>JACYXH010000057.1:10000-177500 GCA_026745465.1 Lota lota | reverse complement strand
TTGCAAAGTATTGAGACTGAGTTTCAAACGATATTTTTCCATTATTCTTCTAGCAACCTTCAGCCTTTTAAAAGTCAGCAACGATTTTTGTTGGAGTCAAAGTTCCAAATGAATCTCTCATTATTCAGCATGTCTATTCTTTCCACTCAGCAAAGAAAACAAATAAACAGAGAGAATGTTCGAACAGAAAGAAAAAAATGGTATGCAGGCAGCTCAGTTATGTAGCCTTACATGGTGAAATACTGCAGTTGAGAGAGAGAGAGAGATAGAAAGTGAGAGGGATCGAGGGGAGGAGAGAAAGAGAGAGAGAGAGAGAGAGAGAGAGGGGAAGAGGGAGAGAGAAGAGAGATCAGGAGAGAAAGTGAGGTAGAGTGAGGGGAAGAGATAGAGGGGGTGGAGGGAGTGAGAGGGAGAGAGGGGAGGAGGAGGGAGAGAGAGGGGGGAGAGGGGGAGAGAGAGAGAGAGAGAGCTAGAGCTAGAGAGGAGTTCTGGGAGAGAGAGGGGGAGAGTGAAGTTCTCAGAGAAGGGGTGAGATGGAGAGGCAGGGAGAGAGGGAGAGAAATGGAGAGAGAGCGAGAAGGAGAAAGGGGGAGAGAGGAGTTGTGAGAAAGAGGGAGAGAGAAGTTGTGAGAGAGGGGGAGAGAGAGGGAGTGATGATAGGACTGAGTGAGGCATCAGTGATTGCATCTGAATACTTGTTGCTGCTCCTGGCAACTACAGCCTCCTTGTCCCCTCACACCTCTCCCTCTCTCTCCCCCCCCCCCCCCCCCCCCCCCCCCCCGCCGCCCACACTCTCCTCACCCCTCGCTTTAGATATGCCGGGCCAGTTCTTTCCAGATATACTCAGCTCTAACCAACTCCACAGAGTTCAATAGAGAGGAACATTTGGACTTGACTCTATGCCTTCCAAACCTGCCTGATTGTTGTGTATGATAGTACCCCATTCACGACTTGTTGTACTGTTAACTGTTGACAGTATGCTGCCATAAAATGTTGTAAAAGAAACATATTGTAAAGTCGATACGTGATACAACTAGCCCCTACAAACACAGCACTGATGTCACTTAGTTTCAATCCATTCATCACTTGAGTTGTGAAGGATTTAGTCCAGGGTCAGAGAAGTGAGTGAGTGAGTGAGTGAGTGAGTGAGTGAGTGAGTGTGTGTGTTTGTGATATGGGCAATGACAGCCATTGCATTGTCTGTATCGAATCACACGAGCTCATGTTTCATTCGCTCTTGCGGATAAGGTCTGGCTCCCCTCGTATTCAAAAAGATGTCTGCCCCGGTACGAGTTAGACAGACAAATCACAACCCTTTATCTAAGATGAGGCAGGAATAAATTCGATGACGGCGCAGAGGTGTGCCATAGAGGCATTTTCAACAACAACAAAGATGGCTGCCGCTGAGAACGGTCTGTTGATTCCACTATCGAGACAGTATTAAACAAACTGTACGGCAACTTTTCACTAAAAGAAGAACAAACTACTGCACTTAAAGCTTTTGTTGAGAACAAAGATGTATTTTTTTTGTCACTCAGTGCTGCATCACTCGTTTCCTTGCTATGATTGGCTGTAGGCCTGTCCAATTGCGTCCAGAGGCCTTTTGGTCAGCGCCCGTTAGCGACGCCCCTTGGAAATCGAGAAATGAACTGAGAGGATCCAGACGAATTGCAGTTCGTCTGGCGATGCCAGGCTAATAGGATGCAACCAGGGGGTGTAATTAAGACAGATCCGGCACGTGTGTGTGTGTGTGTGACCTGGCCAATAGTTCAAGCGTATTACAACAGAAGAACTACAGTCACTTAATCTCTGGCATTGTCCATATCTCCTATTCGTTTCTGGAGTATACAACACATCAGGAATCCAAAACGAACCTCCCCTATCTACAGCTCCACAATTAACAAACCAAAAATCCAGCGCAACCGGTTCTGCCAGAAAATGCACCTCAACGCCACCTTAGACAGACCACTGCTTCTGGCCCAAGTACAAACAATTATTTGTGACACTCATAACTTCTAACGTTATCAATACACTTGCCTTGTGGATGGATACCCTTCCCATTAATTGGTAAAGGACCCAAAGTTGATAAATGTTACGCTGTGAAAAACGTTTTGAATAAACGGGGTTCTGTGTGGTCAGCTCTTAGGCTCCTTGCTTGTCAAACTTTAGATGTGTTAAATTACACTTCTCCGACAGCACTTATAAACCAAGATCTGCGAAGATCTACGTATGCTGCTCGTACATGCACCTCCTTGCAAAGGTCCGTGTCAAGTCATCTCTGATTGGTTGGGCAGGGAAGGGATGAGAACAACAGACGTGAGAATAAAATTAATGCACCTGGCTGAATCAAAACAACAGAATAAATGCAGGCAGTCCTGGAAAGAGGATCCTCAGCTATATTGAATACGACAGACCTGTCACATCTGTATATACATGTGTATATATATATATATAAAATATATATAGTGTTTCACAGGTTGCCAATGGGAAAACGTACATAGTGCAGGCGTAATATATATATGTTATATATATGCTTTCTATGTTAAACTATGTATATGTCTTTAATGTTTATGTTATGTTTATGTTATGTTTAACATAACAAAAGCATTCCACACTGTGTTGCATTCTCTCTCCCTGTCTCCCCCCTCTCTTTCTCTCTCTCTGTTTCTCCCACTCTCTCTTTCTCTCTACCCCTTTCTCTCTGTCTCTCCCCCTCTATTTCTCTCTATGTCCCTCCCCCCTCTCTCTCTTTCTCCCTGTCTCTCTCTTTGTCCACCCTCTCTCTCCCCCCCATCTCCCCTCTTTTTCTCTCCCCCTCACTCTCTCTCTCTCTCTCTCCCCCCCCCCCCCCCCTGTCTGTCATAAACATTCCAGGATAATACCTTTGGGTTTTAGCAGGAATGGCTACAATTCCACATGAATTCATATCGGTCATTTGACCTCAGGGTCGAAGTTAAACAGGGACATGGATGACCATTTTGATTAAATAGTTCGCAATAAAAGTCTGAAAGAAAGTATGGCTCGTGAAATGGTGCACTTGTTTTGTATTATCAGCCCCTTGCTTGTTTTATTCACCGCCATTACAGTTATATTTAGAGCATGCCTACGAACAAAACAATAAACAAAGAAGCCCTCTGATTAGCCACTGCTTGAGCTGAGCGTTAACATACTTCTGGTCCAGAAGCTCAGAGGTCCCCAGGCCTGGGACAACTTGGACCCCGCAGTGGAAACTAACTCTATTTATACAGAAGAAGGTCATTCCTCTCTCCCATGTAGAAATAGCAACAGATGGGATGGGACACCAATCACAGTCCGTCCCCCAAACCTATTTGATCTGATTTCAACACTCGTGATGTGATGATGATCCGTTATTTATCATATGATCTGATTAGGTCAAAACACTGTTTGAAAGGCCTGTATTTAACTTTCATGTTGAATTTGCATCATCTGAAGCTGTTTTAACTGTGTTCAACAGTTTGCGGTTGAAGGCTAAATTGGGTACCGATTTAGCCTGCTAGGGTTGGGTACCGAACTTTGTCGCTTTAAGGGTACCGACTGAATTACATCGGTACCACAGAGTACCGGTGTGGACGCAGACATTCCTCACTTCATTTGTTGCAATGCGAAAAGGCAAAGCCGACCAGGAAAACCAGGTTTTACCTGCGTAAAGCACCTGGTCAAACACAAAATATATGTGAAAGCCGAGGAATGTACCTCACTGATAGACCCCGCAGCTTACGTTAGCACGCCTGCAGCCAGCACGTTAAACCCTCTGAGGCATCGACAACTTCAGGTAATTCATCCGCTAGTTGAATGACCCATGACACATACTTCCATTTAAGCAGCATAAGGTTTCGCTTTGGTAGGTGTAATATATGCGTTTGATTATAAATGCATTATTATTGTTGTTATTATCATCAGCTTTCAGCTTGTCGATTGGGACCTCGGGCATTAACAATTGCGCGCCAAGAACAGCACAGTGTATATTAACGTCTCTCATTCATGATGCTAGTCCTCCACCTTTACCTCCGGGACTAAGCTCCACCTGTCTACGGAGAAAGAGATGACGTCCTCCAGGGCCGAGGCACTCCATCCATAGTCACCCCACCACCTGCGTCGAGACACCATCAGGGGGGACTCATCTCCCGGCGTACTTCGTGGTTCCCTCGTCCCCATGAAGAGTAATTTGATGGTGTCTGATCGCCAAACGGGTTGTCAATAAATGTCGTGGTTCAATTTTAAATACTACTCTCTCCTGATTGAAATAACAATGTTGAAATTGAGGAGTTGTGACTTATTTTTTTACAACTGAAATTAAATGTTTGTACCAAAGTACCGAAAATAGGTGCCATTGGGTACCGGATCCAGATTCCAGGTACCGGCGGTTCAAATGTGAACTGAACCCAACCCTGCGCATCGCTAAGGCCGGCCGACATGCACCGATAACCTGGGGGATGCCTGGTTGCTTTCACACCTGAGCAGTTATATTGAATCCTGGAGTGTCCTCCTCCCCCCCCCCCCCCCCCCCCCCCCCCCCCCCCCCCCCCTCCCAGTAGTGCAGTCTGTTTGGGTTAGTGTGGATGCTCTTTCCAACTCTGGCGCAGAACCAACAAACACACTGTGGTCCGCTTGAAACCAGGGGGTTGCAAGGGAACTCTGATTTGGTTCGTTTTAGGTGGGAACGGGATCCGACCCAACTATAGGAAGCGAACCAAAAAACAATGCATTGTGGGTTGAACGTACACTTTTGCCTCCAAACTGGAAATAACACACATATTCAGCCAGGTATGAGTGAACTTATCCTGGATTAAAAGAAGGAGGTGAAAGCACGGACGGACGACTACATAAAGCCATTTTGTGGGCCCTCAAAAAAACACTTCCGTTTTTAAATTATTCAGTGAACTAATAGTCAAAATGGGGTTGTTTTTTATTCGTAGGAACATCAAAGCAAAATCCCAAAACCCAAGAACAAACAAAAACCTTGGATGTTCTGTCCAAGTGTTTACATTTGGTCCGCTTCACAAAGTCCAATGTGAACGCAAACCGAACCCAAATGAAAATGCAACAAAGTACCCACTTCACCCCTGAATCAGACCCAGTCTACCGAACCTTAAGTGTGAAAGAACTACCCACCTTGGTCAAGGTTGGAAAACAAAATAACTCAAGAAATATACAAAATACAATGGTACACCAATAAGGGCCTGTATCCACATAGCGTTGCTCTCTAGCAGAAAAGCTCTTGTGCGGTGAGGGAAAAAAAAAACGCTGCACACAGATGAATAAAAACGAAACTCAAGTTCCAGAATACAAAAGTATGTTTCTGTGCAGTCATCTTTTTTTTCTCTCACTAATAGAAGAACAAGGCAACCATAACACAAATGGCACGAAGACTTTCCGTTCAAGCCAGCTTCCCCAAAAAGGCAATGCTTCCCCATAATTGACAAGAAAATGTACATATAAAAAACGGAACTTCAGCTTTTATGCCACTAAACATGATACAGTACATGTACAAATATATCCTAATGGTGATATATATATATATATATATATATATATATATATATATATATATTACATTTAAATGGAAACAATGTGAAAGATAGAAAATGTTAATCATGTTAACTGTTAAACTGTCTAATTAAGTTTATTTAATGGTTTTCCAGAAGGTAGCACAGTTGTGGTGATGTGGCAGCCTTGTAGATTAGTCATGGGACAAAGAAAAGAGAGGGTGAGTGTTTGGTTAGTAGAGAGTGTTGTGGAAGGAAATCTTCAGATGGGCCAGATGTTGTCAGATCTTCAACTCACACTATTCCTATAATAAAAGTTACTTGTTTTGCTCAAATACGTACAAACGAGAAAAAAGTTATATAGTGCTAGGTTTACTGAAATCACAATGATTACAATACACCGAGACGGTCCATGGAGCGACTCAAGCAAAGTTAAAGCACCCCCTTTATATTCTAGCTCTGACCCCTCCTCTGGTGAGCTTACGTTCTTGCGCCACCTTATGGTTGTGCATCCATAACAAACCACAACGATTACATCAGTTGTGCTCTAGCTCTCTCTTGTGGTCATGCAACCGTTGTAGGCCTACAGCATGTTTTTAATCCTACTTTCAAATTTGTAAAGTTAACGGTGAATTTCATCAGCAGCGGATACTCCCTATCAATCTCTCTTTGACTCCTTTCCAGACTCATTATGTTCCCACACACAGTACCTTTTCCACTGACTTTGTGTTTGACCTATTCGGCTTCGTTATTTTCTGATACCATAATGTCTTAGATTATACAAAATACAAAATATTAAATATTAAAAAAAAATCGAAGGTAAAACACTTTTTTCATCAGTAGTCAATCTCAAATATTTATTACGTTACATTATACTATAATGATTGTGTTTACTTTAATTATTTACTCATAAGATACAGACTTCCCTCAGCAAGATACGCACAAAGGCAACGTGACAACTGCGGAGTCCACTCAGAGCACTTGAACGTACCATTGACAGGCGAATTGCGCATGTGCAGCGGACCTTTCAAGTCAGGTCAAGGAAATAAGAGTGCAGCCTTACTTTGAGTCAGCTACGGTACATTTCTATAGTACAAACATGTTTCGGAGAAAGTTGACAGCTCTCGATTATCATAACCCTGGTGGCTTTGACTGCAAAGGTAGCACTATTTGTGTCTTAATAGTTTTAGATTCTGATAGCAACTAGCGATTGTAGCTAGTCGGCTAGCAGTAGTAACGTCAACGTTAGCTCACCGGCTAGTGAGTGCAAGTGTCACCATTGATGTTGCTAATGTTTTACTTAATACAAACAAACAAACTGTAACAAGTTCCACGTGGTTAGTCTTCTAGCAACTGTAGTGTATGACGCCTGGTTGGTTTATTGTGATCAGCTGTTATTCCCGATGAACTCTTAGCCCATGTTAGTTCATTTGCATCATGTAAATGTTAAATGTTATAATTGTAATATAAAATGGCGGAAAATCAACCTCTTGTTTGCATTAGATGAGACTGAGTACAGAAACTGCATCGTTTGGCTGGAGGACCAGAAAATCAGACACTACAAAATTGAAGACCGGGGCAATCTGAGAAACATCCCCAGTTCAGAGTGGCCTGCAGCCTTCCAGAAGGTGAGTTGACCCTTTACAAGACGGGGAGGATAGACCAGTCGTCCGGGTTGGACCAGACTAGTGCCGTCACCAGCACCATTGCCACTGCCTAGCACTGTAGTAGGGCTGGACGATATGGCCAAACATTATATCACGTTATGTTTTATTTTTATTTTTATTGATCGATAATCGATCATTATCACAATTTATATTGAATAATAATGCTCAATTTACAGTTTTAAGAGTATTCTCCATAGGACAAAGCCCTAAAGAAACCAGAAGGTTAATTATGGTTTATTATTTACAATTATTTATTATCAGAACGAATAGGTGAACAATATTCAACAGAACCAACATGGCTTAATGTTAAACACCTATTGGAATAAATAAAATAATAATGTAAACTACTGCTGTGATTCCCATCACATCAAATGCTTTCTTTCTAACGTCTCTCAAATATTGTAGAGGTAGTATACTGAACATTGATTTAAATACAATAATAAATATGTAAACAACTGCTGTGATTCCCATCACATCAAATGCCTGGTTTCAAATGTCTCTCAAACATTTTTTGAAAACATATCACCGTTATCGCGGCAGATTTGATCGTGATGTATGTTAATATTGATTTATCGTCCAGCCCTACACTGTATGTTTCTCCTGAAGCTAAGCAGGGCTGGTCTGGTCCATCTTTTTATAGAAGACCAGATGGTGCTGGTAGATGCATTGGAGGGCCACTAGGTAGTGCTCATTCCTCTGGCCTATGTTATATACCCAACGTCCCAGGTCGGAGACTGGAACTCTGTCCAGTACAAGAGCACCTTCTTTAGACGAGGACTCTGTCCTGTAAAATAGTCTTTCAGATGAGACGTTTAGCCGAGGTCCTGACGCCATTGGATAGACGTACAACCAATCCGAGCAATAAAAACGAGTGACACATCGGCCATCTTGGTTGATTATGAAAATGCCTCAAAGGTGCTCCCACAGGGCACTCCTCTGTACGGTCATCTTATCAAACCTGCCCCATAAACGGATAATACTACATGTTCTTATGTATTGCACTACTATAAATTATACTACCAACTACATGATATTATGATGTATTGCAGTATGATACATTATACTACATGTTGTTATGATGTATTGCAGTGCTATACATTATACTTCAACTACATGTTATTATGATGTATTGCAGTACGATACATTATACTACATGTTATGATGTATTGCAGTGCTATACATTATACTTCAACTACATGTTGTTATGATGTATTGCAGTGCTATATATTATACTACATGTTACTATGACGTGTTGCAGTAGTATAATGTATAGTATCATGTAATCATGATGTATTGCAGTGCTATTTATCTTACATGTTATGATGTATTACAGTGCTATATATTATACTACATGTTACTATGTGTTGCACTACTATACATTATACTACATGTAATTATGATGTATTGCAGTGCTATTTATCTTACATGTTATTATGATGTATTACAGTGCTATACATTATACTACATGTTACTATGATGTGTTGCAATACTATACATTATACTACATGTTATTATGATGTATTGCAGTGCTATATATTATACTACATGTTACTATGACGTGTTGCAGTAGTATAATGTATAGTATCATGTAATCATGATGTATTGCAGTGCTATTTATCTTACATGTTATTATGATGTATTACAGTGCTATACATTATACTACATGTTACTATGATGTGTTGCAATACTATACATTATACTACATGTTATTATGATGTATTGCAGTGCTATATATTATACTACATGTTACTATGACGTGTTGCAGTAGTATAATGTATAGTATCATGTAATCATGATGTATTGCAGTGCTATTTATCTTACATGTTATTATGATGTATTACAGTGCTATATATTATACTACATGTTACTATGTGTTGCACTACTATACATTATACTACATGTAATTATGATGTATTGCAGTGCTATTTATCTTACATGTTATTATGATGTATTACAGTGCTATACATTATACTACATGTTACTATGATGTGTTGCAATACTATACATTATACTACATGTAATTATGATGTATTGCAGTGCTATTTATTATACTACATGTTACTATGACGTGTTGCAGTAGTATAATGTATAGTATCATGTAATCATGATGTATTGCAGTGCTATTTATCTTACATGTTATTATGATGTATTACAGTGCTATACATTATACTACATGTTACTATGATGTGTTGCAATACTATACATTATACTACATGTTATTATGATGTATTGCAGTGCTATATATTATACTACATGTTACTATGACGTGTTGCAGTAGTATAATGTATAGTATCATGTAATCATGATGTATTGCAGTGCTATTTATCTTACATGTTATTATGATGTATTACAGTGCTATACATTATACTACATGTTACTATGATGTGTTGCAATACTATACATTATACTACATGTTATTATGATGTATTGCAGTGCTATATATTATACTACATGTTACTATGACGTGTTGCAGTAGTATAATGTATAGTATCATGTAATCATGATGTATTGCAGTGCTATTTATCTTACATGTTATTATGATGTATTACAGTGCCATACATTATACTACATGTTACTATGATGTGTTGCAATACTATACATTATACTACATGTTATTATGATGTATTGCAGTGCTATATATTATACTACATGTTACTATGACGTGTTGCAGTAGTATAATGTATAGTATCATGTAATCATGATGTATTGCAGTGCTATTTATCTTACATGTTATTATGATGTATTACAGTGCTATACATTATACTACATGTTACTATGATGTGTTGCAATACTATACATTATACTACATGTTATTATGATGTATTGCAGTGCTATATATTATACTACATGTTACTATGACGTGTTGCAGTAGTATAATGTATAGTATCATGTAATCATGATGTATTGCAGTGCTATTTATCTTACATGTTATTATGATGTATTACAGTGCTATATATTATACTACATGTTACTATGTGTTGCACTACTATACATTATACTACATGTAATTATGATGTATTGCAGTGCTATTTATCTTACATGTTATTATGATGTATTACAGTGCTATACATTATACTACATGTTACTATGATGTGTTGCAATACTATACATTATACTACATGTAATTATGATGTATTGCAGTGCTATTTATTATACTACATGTTACTATGACGTGTTGCAGTAGTATAATGTATAGTATCATGTAATCATGATGTATTGCAGTGCTATTTATCTTACATGTTATTATGATGTATTACAGTGCTATACATTATACTACATGTTACTATGATGTGTTGCAATACTATACATTATACTACATGTTATTATGATGTATTGCAGTGCTATATATTATACTACATGTTACTATGACGTGTTGCAGTAGTATAATGTATAGTATCATGTAATCATGATGTATTGCAGTGCTATTTATCTTACATGTTATTATGATGTATTACAGTGCTATACATTATACTACATGTTACTATGATGTGTTGCAATACTATACATTATACTACATGTTATTATGATGTATTGCAGTGCTATATATTATACTACATGTTACTATGACGTGTTGCAGTAGTATAATGTATAGTATCATGTAATCATGATGTATTGCAGTGCTATTTATCTTACATGTTATTATGATGTATTACAGTGCCATACATTATACTACATGTTACTATGATGTGTTGCAATACTATACATTATACTACATGTTATTATGATGTATTGCAGTGCTATATATTATACTACATGTTACTATGACGTGTTGCAGTAGTATAATGTATAGTATCATGTAATCATGATGTATTGCAGTGCTATTTATCTTACATGTTATTATGATGTATTACAGTGCTATACATTATACTACATGTTACTATGATGTGTTGCAATACTATACATTATACTACATGTTATTATGATGTATTGCAGTGCTATATATTATACTACATGTTACTATGACGTGTTGCAGTAGTATAATGTATAGTATCATGTAATCATGATGTATTGCAGTGCTATTTATCTTACATGTTATTATGATGTATTACAGTGCCATACATTATACTACATGTTACTATGATGTGTTGCAATACTATACATTATACTACATGTTATTATGATGTATTGCAGTGCTATATATTATACTACATGTTACTATGACGTGTTGCAGTAGTATAATGTATAGTATCATGTAATCATGATGTATTGCAGTGCTATTTATCTTACATGTTATTATGATGTATTACAGTGCTATACATTATACTACATGTTACTATGATGTGTTGCAATACTATACATTATACTACATGTTATTATGATGTATTGCAGTGCTATATATTATACTACATGTTACTATGACGTGTTGCAGTAGTATAATGTATAGTATCATGTAATCATGATGTATTGCAGTGCTATTTATCTTACATGTTATTATGGTGTATTACAGTGCTATACATTATACTACATGTTACTATGATGTGTTGCAATACTATACATTATACTACATGTAATTATGATGTATTGCAGTGCTATTTATTATACTACATGTTACTATGACGTGTTGCAGTAGTATAATGAATAGTATCATGTAATCATGATGTATTGCAGTGCTATTTATCTTACATGTTATTATGATGTATTGCAGTGCTATATATTATACTACAGGTTACTATGACGTGTTGCAGTAGTATGATGTATAGTATCATGTAATCATGATGTATTGCAGTGCTATTTATCTTACATGTTATTATGATGTATTACAGTGCTATATATTATACTACATGTTACCATGTGTTGCACTACTATACATTATACTACATGTAATTATGATGTATTGCAGTGCTATTTATCTTACATGTTATTATGGTGTATTACAGTGCTATACATTATACTACATGTTACTATGATGTGTTGCAATACTATACATTATACTACATGTTATTATGATGTATTGCAGTGCTATATATTATACTACATGTTACTATGACGTGTTGCAGTAGTATAATGTATAGTATCATGTAATCATGATGTATTGCAGTGCTATTTATCTTACATGTTATTATGATGTATTACAGTGCTACACATTGTACCACATGTTATTATGATGAATTGCCGTACAATACATTAGACTTCAACTCCATGTTGTTATGATGTCGTGCAGTACCTCCAGGATGTGAGCAGTCCCTTCGGTGAGGCAGAGCGCCAGGAGGCACTGGATTGGCTGCTGGGTCTGGCCGTGCGCTACGAGTACGGAGACAACGGTACGAGGGACACCCGGATCGTCCACGGCGCCGGTTATGCTAGTTCCACGTAGTGATGGGAACGTTCTCGTTATCCTTTAGCGAAAGCTAAACCTGCACTATAGCTTTTCAAATGCAGATATCTACTCGTTATTATTTATTATTGTTATTATTATTGACTTATTAAAACATCTGAACCAGAATGTTTCTCAAGAAGAAAACATGACCATCCACTATAGTAGTTGCTTATGCCTGGTCCCATTGGCTCCCGCAGCGGACAGGTGCAGGAAGTGAGTCCATGTTGTGTTTAGCTCCCCCAGTGGACAGGTGCAGGAAGTGTCCATGTTGTGTTTGGCTCCCCCAGTGGACAGGTGCAGGAAGTGTGTCCATGTTGTGTTTGGCTCTCCCCAGTAGACAAGTACAGTAATTGTGTTCATGTTGTGCTTTGGCTCCCCCCAGTGGACAAGTACAAGAATTGCCAGCCTCTGTCTACATCCAGTGAGAAGCCGGTGGACCCGCTGGTCAACCTGGACAGTAGGTTTTCTCTCTTCCTTATGCTGTCATGGTTTTAGCTTGAGCGGTGCCCCGTGTTACCCTCTGATAAGTCTATTGATTTTAGTGTTAGCATTTTGAATTGATGCATCATCCATGTGAACATCATATGCTCGTTTTTAAGCTCAAAGTGTGTGTGTGTGTGTGTGTGTGTGTGTGTGTGTGTGTGTGTGTGTGTGTGTGTGTGTGTGTGTGTGTGTGTGTGTGTGTGTGTGTGTGTGTGTGTGTGTGTGTGTGTGTGTGTGTGTGTGTGGCAGGTAGCTCCCCAGACTTTAAGGCCGGAGTGACGGCTCTGGCCAACATCCTCAAGATCCAGCGCCATGACGACTACCTCGTGATGCTCAAGGTAGGAATCCCCGTTTGAGTCCACTGTATAAAATGATGTCATCAAGGTGCTCAGTCACTGTTCATGTCGGGAATGTTGCGCGCGAACGGCGCGTCCACGCGGCAAAGCGGCGAGTATAAATCGAAGGGCATGTGCACTGTCGCAGTGGCCGCCGTATCGCAATACCGTGTTGTTGCCAAGGCAACTGCGGGGGGTGACTCATTAACCCCGCTATATCCACAATTAGTTTCAATTGACTAGCCTTTCTCCACGTTAAAGTTTGTACACTTAATGTGAAATAACAAAGGCCCGGTCTTATTTGAAGCGCAGAGCACCTAGACACAAATACAATTAAACTGAAACATGTGTTTTTTATTGAACTGTTTTTAGAACTGAAAGATCACTTGTTAAACTCATCGCAGCAGTCCTGGAACAGACCAGTGAAAGTAAAAATGAATACATTATTTATAGAATGCATGTTCATTTAGAAATATCAGTGCTGGTAATCATAACGCTGCCTTAAGCTAGCTTACTTAGCCGAACCAGCGCACGTGTGTGTGTGGACTATCCGCTCACATCACAAACGGCGCATCACGCCGACTCTTAAGTCCACTTCAATCGCTTTGTGTGTGTTCGGATCTTCGTTGTTCAGCCCTCCGAAAAGGCTCACCAGGAAGCACGCTGTTATAACTCGTGTTTTGTCTTTAATTTTATTTTAAATCAAATGACCACAGGTCATAAACCTGAAATACAACAAACAAATGACAATATATTATTCAAATATATTATATAACAATAATGTCAATAACGAAAACAAATAAGCCTGCAACATCGTTACCACCGCCACCAGAAACCAGCCGAGTGCTTTGAACAATTAGCACAAGACAAATAAGCCTGCACTCGGCTAACTTCCACCGACACAGTGAGGCAAACGTTCAGTACTTAATACAAGTAACCTAAACATTAATAATTAACTGCGTAGTTCCATACCAACGGGCTGTGCTCCTGATGCTTGTTTTCCGTGGTTGATTACTAGGTGCCGTAATTTTTTGTCGTGAAGCTGCGCACGCGCACATAACGTAAACATATCTAAACAAGACATCGTGCAGCTGCGCATGCGCACATAACAGAACATAGCTAAAATAACTTACTCGTTCTCATTTATTTATTTATTTTTTAATTATATTTTCATTCTGCGCTAGAAGTCTCAACAGTGTGCTACTGGTGAAGATGCATTATGGTTGTATCTTGTATTGTCAACCTTAGCTTGAAATTAAAAGGTGTGTGTGTGTGTGTGTGTGTGTGTGTGTGTGTGTGTGTGTGTGTGTGTGTGTCTGTGTGTAGGCCATTAGAATCCTGATTGAAGAGAGGCTGTCTCCCGAAGCTGTCGCCAAATCCAGCCAAAGGAAGGAGGTACAACTCTTGGTCTCTCTAACCCTGTGTCTCTAACCCTAAACCTGTCTCTCTAACCATAACCTTGTGTCTCTAACCCTGTCTCTCTCTAACCCCAGCTCTCTGTCTCTCTAACCCTAGCCATGTGTCTCTCTAACCCCAACTCTGTCTCTCTAACCCTAACCCTGTGTCCCTAACCCTAACTCTGTGTCTCTAACCCTAACTCTGTGTCTCCTTAACCCCTGTGTCTCAAACCCTAACCCTGTGTCTCTAACCCTAACTCTGTCTCTCTAACCCTAACTCTGTCTCTAACCCTAACTCTGTCTCTAACCCTAACTCTGTCTCTAACCCTAACTCTGTGTCTCTCTAACCGTAGCCCTGTGTCTCTCTAACCCTGTGTCTCTCTAACCCTAACTCTGTGTCTCTCTAACCCTAGCTCTGTGTCTCTCTAACCCTGTGTCTCTCTAACCCTAACTCTGTGTCTCTCTAACCGTAGCCCTGTGTCTCTCTAACCCTGTGTCTCTCTAACCCTGTGTCTCTCTAACCCTAGCTCTGTGTCTCTCTAACCCTGTGTCTCTCTAACCCTAACTCTGTGTCTCTCTAACCGTAGCCCTGTGTCTCTCTAACCCTGTGTCTCTCTAACCCTAACTCTGTGTCTCTCTAACCGTAGCCCTGTGTCTCTCTAACCCTGTGTCTCTCTAACCCTGTGTCTCTCTAACCCTAGCTCTGTGTCTCTCTAACCCTGTGTCTCTCTAACCTGTGTCTCTCTAACCCTAAGCCTCTCTAACCCTAAGTCTCTCTAACCCTAACCCTGTGTCTCTCTAACCCTAACCCTGTGTCTCTCTAACCCTAACCCTCTCTAACCCTAACCCTGTGTCTCTAACCCTGACTCACTTACCCTAAATCTGTGTCTCCTTAACCCTGTGTCTCTCTAACCCCAAGTCTCTCTAACCCTAACTCTGTGTCTCTCTAACCCTAACCTGTGTCTCTCTAACCCTGTGTCTCTCTAACCCTAGCTCTGTGTCTCTCTAACCCTGTGTCTCTCTAACTCTGTGTCTCTCTAACCCTAAGCCTCTCTAACCCTGGGTCTCTCTAACCCTAGCTCTGTGTCTCTCTAACCCTAACCTGTGTCTCTCTAACCTGTGTCTCTCTAACCCTGTGTCTCTCTAACCCTGTGTCTCTCTAACCCTAGCTCTGTGTCTCTCTAACCCTGTGTCTCTCTAACTCTGTGTCTCTCTAACCCTGTGTCTCTCTAACTCTGTGTCTCTCTAACCCTAAGCCTCTCTAACCCTGGGTCTCTCTAACCCTAGCTCTGTGTCTCTCTAATCCTAACTCTGTGTCTCTCTAACCCTAAGCCTCTCTAACCCTGGGTCTCTCTAACCCTAACCCTGTGTCTCTCTAACCCTAACCCTCTCTAACCCTAACCCTGTGTCTCTAACCCTGACTCACTTACCCTAAATCTGTGTCTCCTTAAACCTGTGTCTCTCTAACCCCAAGTCTCTCTAACCCTAACTCTGTGTCTCTCTAACCCTAACCTGTGTCTCTCTAACCCTGTGTCTCTCTAACCCTAGCTCTGTGTCTCTCTAACCCTAGCTCTGTGTCTCTCTAACCCTGTGTCTCTCTAACTCTGTGTCTCTCTAACCCTAAGCCTCTCTAACCCTGGGTCTCTCTAACCCTAGCTCTGTGTCTCTCTAACCCTAACCTGTGTCTCTCTAACCTGTGTCTCTCTAACCCTGTGTCTCTCTAACCCTGTGTCTCTCTAACCCTAGCTCTGTGTCTCTCTAACCCTGTGTCTCTCTAACTCTGTGTCTCTCTAACCCTGTGTCTCTCTAACTCTGTGTCTCTCTAACCCTAAGCCTCTCTAACCCTGGGTCTCTCTAACCCTAGCTCTGTGTCTCTCTAATCCTAACCCTGTGTCTCTCTAACCCTAACCCTCTCTAACCCTAACCCTGTGTCTCTAACCCTGACTCACTTACCCTAAATCTGTGTCTCCTTAACCCTGTGTCTCTCTAACCCTGTGTCTCTCTAACCCTAAGCCTCTCTAACCCTGGGTCTCTCTAACCCTAGCTCTGTGTCTCTCTAACCGTAGCCCTGTGTCTCCCTACCCCTAGTTTTTGGTCGTTATGTTCCCATGAGCTTTTCAACCAAATTCGTCCGGACAGTCGCCATTTTTCTCATGACTTGTGTTGTTTTAAGTGAATTGGATGTACAGTTGTAGCTTTAAGGTAACTGTTATTTGAACAGTTTTAAGGTTGTGTGTTAATGTCTTCCCTCCCAGGGCCTCCCAGTGGCGTTGGATCAACATGTTCTAGGCTTCGACACTGGAGGTGAGTTGTAATAGATGAGTTATTACAAAACATTTGATTAGAAATGTAACTGACATTTTTCCTCCAATTGGAAGTTACGATATTTCTGAATTTAGTTTCTCTAGGGTAATATTGATCTATATTGGTTACTTTTACCTCAATGGGCCCCTCTCTCCTGTTCGTTCGTTCGTTTCTTTCTTTCCTTTTTTTCTTTCCTCCCCTCCCCTCCCCTCCCTCCCTCCCTCCCTCCCTCCCTCCCTCCCTCCCTCCCTCCCTCCCTCCCTCCCTCCCTCCCTCCCTCCTCTCCCTCTCCCTCCCTCCCTCTCCCTCCCTTCCCCTCCCCTCCCCTCCCCTCCCCTCCCCTCCCCTCCCCTCCCCTCCCCTCCTCTCCCTCTCCCTCCCTCCCTCTCCCTCCCTTCCCCTCCCCTCCCCTCCCCTCCCCCTCCCCTCTTCAGACCCCACGCTGAACGAGGCGGCCCAGATCCTGCGCCTGCTGCACATCGAGGAGCTCCGGGAGCTGCAGACGCACATCAACGAGGCCCTGGTGGCCGTGCAGGCCATCATCGCCGACCCCAAGACGGACCACCGGCTGGGCAAGGTCGGCAGATGAGGGCGGCAGAGACCCCCCCCCGTGGGCGAGGGTGGAGAGGTGGGACCGGTGGACAATTGTGTAGAAGGGTTTTCGGAAGGTCGACTCCGTTTTGCTTTCTCCGATTTGAGCGTTTTCCATGCTCGGGGTTTTGTTCGGCTTCTTTTTTGTTTTTGTTTTGGAAGCGGTGGGAAAACGAGCTCAGTGCAACACGTTTTAGGAAGGAGAATCTCTGGGGCTTGAAAACACATTTTAATTTCGATTTGATATATGGGCAAACGGATGCCAGCATCTCCTCTTTTTGTGTAGTAGGGAATGAAAACTTTCTTATTGATCCGTACAAGACGGACGGCCACAGAGTGTTTAATTCAATCTTTCGTCTTTTTATTTTGTCTCTGAAGACTTATTTTCCACCCGCCTGTGAAAGTTGTTTTGGCCAAAGACCTGATTTTTGAGAGGACTTTAATAAAAAGTCACGATTTCAAGTGAAAAGTGATTGTGAACATAAGTGATTTGAAAGCCTGGCGTGTTTCTTGAGTGGAAGATGTTTGTTGGTTCAGTGTGGGCGTAGCCAATGTATTCCTATTGAGTGGAGCGTTGAAACCTCTGCCTAGCATTGACGCTACCTAGCATTGACCCTACCCTTGGGCGTTGAAGCTAACCTAGCGTTGAAGCTAACCTAGCGTTGAAGCTACCCCGGGCGTAGCGCTGCTCGCGTTCCACTTGACGCCGCGCTCCAAGATCAAACCATTAGAACTGACAGGCTTGACGCTGCATCTCAAAGCGCGACCAATCAGATGAACGCTTTGTTGAGTAAATCCAAGTTTAATATTAATTAATGAAAGTTTAAAACGAATCTCAGCTGTGTTGCACCATTTAAGTTTAATTGTGAATTAGTAAATCTCAGTTAAGCTATTTTAAACCCACATAAATCGTTTGAATTACAATTGTTTTTAAGGTTTTCACAGAGGACGCTCCACTCCCTTTTTGATTTTGGATCGCTCCATTCGGCTGGGCGCAATTCAATGCGAAGTAGGCCGCTGAAACTAATTTCAATTAAATGTAATTATTTCACCCGATACGGCCAGTCCGACACTGCGGTCTGCTAACTATGACCGTGTTCTCAAAGATTGAATCCAAAGACCTGAGGGTTCAGTGAAATCTCTCCGTCCAGCTTTCCAGAATGAGCTTGTCTATATTCCATCCCGCCTTGTCGAGTCCGACAGGATATTGTAAAAACTTGATCAGGTTTAAAGATTTGTTCAAAGAGAAATTAAATGGACATCGCCACAGTTGGGAAAATAATTGTATACCTTTTTGGGGATTTCGCCACACTATAGACACATCAGCAAGTGGAGTCATTGGCAGCATTTCCTGTAGGAGATTGGATTTTCCTAAGTGTCCCTGCACTGGCTATATAAGAGACAGTACTGTGTCGCCCCAGGGTGACGCACTACACAACTGTTTGAGAAGGGAGTCTGGAGTGAAATGGGCCGTCAGTTCTTTAAAACACTACCTTGTCAGGCGGGCATTGACCCTTGAGACTGAACTGTTGGTTTTTTGACCTGTGAAACATTTTATGACATTTAAGCAAAGATTTATGACGGCCCAGATAAAATCTGAAAGAATTACCTATTTTTATTATTTCAAAGAACGTAGGATGTTATAACATGAATCTAATTCAACACTGATGGTATAGAATTGGCACAGACACGGAGAAGTAATTTAAAGCTTTATTGCATATGCCGTTAAACAATTTCCTCTAGGATTAATATGCAAGTAACAAAGGATTTGAAAGAAAAGATTATAAAAAAGATTAAAATAAGTGTAGAATGCTGGAAGAAATTGGAGTCTTAAAATTGTTAGGTTAAATCTTAACTCAGTGTGTGCCTTGCTCGTGGTGAACGTTTGGTGTAAGAACTGTAGATTCTGAATGGTTTTATGCAATGTTATATTATCTGCAACAAGAATATTTCAAGATTTCAATTTTGGGTTTAGAATGAGCCAAAAGGCAAAAACTAGAGAACCAGTAACCTTGTAGAGAGAGATGCAAGGACCGCCCCCCCTTCTCCCTCATTGGTCTGGATATTAACGACCGCTCTCCGTCTCACACCCGGTGCAGTGTTCACCTCCGGTGAGCTTAGGCCGAATCGACGGCGTCGGCCTTGTCGCCATGGGTTACCGGAACGCTGCGCTCACCGCGATACGATTCCCCGTCTCTGGCTAGCTTGTGAGCGTTCAGGGTGAGGAGGCCGTCGCTGGACAGAGTGCAGGTGATGGCGGGCTGGTCTACGTCTGAGGGGAGACGGTAACGCCGGTGGAACTCCCGTGCGATGTAACCGTGGTCGTCCTGAAAGGGACGAAGAGAGGTCAGATGATCAACGTCAAATGTCACTCGAGACCTCGAAGTGACGTCGCGTTGCCAGAGGGAAAATCCTCTATGGGAAAATGCTAAGTGTTTCAAATTTCAAATGGTCACAGCTAGTGGTTTATCACAGGCTTTCCATTAAAAAAAGACAAATCGGTTTAGCCCTCGAAATGGTTCACGGTCAGCTTTTTTCTTCGGCCGTTTTGTCGAGTCCGTTGGCCACCTGTTAGCCTCATTAGCTGCTAGCCAAAGACACAGGTAATCTACGTCACCCGCTACTGGAAATGTTCCGCGCACCTATGTTTCTTGTTTACTTAATCGTCCTTAATAAAAGTACAATATGTTGCATTATGTATAATAACGACATCAAGATTGTGGCAGGAGTGGCTATCATGGGGAAATAATGCAACGTGGTGATTTATTTGGCCATCGATTATAAGTTGTTTAAAGGCATCCCACCTTTTGATTAAGCCATTTTTTTTCACTAAATAAAAAAATTGATTTAACCATGCAATAGCCTCAGAAAGGCTAAATAACTTAAGGCTACTGTTTCTAAATCAAAGAATACGTTTATTTATCACAGCACTCGCATAAGAACGTTGCAGAGAGAGATGAGTTGATCCATTTTGGTTAGATGTTGCCGACAAACAAACAAACAGCGCTGTCCATGGTTCTGAAACAACACGCTTGTTGTTTCAGAACCATGGACAGCGCTGTTTGTTTCTGAAACAACAAGCTTGTTGTTTCAGAACCATGGACAGCGCTGTTTGTTGGCGACGTGGATCTCGGCCAATAATCTTGTTGTTTTTTACTCTGGACTCCTTTTTCTGCTGCACTTTCTACTTTTTTTCATTCTATTTTTTAATTTCACGTGTTAATATATACGGTCTAATTATAATCTATTATAAAATCAAATCATAGGTATACTCCCTTTAGCAATGAAAACATGATTAGATGTATTATAATAGATTATAAACACAGATAATATCAGGACAATCCTTCTTTCCCAATCACAAACAATAACACTTCAGGGCAGGCCAACACTCCCAAGATCCACTGAATTGCAGGCAATTGAGATGACCAACGGGTTGGTACGTGCCTTAGTATCTCTTTGTACTGTATTGAAGTGAACTTGCAAAACTCTTTCAGAGATGCTGCTCTTTTGGCTGACTATGAAGATTCGCTGTAGATGTTTAGGAAAATGGATTCAGCATCATAACCTGCAGCGCTGAGAATACTATTAGCGTTTTTCAGGGCGTTGCGGATTGAGTGGAATTTGCAGTTACCCTTAACGATGTGTGGATTGACCAAATGTATTGGACGATTTTTATTCAAATACGCCTGCATGAGCAGGCGGTCTACACTGTGTCTGTCCTACACCCCCCTGGTCCATTCGATTTCAGTCTGTGTAAACTTTCTTCTGCTGCATGGACACGAGGCCAACCCAAGGCGCCCTTAAGACATAATACAGTGTGGGAAAAATAAGACTTTTGACATTGGGAGTTTTGGTGGCCTTGTCTACCTGTCTTTCCTCGTGCTTGCCCCGTATCTCCGCGTAGCCGCCGGTCACCTTGACGTGGAGCTCCTCCGGAGAGAAGTGTTTGACGTCCAGGTGGACCGTGAACCGGTCCTCGTCTGACCGTACCTTTGTACGAAGAGAAACACGTGTGAGGGGGGACTGGAGAGGCTCGTTCTTCCCCAGACATCGGTTCCCCCAGATTGATCTGGCACCAAAGGGTCCTGTGCCCCCCCAGTTCTACATATGTGCTCTCCCCAGGGTCCTATGTTCCCAGGGTCCTGTGTTCCTAGGGTCCTATGTTCCCAGGGTCCTGTGTTCCTAGGGTTCTATGTTCCCAGGGTCCTATGTCCCCCAGTTCTACATATGTGCTCTCCCCAGGGTCCTGTGTTCCTAGGGTTCTATGTTCCCAGGGTCCTATGTCCCCCAGTTCTACATATGTGCTCTCCCCAGGGTCCTATGTCCCCCAGTTCTACATATGGGCTCTCCCCAGGGTCCTGTGTTCCTAAGGTCCTATGTTCCCAGGGTCCTGTGTTCCTAGGGTTCTATGTTCCCAGGGTCCTATGTCCCCCAGTTCTACATATGTGCTCTCCCCAGGGTCCTATGTCCCCCAGTTCTACACATGGGCTCTCCCAGGGTCCTTTGTTCCCCGGCTCTTTATGGCACATAATGGAAACATGTGAACACAGGACCCTGGGAACATAGACACACTCCTGACTAGATTATGAATGATATGTTTTGTATTTAACCTTTAACCATACTTGTGACAGTTAAATCTGCTTTTTGTTCAAAACGAATTCCAGAAAGTATGCATACAAAGTAGAATGCAAAAATCATCCATCGAACACAATAAAAAAAATTAGAACAATAAAACAATTATTCGGTTATACGGTTGAAATACTTTAAAACGTCAAAATCAGCCGTTTGCTGATTTGAATCAACCTTGTGGGCTAACTAGCGTTCTGTTTTGAGGTCAGATCCAGTGCGACACTGTTCAAATACTGTGTTGTCCAATAGGCAGACAAGCCCATTGAAATGAAGAACAAGCGGCTGTTCTTACCTCGGAAACGCCGGAGTAGTTGGGGTCCAGCATGCGGCGATACAGCCTGTAGTAGGGGCTGACAGTGGCTGCGGGGTAGTCGCACATGCCCTCTCCGAAAAACGGGTTGAAGAGCCTGACGGGGTAACTGGAACCCCGTCTGAACCACGGAGCGTGAACGGGGATATCCATGATGTACGGCAACGGAGCTCAAATGTTTGCCGGGGTTTTTGGGGTTTCAAGTCAAGTCGGGCGCTAGTCACCTGCGCTAAGTGCTAGCTAAGTAGGCTAACTGTGGCAAGATAGTCAAAACAGAGCAAAGAAGCGGCTTCGGCAAAGGGGATGTCCTGTCCTCTGCAGTCCGACTCTTTATATACATGAGAAGTAGAAAGAGAGGCTTAGGGCACGATCCCCCTGGAATTACATTATGTCATGCGTGGACAAGCACCGTCAGCACAAAACCCCCCCATGGTTGGGGGGGGGGGGGCGAGGGTAGCATACCGGACCTATTCATCCGTTCAGCCTGCTGAGAAAGGCCACTTCTCTGGGTGTGGCCAGTGGCAGAACAGACCGCCAGCATGCAGAACTAGCCCGGCAAAGGGAATAGGTGATGAGGATCTCTCTCTCTCTCTCTCTCTCTCTCTCTCTCTCTCTCTCTCTCTCTCTCTCTCTCTCTCTCTCTCTCTCTCTCTCTCTCTCTCTCTCTCTCTCTCTCTCTCTCTCTCTCTCTCTCTCTCTCTCTCTCTCTCTCTCTCTCTCTCTCTCTCTCTCTCTCTCTCTCTCTCTCTCTCTCTCTCTCTCTCTCTCTCTCTCTCTCTCTCTCTCTCTCTCTCCAGGATATGCTCATGTGCATGTAAGCTCCCAGGCACACCTTAACGGCCTGGCCGATGGTTGTGTGTTCTAAGGCCCTGCTACATTTTCTGACTTTAAACTAGATTAGGCGTTGCTCTAAAGCGACCCCAAGAGCAACAGATAACCTCGTTTAAGTATATTCGTTGTTTGTTCTCTTTCCTTTCTATTTCTATTTTCATAAAAGTATACCAAAAAATCAAATATATTCACTGTGCGTTGAGTTAAAGGAACGATTTTTTTTGGGAAGTAGGCCTACCGTTCATTTCCGCGCCCCCATAGTCCAACAACAAGCGCCGTTCCATTGGTCACTCCGTCAGCCCAGCAGTCGATTCCACCAAGTTAGCATTTGACCAAGTTAGCTAAAAATCAATGGACGCCGACGACATAGACTGGCTCTGTCAGTGAAGTTAGGGTTAACCATAGCCATTCCAGCTTCCCCACGGGCATGCCGAAATGTACGCCAAGAAGTCGGGCCGTGTTGGAGGGGTGTGTGGTAAAATCACGTTCACTGGTCAGGATCCAGGACTTCTCTGGGGAGGACTTGACAATGGAAGGCTCCCATAGGAGAGCGAGGCAGCGGCCGGTTTCGCAGGTCTGCAGACTAGGGTGAGGGTCTTCCATTTAGGGTTAGGGTTAGAGAGAGTCCTGACCTCGTTCACAGCGGTTTACATCTCACGACGGAAACGCCTGGAACAGGGCGCTCCAAATCTGCGTTCTCGGCGAGGGAGAGAGAGGGCAGGACGTCCGACTCGAGCACGCTTTGGGAGGGGGGGGGGCGAGGTCAATTTCAGTTACATGTTTCGGATAATGCATTGGTAAATTCCTCAAAAACGTTTCTTCTCCTAGTCTTTTCTTGCTGTTCTTTTGTGGAGTGTTTTGTGTGGATGACGGCTGGTGTGAGCAACCTCTCCTGGCCAGAATCTGACTGATTGGACTCTAGGTGGCGCTGCACACCTGTTGCGCAGTGAGCGCAACAGCTAAGCTGTTCAGCATGTACAACAGCTCATTAGTGACAGTTGGCTTATTGTAACAATTGAAGGGGTCAAATATCAGATGGTTCTTTCGGAAGAGGCTATAATTGTTAACGTGACGAGTGGCAGCATCAAATCCTGAGAGACACCGGTTCAAACCAGCAGGAGTGGAAGTCCAGATCTACCTGTGCCCACTAGCTGGGATTGAGTGATCCAACGTTTTATTGTATTATTTTTAATTCTATTCAATGTTTTTTTTTTTTCTTTTTACAATACAGCAACTGATGAAGAAAAACTTCTTTTTAGGACACTTCTTGACAGCAAAATATTTAATTTAATTTTAGAGCACGTTCATGGGAAGATACAGGCAGCAAACTACCAAGCATACATTCAATGAGACATTGGGTGTACGTGATTGTTATAGGGAAACTTTCCCAACAAAGGAAACAAAGGTGAGGGGCAGTGAGCATTGTGGAGAGTTTAGGATTGGCCAGGGCTGAAGACAGCCTTGGCCGGAGTGACAATGTTAACTTGCAGTACGCCATGAAGAAGAACGGAAGACTGCAAGGCTGCAAGACGATTAAAGGAATTTACAATACAAAGAAGTCACTAGGTAGGCTTGGCCCCCAGCACCAGGTTTTGTGGCTCCAGTGGCAACGCAAATGCAAACTACCATAACGCAGCTCTAGACGCAGAAGTAGAATGTATACAGAGGCCTTTACGATAATGATTTGAACGAGGTTTATATCATTTGTACATATTTTGTACAAACATTACGATTAATAATTCCACGACAGCAACACACAATTCCAATATATAGTTACATACATACAGTAGTCCCAGAAATTTTTTTCTATTATTTCTAATCACACACGAGATTTATCAGTACAACGCTAAAATGGCACTTATTTAATTGCATTACCATTGCATGGTTTTAGAGCGGGTCAATTTTCTTGTAAGGGCGTGGCGCACGGTCACCATGTAGGAGGGCCAGTCAGGCAGCAGGGGGCGGTGTTGGGCCATCACTAAACTGGATAGAAAGTGTGCTTAGTACCAGGGAGCAAAATAGTGAGTGCAACGGCTTCTTTAAACACGATGTTGGCTTGGCGTTACTTTAACAGCGGTGACTTAACTTTCGTCCTCGTAGGTCAAAAAAGTGACAAAGGAATTGAACTTGAGCTCATTTTGGCATAGTTGGGTTTTGTTCTCATAGCCCGATCCTACCGTTTGTGTGCGAGAAGAACTTGTACCATGGCAGATCCACCCAATGCTTTGAGTGTCGCAAGCACGGGAAACTGCCGTAAATGCTGCGTAAACAGGATATTGAATTCCACCTGTTGGTAATTGAGTGTGCGCGGTCATGCAAGTTGTGAAATAGCCTAATTGACGACCCCAAAAAAAAACACTATATAAGGAGGCCTTCCACCCCATTTCTGCAGAGGGTCATTCATAAAAGGGCATGGTCTTATAAAGCAACCCTTGGGTAATGTAGTAACACCCTCTTGTAATGCACTCTGGGGCAGGGGTAGTTACACCCTCTTGCAATGCATTCTGGGGCGGAGGTAGTAACACCCTTGCTTGTTTTTTTGACCAATTAGAACAGTT
This sequence comes from Lota lota, assembly GCA_026745465.1. Taxonomy (NCBI): domain Eukaryota; kingdom Metazoa; phylum Chordata; class Actinopteri; order Gadiformes; family Lotidae; genus Lota; species Lota lota. The sequence goes on along the minus strand of JACYXH010000057.1, from coordinate 151,571 downwards.
TTTCCCTGACTATTCCTTGTCGCTGTACCGTATGTGTGGATGTATAGACTGCATTGTATGTATGCTTGTATATGTGTGTGTGTGTGTGTGTGTATGTGTGTGTGTGTGTGTGTGTGTGTGTGTGTGTAGACTGCTGCCACTGTACTGTATGTATCAGGGCCAGAATTTCAGTGCGGGTATTGCGCATAATGTAATCGATTCCCGCAAATCTAGCACTTATATAATGCGGGGATTTCCCGCATACATTTAGAGCCATGTCTAATAATGTTCAGCCAACGTCGACCGGCCAGAACGCTTGCAGCGGTGTGAGACGGGCAGGCTTCGGCCCTGGAACACACCCGGCGCGTCCTCACCCCCCCCCCCCCCCCCCCCCCCTCCCCCCCCCCCCCCCCCCCCCCCCCCCCCCCCTCTCTCTCTACCATGCTACGAGCCCCTCTGCTGGTGCAGCATCTCTAGCTAGCCTATGCACACTGGTTTTCGATGACGTGGATTGAAGGCAAGCAAACATGGATCATCTGAAGTGGAATTAAATTAAAAAAGGAACCCGAAAGCACTAAAGTTAACGCAAACTGCAGGGACAGTGATGTCAACCGTTAACCCTTAAAGTTAATCAGACAGGTAACGCAGATCAAAGACAAGTTGCAGGCTGACGTACGTGTGTGTGTGCGTGTGTGTGTGTGTGTGTGTGTGCGTGTGCGTGTGCAAAAGTGCAATAGCAACAGCAAGATGTTGACAAGATGCTGTACTAAAAAGTGTTTTCCTTAGCACTGGATGAGCCAACAGACACAAGTAACAGCAAGCAAACTCATTAGCTCTATGCGAGGCACACGGAGGACAACAGGATTCAAAACTAAATCCCTCAGGAACTCTGAAGTCGTAGATGCAAGAGCAGACACCATTTAAAGAGGATGAGAAGCAGCCGCTGACGGAGAAGAATTCAGAATGAAAAAAAAAAAAACAGTTTGCCCTGCGGAGGTTTGTACCGATGGCGCCGCTGTTATGACAGGATGCCGACCAAGGACTTGTTAAACAACTCAAGAGAGGAATTCAAACCCGCAATTGGGTAGGGGTAGCATTGCGCGGCTCATCCGCCTTGCTCTTACTCCTAATGACGCAGACAAATCTGTGCAACGGGTGAAAAGGTTTCTGCAGGATTTGAGGTCGATTTTTGGTATCGTTCAGTAACCCTGCTGTCGGAGGTAGTAACAAGCTGCATGAATTGCAGGAAACATTTTGGATGAGCCCCAACCGAAGTTTACCCAGCCACAATGAGGTATGCTTGCATGCCTGCATGCTTTAAGAAATCCACTATTATCTCCGTACCACTCTGGATATTGATCGATCATTATATTCTACACACATTTCCTTGTATAATTGCAACTGTTGATATTTATACTCTGCACTTGCCCTTTGATTGTATTGTTACTTTATGCAAATCACATTCTGTTGCCCTGTGTATGAAATGGGCTGTTTAAATAAAGCTTGACTTGACATGCATACCTTATTAGCTGGACGACTGCTGCTTCCACGGCAACCGCAGTTTCTGATACAGACAGCTCCTTGAAACTGCATCTTCTCACGCACACACAGACATGAAACGGTTTTAAGTATTTCAAACCGTTTTTTAAAAGAATCCATGCTTAAGGATATGGGTCACCTTAAATCCTTGGCCAGGTTTTGTCCCTCCTCTGTCGTAACCTCCCGTCCTGTCTCCAAGTCAGCCTTGTTGGCTACCAACACTGTAGGAACAACTGTCCGACCACACACACAAAACAGTTTTATGTTATTATCCATTACATTATTTATTGTATCCTTACAGTCTAAATGAAGGGTGTGTGTGTGTGTGTGTGTGTGTGTGTGTGTGTGTGTGTGTGTGTGTGTGTGTGTGTGTGTGTGTGTGTGTGTGTGTGTGTGTGTGTGTGTGTGTGTGTGTGTGTGTGTGTGTGTGTGTGTGTGTGTGTGTGAGTGTGTGAGAGACAGCGAGACACACTCATGTTTCAAACCGTCCAGAAACATGAATATAGCATATATACATTATATATAGAACACAATGCCTGGTCTGTGAGAATATCTGTTCCTAGTAGACTTTGTATGAGCCAATTTCTATTTTTGACAGCTCCCGCCTCATTTCTGCCCAATAAGACATATCTTCCCTGGTTGGTTCGGGGAATCCATTTTGCCAGTCAATCACAGGTTGTGTGAAATGCAACATTTCTCAACTTGGGGAGGGAGGGGACATTTTTAGGTTGTTTTGTTTCAAGATCTTTCTCTCTTTTTACAACTTGAATATTACTTAATGCAGCTTTAAGCAACAAGCTAGTCAGGTGTCAAGACTTTTTCCTGATTAGTAAACAGTTGTTACCGGGGCTTTGTTTGATGTGATCTATGAGCTTCTTGATTTGGACCACCTCCAGGAAGCTGACACGCTGTGTGATGGAGTAAAGAAGCAGGAATCCATCGGCCCAGCGAATACAGGATTCTACGGAAGCCTGCGAACATTCCTGCAAGGACAAAGCAGTGGAACCAATATTGATGGCTGCATTCAAAATGGACGATGCATCAGGAATAACTTATCATTCGATCTGGGAACGGTACGTGTAACACATTTTCCCAGTCCCTACCGGTGCTCCGTGTCTGGTGTGAATCCTTCTCCACCATTAATTGTACCTGGCAGCCATGTTGGCATTGGCCCGCAGGCAAACTCAAGGAAAGTCTCCCAAAGCACAGTACAGTGGTCCAGGCCGCTAAAATTTGTTGTGCTGGTTGAATCTGGTCTGACTCTTATCTCAGCAAAAAACAATCACTTTGGAGATGCGTGAGAAATACCCAAAAGGTTTCGATTGGTCCATTTTGTTGGACCAATTGAAAGGCCTGAATCATTTCCGGCTAGGATTTCTCACAAGCAGCACAGCACAAGCACAATCGACTTCCTTTGAACCGGTCACATTTGTTTTTCTCCCACAATACCTTTGAAGTTCTATCCAAAATCTCCAAATGAACAGGTTCCTGGTTGCACATCCTGTGACACCTGTATGTCATATCTGCAGTAACACACACATGCAAATACACAATTAGTTGCAGTATAGAATCATTTACTGAATGCAACACAGCACGCACGCACACACGGTAATTGATAATAGCTATTAATAATCAATAGCTAATTAATCAAACATTTCCCCAAGCTTGTGATCAATATTTAAATGCAGATTCACCAACTTTAAATCAACACAGGAGGTATACTTAAACGAGACCTTTTAATGACATTTTGTGACTGTAAACAGGTAATAATACTATAATAATAACTTATACCTTACAACTTTGACACAAAGAAAGAATGATTTGTTCATTTGAACAACAAATGAGTTGTTCAAATGTATGTACTTGGTATTCAACTGTAACATAGAACAAGACCATTAAGGGGGTACGCATGCTGAAGAGGGTTTCCCACCTTTGAGCTTTGTGGGCAAGGGGCCCACAAAGTCCTATAGGGGCCACACCCCTATAGGAGGAGTTAAAGTGAGCTTAAAAGAGGATGCCTTCTTGCTGTGCTGTAGGTGCTCCATGGCCCAGCTCGGTCTATTGTAATTAGTTGAATCTTCAGTAAACCTAACTAACATTGAATGTTCTTCTTGTTTGCGCTTATCGAGTTACGATCGTGCACCTTAGAGTTAAGAGCTTATTACTAATGTTAAAAAACGACTCATCTTTCATTTTAAGAACGGTGCGTGGTGAACATCTGACGACATCTTTCCCGTTTTGAAGACGTACTCCCACGGGGGATGTTAATGTTGTTGTATGGCTTGTCCCGCTCAGGGGAAACACCTCGACACTCAGCTTAGGATGAACCGGGGAATCGAACTAGCAACCTTGCGGATGCCAGTCAACCCGGCTCTACCTCCTGAGCCACTAGCCGCCCAATAGCCTGTGATTATGCAGTAACTAACATTCTGCACACTAAATGAAGGTGCGATGACTGTAAAGTGTTGAAAACACTCAAAAGTAAGCAAAGTGGTAATACCCTTTTTATGGTCGTAGTCCCCGATGAATCGGCCTGTTACGAAGCGGACACACAACGCTGGAGACACAGAACAGATACCTCACAATGTGCATCTACATAAAAGGGCATGCACGCGGACAGGGCTCCGCTTATGCAAGTCGATCCACGTTGATATGCGTGCGTCCCGCAGATCCCCCAAATGTCATCACGCACGCACAACAGGCAGACGCGTCTCAAGTGTAAAACAACAGATAAGCACAAGCATACTAGACAAGCGTGGTGTAACATTGCGCCCGCGCATACACACATGAATACATACACCATGATCATTTCAAGCTTATCATCTGCGAGCGTTGTTTTACTGCGTACTTCTGTTACCTGTTTTCCCGGTGTCCTGCGTCCCCATGACTAGGAGTTTGACCGGAACCATTTTTGTTGTAGTTTTTTGTTCTGGACGCTAATTCGATAACACGGTCGAGAAGTGGGTTACCTGCAGGCAAGTGCTGGACTGTTCAGCTGAAACAGAAGGGGAGCGAGGCTGGAAAGGGCGTCCCGAGACTAAAGTGGGAGGCATTGCGAGGGAGGAGCGGAGTAACTGGGCTAGAGAGGCTTGTGCAAGTGAACGGATGAAGTGCTAAGAGGTCTTATGAAACCGTTTTAAAAGGACCATCAAATGTCAGTGGGACAGCATTTCTAAGTTCACTTGGCACTCTTTTGTTCTAAGCCTGTAACGCAAGTTGCTTTTGGATAAAAGTGTCCGCTAAATGACTAGAAGTAAATCCTTTCCCAACAATATCAAAAGCAAAAGCTAGATATCCGAATTGAACTTGGAATTTAATTTGGGCAGTGTTAAATGCTTATTCTTTAACTCAAAAATTATAATGTAAAAATAAGTGTTGTATACTTGTCATGCTATTATCAATTATTGAAAGAATAAGTCTACTCATTTAAAATTCTTTATGCTAACATATGTGAACTAGGATTTTTTTGCAACTGAAGTGCTCTCATCCTAATTGTATTATGCACTTTTCACAGATTCAACAGATCAAATCGTTCTTTCTCAGTGTTTATATAAAGGGCATAAAGAGCATTTCATTGATTGTTTCATGAATCAATCCAATGTAATATGCCTTCGTACATTTTCACACAATATAATCAAGTACATGAAACCGGCTCAAGATCCACACACGTCTAGATGTTAAATAACCAGGAGTTACATCAAGCTAACCATGGAATGTCCCGGCCTTTGCCAGTGTGCCAAAGAAATGATTAAATAACACATTTCCGACTCTAAATCCACCCCGAAGTGACCGCTCAACTAAAATGCTTCATTATGAGTTCTTTGCGTATATTCTCTGACTCTGTGTCTTCATCTCCAGGACACTGTTCATACGTCTCTGGTTGCTCCAGAGCTTCGCTCCTCTCCAAGGTCCATGCGTCCAGTCCCGACTGGAGCGAGGCGTTGTGGAGCACACAGCAAGCCAGCAGAATGGACGAACTTTTCTCCGGGGAATACTAGAAACGTGGGAGGAGAAGTCATTGTTCCAGTTACATTTAGCAGACGCTTTTGTCCAAAGCGACTTACAACAACCATTCATGCCGACAGCCAGGCTTAGGGTTGGGTGTCTTGCTCGGGGACACCCCGACACTCAGCTAGGAGGGGCCGGGGATCAAACTAGCAACTTTCCGGTTACAAGTCGACCCGCTCTACCTCCTGAGCTACTGCCGCTCCAGTGGTAGGTTTAGCGCTAATGGCAAATGATGCAAACTACCGTGGCGGCCACAGCCGTGTTGCCACAAGGGATTCTGGGACGTTTTGGGCTATCCGAACTATCGAACTATTTGGACTTGAATCGCCCTCGATCTGGTTCACCGCCTTAATTATGAGGGTGGGGGGGGGGGGGGGGGGGGGGGGGGGGGTTGCACCTCAGTGACAGGTGGGCTCGGCTGGAGCGACACCTGCCACCGAGGCACTCATGTCCGCGGGGGGGGGGGGGGGGTGTATTGTGTGTTGTTCTGTCCAAAGAAAGGCAACTCTCGTAGTCGTGCGGTGTGTGTGTGTGTGTGTGTGGGGGGGGCCACGGGAGTTGGGACAACAATGGTAACCCTTGGGCTCACGTCTGGTCATTCCCTTGCCGCGCTCGCCCCCCCCCCCCCCAGTACAAAAAAAACGGATAAGAGGGATAGAGAGGAGGTACCTGCAGGTAGCCTTTGGCGCCGTCCAAGCATCTGAACCGCGTTTGAATGGCTCTGAAGGTCCGGTCCACGATCTCGCACGTGGCGGCGTGGGCCAGATTGTACTGGAGCTCTGCGGGCGACGCCGGGTAGAAGACCGGGGTGAGCAGCCACTTCTTCAGGGGATAGTGTCGGCCGCCTTTAGAACACACAGGATCACCAAGAGGACCTCATCGTCCTAGTCTATATAAACGTGAGAGGTAGCCCGTGTTCGACTCAAATCTGTGCTGCTCGCGCCGTCTCCGAAAAACGTGGATCCGGATCGTCTTTTCGCTAGCGTGGAGACCATCCTGATCACGGGACCTCGCGTTCGGTTTCGCAAGACGGGTCGGTCTTGAGGCGAACGAAAGATGTGAAAAAACGACGAAATTGTCGCTTCAAAACTATTTACATCAGCCCCGACGTGAATTTCCAAATAATTTCCAAATAATTTCAAATAACGATCGCGCCAGGCGAAAATTACAGACTGACTAGAGAGCCCTCAAAGAGCTTCGAGGGCCAGATATAAAGAAATAGCTGTAGAGATATAGGTAGGTATTGAGATGTATCAACTATAGAGAGGGAGAGAGACGGATGTATGGTCATTTTTTTGTAAGCCGTTAGCGTGGCAATTGGCGAGCAATTGGCTGCCACTCTCGCTGCTGCTGGCCCATCATGGAGGCCTTGGCAGGACCCGCCCCCCAGGAGTCTAACCGGCAACCCGCTTCCTCTCGGCCACGTTCTGAAGGGCACTTTGTGAAATGATCCATTTCCTTGACCCTGATGACTCACCCAGTAACCAGCCGTCGTCAGCCGTCTGCATCGTTTTGTAGACGGAGGACCTTTCCAGGATCTCTGTGTCTTTCAGACCGCCGGGCCAGCAGGTCTCAGCGCTCAGCAGAAGCCCTCTCGCGTCGCAGACTATCTGACAGCCGATGGAGTGGAAGCCCCTCCTGTTGACGTAGGATGAGTCTTCACTGCTGGGCGCTTTGATGGCCACCTGTGGACGCAAAAGGGGCGAAAGTGTGTCCGATGCGACCTTAGCATTTCCGATGTTCATTTGTATTACAGCGGAGTGTCAACACGGTTGAATCGCGGGTTAAGATGTGTTACTATCAACTCGTTTGGGAGATGCTTAGAAAGCGACTTAAGAGTGAATTTGGATGCATGGAAAGGAAGGGTTAGGAAGGGTTAGCCCTTAATCCTAACCCTCCACACCCAGTTTGAGCTAGTCCCCGCCCACTAGAAACAAATCGAAACATTTCTTCTCGCAGTTCTTTCAACACTTTCCAATTGAACACTTTTTCAATTTGGGAGGCAGGGCTATGTTGCTGTTCAGGCCTCTTATGTCTCAAGGAACCTTGAGACAGTTCCTTGAGACAGCTCCAAATGAAATCCGATCTAGCAAAAAGTTTATAAAAACTTCTCTGTGCAGCTAACACAAGATTTGGAGCAGGGTCAATCCATAGCACTAATGTGTAATTTTTCATCTAAAATAACTTGTTTTAGGTGTAGATTTTTCTTGGAAGGAGCAGATAGGATAGCAACTCCACCTTTCCTAGAACCTACTACCTTCTGGCTGAAAGTCCAAGAAACTCCACCCTTCCTAGACCCTACTACCTTCTGGCTGTAAGTCCAAGCAACTCCACCTTTCCTAGACCCTACTACCTTCTGGCTGAAAGTCCAACCCCAGAGCAACTCCACCTTTCCCAGACCCTACTACCTTCTGGCTGTAACCCCAGAGAAACTCCACCCTTCCTAGAACCTACTACCTTCTGGCTGTAAATCCAAGCAACTCCACCTTTCCCAAACCCTACTACCTTCTGGCTGTAAGTCCAACCCCAGAGCAACTCCACCTTTCCCAAACCCTACTACCTTCAGGCTGTTAGTCCCAGAGCAACTCCACCCTTCCTAGACCCTACTACCTTCGGGCTGTAACCCCAGAGAAACTCCACCCTTCCTAGACCCTACTACCTTCGGGCTGTAACCCCAGAGAAACTCCACCCTTCCTAGACCCTACTACCTTCGGGCTGTAACCCCAGAGAAACGCCACCCTTCCTAGAACTACCTTCAGGCTGTTAGCCCCACGCAACTCCACCTTTCCCAGACCCTACTACCTTCTGGCTGTGAGTCCAACCCCAGAGCAACTCCACCTTTCCCAGACCCTACTACCTTCGGGCTGTGAGTCCAAGCAACTCCACCTTTCCCAGACCCTACTACCTTCGGGCTGTGAGTCCAAGCAACTCCACCTTTCCCAGACCCTACTACCTTCTGGCTGTTAGTCCAACCCCAGAGCAACTCCACCTTTCCCAGACCCTACTACCTTCTGGCTGTGAGTCCAACCCCAGAGCAACTCCACCTTTCCCAGACCCTACTACCTTCAGGCTGTTAGCCCCAGAGCAACTCCACCTTTCCCAGACCCTACTACCTTCAGGCTGTTAGCCCCAGAGCAACTCCACCCTTCCTAGAACCTACTACCTTCAGGCTGTTAGTCCCAGAGCAACTCCACCTTTCCCAGACCCTACTACCTTCAGGCTGTTAGTCCCAGAGCAACTCCACCTTTCTGAGCCCACTCGCCTGAACACAGTCCAGCACTCCGTGGACCCCTGGGATCTCGGCCACCCTCTGAAACTCCTGGGTGGACAGCTCTCTGCTGCAAGCGTCCCTGGGTAGAGAGGAACAAGGAAGCCAGTGCTAGTTACTAGTGCTGTAGTGGCATTCCCGTCTGCAGGATAGCAGAATGAGCCCCCAAAACGAACCGTGGGCCCCAAAACTTAGTTTTAAGCCCCAAAACTAACTTGGGTGTGATGCGGATGACGGGAGATGTAATCCAGTTGAAAACGGTTTACGGTAAAAGGTTTCAATTACATGGCGTCACACGGTAGGACTCATTCAATTAAAAAGGAGCACCAATGGGTAAACATTAAAAAGAAAAAAAAACATACATGCATTTGTATTTTGTACATTTTAAACATGACCTATGTCTTATATAATGACCATGAATTACAAACGATGATATTCGAACAAACTTATATCCTCCTATTGTGGCGCGTACAAGTACCATTATGACGATGATCAGGATGATACGACACATCTTAGTGCTAATTACCTTTTATATTTTTATAATTATCTTTCAGACCTGCTAAATGAGATGAATTGGGGAGCCTTCTTCACCAGCGCTCTCGTCACGTTGGTCACACATCGGGACATGGAAGCTTGGCTGATTCCAATGGCGTCTCCCATCGAGGTCTGGAATGATCCGGAGGTGTAGAACCCCAAGGCGGCCAAAATCTGGACCTCCGGACTAATGGCCCTGGACCGCTGGGTACGCCTACACAAAACCTTACGACGCAAACGGTTACCGATATACACACACACACGCGCCTGCTGCAGCAACATGTCAGCACATGAAAACCTATTTGTGTTATCTTGAACTAAGCTAAAACATGTAGAAACGCCGACAAAACTACGGTCAGGGGCTGCTGACTTTCATTTGTAATAAACCCCCGGGGAAAATGAGGCGGAACACGAACAAAATGAAGGTCTCCGCATGCATTGCTCGATTAAATGAAAACAATGCGTTGTACCTTCAAACCAAACCACAATTAAACAAAACTAGTTGCTAGAACAAAAAAAAACGAAATCCCAGCTTCGCTATCGTGTTTCCAATTGCGGACGGTAATGCACGCTCTATTAGTGTCATATTGCTGAAGTGTGAGTGTGTGCTGAAGTGTGAGTGTGTGAAAAATGTGTAAATTGGTTACTGGCTTGGCCGTGTAATGTGAGTGTATGGTAATTGGTCACTGCCTTGGCCATGTAATGTTAGTGTACCGTAATTGGTCACTGCCTTGGCCATGTGAGTGTACTATGAGTGTACGGTAATTGGTCACTGCCTTGGCCATGTGAGTGTACGGTAATTAGTCACTGCCTTAGCCATGTGAGTGTACGTTAGTATAGGCTTCGGTGGTAAACAGACTCCCATCAATTCAAAACTCCATTAGGAAAATGTTCACTCTACTCATTCAGTTTCAGTCCCTGCAGAGCTTAATTGGATAATTGGAGCAACGAGGACACATTTTTGATTTGACCAATAAGGACCCTGGGGCAAAGTTACTTGCTCTTATGAGGGTTTGAGGAAGGGTTAAAAACAGTTTTTTGTATCCAACAGTAAAACAAAATAAGCAATATCTGTATGTGGCACACTAACTCTTTAACGGATTATAACTGAACCCTCTAAATGTGACCAACTCTCTAACGGACAACATGTGGCAATTGCATTGCCGATCAAGCTATCAAATTGATTATTCATTTAAGAAAATCTTACCCCTCTAAGCAACTCTACCAGATAGAGTATGAACTCTCTTGGAAAACCAAACGTTGTGAGGAGGTATTGGTCTGAGACAGAGTCCAGGTCAAAGCGGTCCATAGTCTTATGACCTCGTCCATGAAGAAGCAAGTCACAGTCCAGTATAGCTATGGGGATGGCCATTGCTGCCTGCAATGCACACAAGGAGAGACAGTCATTTACTCACGATGGAAAAAGGTTTGGGTTACAGAGGGTAGTTACAGAAGGGCAAATTACTTATACTACGTGCATTTCACACGCCTCATTTATTCATTTGTGATTACAGTGGGGATTAAAACCTTCACACAAATACATTTCAACAGTTTGAATTCCCTCTATTATAAAGTAGAATTCCCAGCTTGAAGTCAAACTTTAGAAAATAAAGTAGACATTTCAAGGGTCAGAACTTTAATAACTTAGTTATAAGGGATGCATCGCTAAAAGAAAATTCAGGCAGAGCGATCACTTTTGGATACCTGCTGATACTGAGCAAAACTAAATACTACTTCGTTTTATATTGTAGACTATCGCAACAATAACATTAACCTTTTTAGTTATACATGAAAGAACGAATCATAACAAATCAGGTAGTTGAGAACTCCACTACACATATCGCACTGTGTGTCCGACACAACACACACTTATTCTATTTACTTTTATATTATATACTATTGTAAATTTGTTTCCTTTAAGAGACATTTCATATATTTGGTTTCAGAAAGACGGAACCCGCACAATAATATCCGCGATGATGAATAAATGACGTTCAATTTGAGAGCTATAGAGAGGATTTATTAAAGGCTGTATAATATATACTGTTATATTTCACATTGGTGCTTTCATGACCGATCATCTCTTCAAGGGGAGCGCTTCTATCTGGCGAAGCTGGGTTTGGATGGTAGTTTGTGGGCACATGCCTTCGTGGGCATTTCTTCTCAAGTCTTTTTTTATTTCTCACTGAAGGGAGCCTGTGTCCTTTTATATAGCACGGATGGGGGAGCTCGCGTCCTTTGTCCTGCGAATCGCCTTTTTGCAAGCGTGGAGACCTGATCCTGATCAACGTGACCTCACATTCTGTTTCACTACACAGGTCAGTCTAGGGTCGCTGTCGATTTTGCTTAGGAAGGTTCCTTACTGTGTGAAGTGATGAAGTATCTAAGTGGCAGCCAAAATAACAGCTGTTCGAATTCTCTAAATGCTAAGGAAAGGCGCTTCAATGCTTCCTTTCTTATCTTCTTTAGCATAGGGTACACTGTTATCTTCCTTTACGAAAGAAAAGGAGATAATGCTGTCCCACAATACTTTGTGGCAGGAACATTTAAAATGACCCACCATTCGGCCGTTGACGGAAACAAACGATAAACATGGCCGACAATTATTTTCATACAATCATACTAATTGGGATCTATGCTCATAAATATGAGTGTACAGGAGTATGAGCGTGAGCAACCAGTCTCAATGTGACAACTATTTATTTTCCCTTTTGTGATATATATATATATATTTATTTATTTATTTTTCAAACGTGGTACTGAAGTGGTATTTTTCTGTATCTAAGTAAAGTATCTAAGATGCACTTTTAGTAGTCCATCTTCTGAACGTTGTAGTTTCATCACGACAGACCCACGTCCATAACATCCGCCGTCGCATAATGACGTAGCCTTGAGAGTAAGTGCAGTCGGATTCTCTCATAAAGACTTTTCCTAAGTCTTTATGAATTCTCCTTCACGTCTTTCCTTTTCCTCATGAGGTTTTCCATCGAGGTCAGGGAAAAGAGGTTAAGAAAGGACCTAGGACGTACTTTTTTTTTTTTTTTACTATTCGACCGCAGCCTGGACCTGTAGTCGCCCACATCTTGTTCCGGAAATGATTATGTAATCGAAGCCAATCAGGGACTATGTCATAATTGATGACGTAATGGGCCAATCGGGGACTGTGTCTTAATTGATGACGTAAACGGGCCAATCGGGGACTGCGTCCACCGCTGGGACAACAGTAATGGCTTCTCTCGAAGCAACGAGCGGTAACGTTAACATTAGTAGAGTAAACAAAGCCATAAGTGCAGTTATTGCAGAAAAAGACTTGATAACAACTATTCAACAAGAGCATGCACTAGCGCACAGTCATGGCGTCTCATTATTTTGTTACACTGATTGGCTGAAGGAGTTTGTCAGTCAAGGCAAGGTACTCCCGCCCACTGAAATCGGTGTGGGCGGCCAGAGGTCCAGACTGATCCGTGTGGCTAAACACAACGTTTAGTCACGTGATCGGGATGGTCTCCCATGTGCAAAAACACTAGCTATTTTGCATTTAATAGCTAGCAAAAAATACTAGCTACTTTGCACGGCCGCGGTGGATCCACATGACAAATTCCAATTTGAATACATTCGATTTTTTAACAGGCCTATGTTTACTGAACGTTCTATAATATGTACGAATTTAACAGTTTTACACAGTAGAGGGGAGTGGAGTTTCCAGTCATTTTAGCGTGGTGGCCACCTCTGCTCCCCTCTACCGTTTGGGGGCGCCCCTGTTTCTAGACTATTTGAAGTGGGTTTAAGCCGAATAGCGCAACTACTTCAATTGGTCGCATTTATTACGTCTGTAATTAACAGTTGATGACCAATTACATTTAAGCAGTGAGCCCGATATGCATGTTAATACAAATGTCCTACTTATTTGTCTTGCTCTTTTGTTTTGCCAGTGCTTATTCTTCTTCCTCCTCCTCCTCCTCCTCTTCTTATTTTTTTTATTGTAATGGTGAATCGCAAACCAACCATCGTTAGAGGTGGCCTTCTTCGTTTGGTTGTTGTCCGCCTTCTTGGAGGTTTGAAAGCCTCCTACTGCCATCTACAGGACTTCCCGTCCACTACACAAAAAACTCATCGGTTCAGAGTGCGTCTTGGCCCGTGGAGAAAATAAATAAATATATTATAATAATAATAAGTGAAACAATTCTCGATCTCGTGTTTCTATAATGTAGCACTTGAAGCTGTTTGTTAATTTTCTAGAATTGTATGTACTGGCCCAATTCCTGCTTTTCTTTGGGGGTTAAATCTTCATTGTTGAATGCACTTTTTGTAAGTCTCTGCAGACAAATGCGTCAGTTTAATAAATGTAATGTAATGTAAAACATGTAATGTACTGGATCACACATACGCTCTCTCTCTCTCTCTCTCTCGCTCTCGCTCTCTCTCTCTCTCTTCTATTCAATAAAGCTTTATTGGCATTGGAAAAAAGTTTACATTGCCAAAGCAGGTGAAACATTTGACCAAAATATGAATTAGGTCAAAATATTAAAACATCTAATACAAAAAAATATATATATATTTATACTAGGACATACACAACAGGTGGCGCTGTAGGCACATTTAACGTTGGCGTGGTAGTTCTTGAGCGTAAAGAAGAAGACGTCGTTACGTTGGCCTAATGTCAACGTAACACGTAGACGAAAACAAACGGGGACCGTCGGACAGCGAGTGTTGTTAATGGAGTTCATGTTATTGTTCAGCGAGTTCATCTAATTGTTCAGTGAGTTCATCTAATTGTTCAATGAGGTCGCGTTCGTGAACGGGTGGTTAGTCTCTTCCAAGACATTTTGGGGGAGTCAAAGGGGGAGACGGATGCGCGTTGTGATGAACAGTAAGTACGTTTGTTTACCAACGGTAAAGGCCTGCTTGGCACCGTGTTTTCCTCCAGGATCAAATATACACGGGAATAAATATTACAGGTAGATTTGTGCATTAAAATATTGCTGCCTATGGCTCGTGTTTATAGTTCATGTGAACATGCTGTTAACATAGATAGACATTTGAGATGCATCGATATACCTTTTAGATAGACCTTTAGAGACATAGCTAGACCTTTAAATACATAGGTAACGTCAGAGCTTAAGATACACACAACTTTAGATACATATACCTACATACATAGATATACCTTCATATACATAGATTGACCTTTGGATACATAGATAGACCTTTTAGATACATAAATAGGCCTTTTAGATACATAGATTACACCTTTTTAGATACATAGTCTTTGACCTTTAATATAAGAAAATAAAGAAATCTTCAGATCTGTACATTCAATTAATTTTATTCCAGGGATATTTTTTCAGCCCCTTGTTTCCCATTGTCTCTTTACACTGACATGCACTAGGCCTCACGAACAGCTGCTCACTTCAACTGATTGCAGGTGAAGGCAAATGAGCTTTGTGCATTATAGGTGGCCTTGACGTTACTAATCACTTTATTATGTTATTCTAAAATGAATTGACAGGACCGTTAACCATTTTGATCATTCACATCTAGGGCAATTCATTCAGTTTATTTCTGCGTAAGAAGGTCTATGACTCAATGTGTATAAGTATTACATTTTTCATAAATTAATATATGGTGTTTTTGTTTTTACAGGTTTTTGGCATAATGGACAGTGACTTGAGCTCTCAGGATCAAAGGGACTTGGACAAGTTCATCAAGTTCTTTGCTTTAAAAGTATGATGCACGCTCACCCCTTCGCTGAGTCCGTCACAGTCGTAGACCCCTGGCTAGAGTTGAATAACCTTTTACATGACCAATCATTACATCAGAGCCTTGCACTTAAAAGAGCCTTACACAAGTAAAAATGTAACTGCGGAATACATGGTTAGCTTGAAGTAGGCTTAGCTAGCAGTGTTCGCCCTACATGTTTCAAGGAGTTGCGCACAGCTGCCGCCATATTACTAGCGCCACTGCAGTCAGGCATGCAACCAAATGAAACACAGGTTCCCCCCTACTGCACCCCGCCTCAATTGTTACATTGAACTTATTGCAATTTGAGAAAGATTGACGAAGAAAATGCAGACAGTGAAATAGTGCTCTACTATAGAATAATAAAAAAACGCACGATGATACTGTAAGGGGTATTAGCTCATGAATGACTGTAATGAGTCTACACACATTCAAATCGAACCTGTGATGTTTTAATATAAATCACAGACATTAAAGTAAAAATGTTGTTACTTTTATGCATGAAGAGAAAATGTACTGTAGTTGTGTTACAAAAGTCACAGAAAGTTTGTACTACAGAAGTTGGGCTGTTTAATTGTAAATATCGTTCTCTTTTTGTCCTCTATTTGATCCATGTCAGACAGTGCAAGTGATCATCCAGGCGCGTCTTGGGGAGAAGATATGTACGCACTCGTCCTCGTCTCCTACGGGGTCCGACTGGGTAACATTTCACTACTCACCCTTTCCCAACTGGACCAACATTTAGATAGATTTCATGTTAAAAATATATATATTTACGTACATGAGATTTTTCAAAAGAACTCACTCAACCCAGAAAAGTGAAATGGAAAAGGATGAAATGGAAAAGGGTTTTAATGAAAGAATTTCAGCATTTTTATTCGAGGAAGTAATCAACACTTTATTCAGAATCAGAATCAGAGTTGCTTTTATTACATCTTAACATACAAGTACGCAAGAGTAAAATTCTTAGGCTTGGATATTCACTTCCATAGATGTGTGCTGAAGTTTGAGTTGGTGTCTAGTTTTGATCTGTTAACATCAGCGCACATTTAAACCACAACTGCAAACCTGTCGCGCCCACACACACACCTACACACAGATATTTCAGTCTGTTATAAAACAAACAACATCACATTGACGTAGATGTTTACTATGTCCTTTTGGTGTCCAAGTCAAATCTCACAATGAAATCAGGCCACACAACAGATTTTGCATACAATTATCTCCATTTGCTGGCTATGTGTTGTGTGGGGGGCGGTAGCCTCATTTGTGACCCAACATTTTATATACTATATTGTCCGCTCACATGTTGAACCCATTGAAAACACGGAGGTAGTGAACGCATGTGATATTTTATCTACTTTACATTGTCGACCCCATTGGCTTCTTTAGTCTTAATTACAAAGGATGGTTGCATAGTTGGTAGGGGTGGGAATCTTTCTGTATCTAAAGATTCGATTTTGATTCTTGGGGTCACGATTTGATTCAAAATTAATTCTCGATTC
This sequence comes from Lota lota, assembly GCA_026745465.1. Lineage (NCBI taxonomy): Eukaryota > Metazoa > Chordata > Actinopteri > Gadiformes > Lotidae > Lota > Lota lota. The sequence continues at coordinate 134,999 of JACYXH010000057.1, read as the reverse complement.
AAAACGATTCACAAATCGGTATGTTGGGGGGCTAATGTCAGGACTCCAGTCTTCTATGTGCTGGGAAAGGTGGTGTGGCAAATTATTGCATGCAAGCAGAGCAAAGTGTGGATATGTAGTTTTTATATTTGAACAACTGATTTGAATAATGTAAACGCACAAAGGCAAACCTAAGACAAAATAACAAATAAAAAGAATAAATAAATTGGAAGCTGTGAAAAAGAATAATAGAAGATAAGAATCTTGATTCTTATGTGAATCGGGAAGTTCATTTTATCCAATTTGTTTTGTTTGGCCTAAGGTTTTGGGGATATGAGATTTGACCTTCCAGACTTTGAAAGCACAAAGCAGACTTTGGCAGACTTTGATCAGCAGCAGTTCTGTCCGTATGGTAAATAAAGTTGGCGAGACAGGCCACCTGGTTTTTAGACTGGTAGATAAAGCATTGGAGGAGATGTTTGTGTGCCTTTTTATATCCGTGTTCACAATAAGAATACAATTAAACTTAAATGCATTTGTGAGGGTTTGACTCTTCCATGTTTCAATTCAAAGAGGGCCACTTATTAATGGATTGAGTTTGAGCCTGATTTCATCGTGGTCAACATTCAATTTTATTGGTTGAAAGGTTTGATGGATTACTTTTTTTTACGTTGGCTCCTTTTTTTATTGGAACCCTCCTTGTTTCAGTTCAACTTGGCCATCAAAGATATCCTAGATGTGTCTCACGAAGCGAAGAAGGCTTTGTCGGGTCAACTTCCAGGCATAGGACGGTCCATGTGTGTGGAGATCTCCCTCAAGACATCAGAGGTAAACTTCACGTTCTGTCGAACCTCAACCTGCGGGCCATTTACAGTGATCAATAAAGCTAACCGTCCAATTCGGAATGTGTTGAACATGTTATCATACATAAACAATTGTTAGATCTTTCTTTCAAATGTAGTTTTATTAAACCGCAGGGTTTATCCAAGGACGATAAATGCATTATGGCTAAAATGGTATATTATAAGTCGAAGCACTTATAAAGGAAAGCAATTATATAATCGAATATCATAATCGAGAAGCCTCCCGCGATTGTATGTTTTGTAATGAGTTAGTTATCTTAAGAAAAAACTTGATAGCATGTTATGTGGGTAAGCTCCGCTAGCTGACGACGCTAGCTATCGACAGTCGTACAGACACAAAATAACCTGCAGTTTATGTTAATACATGTTGCCAGATGAACCATAATCACAGACGTTGCTTTTGCTAGCAACGAAATGCAGTTTAGCAGCTAACAAGAAGTACAACAAAGCAGTAAGGTATTAGCGAGGTTAGAATATACGATGGACGAGATGTACAGTATAGAGTGGTATGAATGTGAGTACACTATAGGTGAGGCAAATGCAGTATGGACAGTACTATGAATACACTATAGGTGAGATATTTACAGTGTGGACAGTAGTATAAATATGAATACACTATAGGTGATATTTATACAGTATGGACAGTGATATAATGCCAAGTGCAAATGTTCAGCCATGTTCAGAGGAAGGTGTGTGGGGGTCAAGGCTGGATGAGGGGTGAAGTTCAGTCTCTGGAGGAAGGTGTGTGTGTGTGTGGGGGGGGGGGGGGGGGAATCCAGGGGGTGGGGGGTGGGGTCTATCACCGTGGTGCAGAGTTTAGCAGCCACAGGGAAGAAGCTGTTCCTAAGCCTGCTGGTCAGGTGAATCTATAGCCTCTTTCACACGTAGTTCCTGGTCAATTACTGGGATACCCTTTCAGGCACCGCTTGTGATTTTCCCCGCTCACACATGCAGCTACGTTCTGGGACATCTCTGTCTTGCGCCCGTTCACTGCTGTTCACCGCAACACTTATGGATGCCAGCCACCATTAAACTCCTGACTAAGAGGCGCTCGCTATTTCAGAATCTGTCCAGTTTGCAGCTATTCTTGAAAATAGCTGCAAGCTGTTTGCAAAGTAAAGAAGCTGGATTGCTATTGTCATTGAATCACCCGAATAACGTCCCGGAATATCTACCCCTGTTACCATTCACACATTACCCCATGCAGGAACTGTTCCTGAACATTGCAGGGAAAGACTGCAGAGGGGCTTATCCACATGATGTCACACCTCCTCTTCTTCTTTATTAGGATGAATCTATCACCATGACGTAATACCTCCTCTTCTTCTTTATTAGGATGAATCTATCACCATGACGTAATACCTCCTCTTCTTCTTTATTAGGGTGAATCTATGGAGTTGGAGACATGGTGCCTTGAGATGAATGAGAAGTACGTATTTTCCTGCTTTCTGATGAATTCACTTAAAGGCTCTTCTAAATGATCTTCATTGCGTAATTGCATGGTCAAAATGGGACGACAAGAAGGGCTTTAGCCAACCATTAACCTCCTCATCACTAGGCCTTTGTCTCAGGTTTTTGCTCAAAATAACATACCTAAAGTGTGGGTATGTTTATGATGACCATCTGAGAAGTACATGGGTCAAGATTTGATGAAAATAAAGTGAATTAGAGCAAAGATAGAGGTTTTAGTGGAGGTAGGTTAAGAAAAACAATACAAACAATAAAATCCATTGCAAAACAAATCAGTGTAAAACAAACGTGACGTGACCGTATATGAGATGCAAACAGGTGAATATATCGAGAACCCATTGTTAAATTTTTACATTTGACCCACACATTTAATATTGGGCACTATAGATAGATAGCACCTGGAGAATATAGATAAAGAGCAGTCGGTCTTGTAACCATCACCAGGTCTGAGAGAAGCCGGAAAAACCCATCAGAAATAGCTTATTTTACTTCCACCTAAATGTAATAAAAAATTTGAGCGATAACAGTCAGTTAGTAGTTAGTTACGGTACTAAGTCTGTACAACAAATTCCAAACTGCGAATCTACCAAATCGGATGTTTTAACCCTTTGGCCAATCATATAGACTCCAAGCTTAACTGTAAAGCAAGCATTTAATGCTAGTGGCAAGAGACAAATAGGATGAACATTCATTCAAAAATAGCATTCATACAAAAACAACAAATAGTGACAATATGTTGATTTACAAATGACAGGTGGGGCTTGAGTCCCGGCAAGGTAAGAGTAGTAGATATTTTCTTTTTTGTACGGAGCTTGCTATGATACTAGCAAGAAAATGAAATGAAATAAATCCCAAATGGCGCCTTAGAATGTAATGCATTCAAGAATTCCTAGCCTTGAAAAGGGGGAATTATTCAGGGTTATTCTGTGTGTTTTAACATTGTTCCCCAATGACCTCAGAAATCAAGTGATTGTAAACAAACGTCTCAATGACGAATTGCCCCCGAAACTCATGGAGATGGAAAGATCCAGACCAATCTGTAAGAAATAAGAGGCCACGAGTGGGCTGATTGTGCGTACTACTCTGCTTATTTCTTCAGCATCAGATGCACAGGCATATGTTGACAATGCTTGACCTGTCTGTTCGTTGGTTTCTTTCTGTGTTTTCACAGGTGCGATAAGGACATTAAAGTTTCGTATACGGTGTACAATCGCCTCTCTCTTCTTCTGAAGTCTCTGCTGGCCATCACCAGAGTGACACCTGCTTATAAACTGTCCAGAAAGCAAGGCCATGACTATGTTATATTATACAGGTAAGGTCATGACTATGTTATATTATACAAGTAAGGTCATGACTATGTTATACAGGTAAGGTCATGACTATGTTATATTATACAGGTAAGGTCATGACTATGTTATATTATACAGGTAAGGTCATGACTATGTTATATTACACAGGTAAGGTCATGACTATGTTATATTATACAGGTAAGGTCATGACTATGTTATATTATACAGGTAAGGTCATGACTGTTATATTATACAGGTAAGGTCATGACTACGTTATACAGGTAAGGTCATGACTATGTTATATTATACAGGTAGGGTCATGACTATGTTATATTATACAGGTAGGGTCATGACTATGTTATATTATACAGGGAAGGTCATGACTATGTTATATTATACAGGTAGGGTCATGACTATGTTATATTATACAGGTAAGGTCATGACTATGTTATATTATACAGGTAAGGTCATAACTATGTTATGTTATACAGGTAGGGTCATGACTATGTTATATTACACAGGTAAGGTCATGACTATGTTATATTACACAGGTAAGGTCATGACTATGTTATATTATACAGGTAAGGTCATGACTGTTATATTATACAGGTAAGGTCATGACTATGTTATATTATACAGGTAAGGTCATGACTATGTTGTACAGGTAAGGTCATGACTATGTTATATTATACAGGTAAGGTCATGACTATGTTGTACAGGTAAGGTCATGACTATGTTATATTATACAGGTAGGGTCATGACTATGTTATATTATACAGGTAAGGTCATGACTATGTTATATTATAAAGGTAGGGTCATGACTATGTTATATTCAGGGCTGTAGCCAGGGTTTGAAAAATAATGAGGTTGCGGGGGTTCCGTTTTGTTTGGGGGGGGGGGGGGGGGGGGGGCTCGCATACACACCACCAGATGTCACACACAGCGGACACAAAGTCTAAACAGATTGATTTACATTAATACCGTTTTTATTTAGTTTCAAATTTAATTTTTAACTCTAAAAATGGTACCTCATAGCTGGCTACGGGCATGGTCACGCAGGCCATACTGTTTGGGTCTCTGGGAAGTAAGGTCCCAAAAAACACACCTGCAATCACCCCTTACCGCATTAGGTGTCGCCAAACTGCACAAACAGAAACGACCACCTTAACATTCATGCTGTGCTCTACTTTGACCAGGATCTACTTCGGGGAGGTGCAGTTGAGTGGGCTGGGAGAAGGTAACTGCTCTCACTCATCTTATTTGTTATTACACGATGTCACAGTCATTTGTTTATGGGCTGTTCTACCTTGTAAATTCACTGCAAAAGAAACCCCGTGTAAAACGCACTGGGAACCTTTCTTTTTTAATTTGTAGGGTTCCAGACGATGCGTGTGGGCGTCGTGGGGACGCCGGTGGGCACAATCACTCTGTCCTGTGCCTATCGCACCAACCTGGCGTTCATGTCTGAAAGGTAACGCATGCATTAGTCCTCTGGGAACCCAGCCAGCCCTAACCCTAACCAGAACTACAGTAGAATCCAAGGTGTGTGATCTCATGTCTGAAAGGTAACGCATGCATTAGTCCTCTGGGAACCCAGCCAGCCCTAACCCTAACCAGAACTACAGTAGAATTGATGGTGTGTTCTCTCATGTGCCAAAGGTAACACGTGTAGTTGACATCACTAGGGCTGTAGTCAACCAAAGAAATGCCTTTTTTGTGGTCCTTTTTAACCAAATGCTGCCACATCATTGACTTATTTGACATGGTCTAAATGAGTTTGTAGCAGAGTAAATGTTCAATAAGCCGACTAGCATTCGTCCTTAAGTTGGGCGAGTTCAAAGGTTTGAAGACCGGGCTATTTTGAGCTCCTGTCTATTAAACCATACAATTATTATAACAGAAACTACGGCGCCTTCAATATTATTTTTATTCATAATTAACCTATCACTCAAAAGTAAAACACATCGATCTGCATATGTCCCTCCCACCGCCAAAAAGAATGGATTAAGAAGCGTTTCTTTCCTTATGAAAGCAACGCCAGCGATTGTCTGACCAATGAGAATCTGGTTGAACAAGTGCATCGGCCAACCAACCGACCAGAACTTGACCCTTGCCCTTAGTCATCACTTCAGCTGAATGGAAGGTGTCGTGTTGTAACTGATCACGTGACCTTTCTTCGTTACAGACAGTTTGAACACTCGGCTCCCATCATGGGGATCATCGTCGACCACTTCCTTGACCAGCCGTACGGTAACCAGCATCCTAACGTGGGACAGCCTTGCAACTACAGGTCACTAACATGTTCCAGTACAGGTTACTACCATGTACAACTACAGGTCACTAACATGTTCCAGTACAGGTTACTACCATGCACCACTACAGGTCACTAACATGCACCACTACAGGTCACTAACATGTTCCAGTACAGGTTACTATCATGCACCACTACAGGTCACTAACATGTTCCAGTACAGGTTACTATCATGCACCACTACAGGTTACTTACTACCATGTACAACTACAGGTCACTAACATGTTCCAGTACAGGTTACTACCATGTACAACTACAGGTCACTAACATGTTCCAGTACAGGTTACTAACATGTACAACTACAGGTCACTAACATGTTCCAGTACAGGTTACTAACATGTACAACTACAGGTCACTAACATGTTCCAGTACAGGTTACTAACATGTACAACTACAGGTCACTAACATGTTCCAGTACAGGTTACTAACATGTACAAGTACAGGTTACTACCATGCACCACTACAGGTCACTAACATGTTCCAGTACAGGTCACTAACATGTTCCAGTACAGGTTACTACCATGTACAACTACAGGTCACTAACATGTTCCAGTACAGGTTACTACCATGCACCACTACAGGTCACTAACATGTTCCAGTACAGGTTACTATCATGCACCACTACAGGTCACTAACATGTTCCAGTACAGGTTACTATCATGCACCACTACAGGTCACGAACATGTTCCAGTACAGGTCACTAACATGTTCCAGTACAGGTCACGAACATGTTCCAGTACAGGTCACTAACATGTTCCAGTACAGGTCACGAACATGTTCCAGTACAGGTCACTAACATGTTCCAGTACAGGTTACTACCATGTACAAGTACAGGTTACTAACATGTTCCAGTACAGGTTACTATCATGCACCACTACAGGTCACTAACATGTTCCAGTACAGGTTACTACCATGCACCACTACAGGTCACTAACATGTTCCACTACAGGTTACGAACATGGTCCGCTACAGGTTACTAACATGCAACAATACAGGTTACTAACATGTTCCAGTACAGGTTACTAACATGTTCCAGTACAGGTTACTACCATGTACAACTACAGGTCACTAACATTTTCTAGTACAGGTTACTAACATGTTCCAGTACAGGTTACTACCATGTACAACTACAGGTCACTAACATGTTCCAGTACAGGTTACTAACATGCACCACTACAGGTTACTAATGCACACTATATTCATGGGACAGCCCTGCAACTACAGGGCACTAACATGTTCCACTACAGGTTACTAACTTGTTCAACTACAGGTCACTAACATGTACAAGTACAGGTTACTAACTTGTTCAACTACAGGTCACTAACATGTACAACTACAGGTTACTAACATGCACTTCATTCATGGGACAGCCCTGCAACTACAGGGCACTAACTTGTTAAACTACAGGTCACTAACATGTACAACTACAGGTTACTAACATGCACTTCATTCATGGGACAGCCCTGCAACTACAGGGCACTAACTTGTTAAACTACAGGTCACTAGTTTAACAAGTAAGGAAGGAAGGAAGCTAAATTGATATCACTTTTGCTGTATATAAATAGTTTTTGTAGCTTATTTGTTAGGTTTGTTAGGTTGTTTGCATGGTCATAACCATAAAATACTCCACAATCTTAGGAAGGCCATTACTGCGAGAAATTCAAACTTTGTGGTAGTTCAGCTTCGCTTACACGATTTTACGAGGCTTAGAAATGTGTGGTATGGATCCAAGTGCAATATAGTAGAATAGCTCTGCTTACTACGAGTCCTAATGTGTGTGTGTGTGTGTGTGTGTGTGTGTGTTCAGAGCCCCTAGCCTGGAGGACGGACCCATCACTGGGATTGAGGATTCCCAAGAGATCTGCACCACGTCCTTCTCCACGTCTCCACCCTCTCAGGTGCGGTCATGCATCACACGGACCGCGCCTTTTTAGACCTTGTAGCCAATCACCTTCTTCCTATCGTCTAGCATGTGGAGCAGCTTTGTTACCCATCTTAAACGTATCTATTCTGGTTAGGGCGGGGCTTTTAGAGATGATAGGATTATATACTGATTATAAGGTGATTATATACCATGCTTGACCCAAGGCAGGCTCAAGTGTATGTGGTTTTGGTTGTACATGTGGTCTTCCAATGTCAGCCCCATATTGATTTGGGCTGAAATCGAGGGCTCATTGCAAGTGTGACGTGAGCTAATTGAATATGACCCTTTTATTCAAGGTTACTGCCGGAAAGGATGTTGGCGTTGCATTGGTTCACAACCAATCTACTTATGGAGCTGAGAATGCCCCTGTAGCCGAACACGCCCACCACACACCGTGCAGCAGGTAACCCCCGTTAAACCCCTCCTGCAGAAAACAACGGCCCGCACTACCCCCCGATGAACATATTGAAACAAATCTTAACGGTAATGAATTTAGCGGCGTCATCGGGTCTTTTTCTCTCCTTTGCTGGATAGTGGTGCCCCTCAGAGTTCAGTGAGGAGGGGTGAGGAGGGAAGAAGTAATCCTGGAAGGAGCCCTTCTTCTGACCCTCTTAAATCCCTGACGGCGTTCACAAGGAAGGTTGGCGCGTTTGTCAACAAACCAAACTCCCAGGTGAGTGCTGTTTGTTATGGCGCTCTAACTTTCCCAAGGAAAGTTGGAGCGTTTGTCAACAAAACACAAGGAAAGTTGGAGCGTTTGTCAACAAACCAAACTCCTAAGTGAGTGCTGTTTGTTATGGCGCTCTAACTTTCCCAAGGAAAGTTGGAGCGTTTGTCAACAAAACACAAGGAAAGTTGGAGCGTTTGTCAACAAACCAAACTCCCAGGTGAGTGCTGTTTGTTATGGCGCTCTAACTTTCCCAAGGAAAGTTGGAGCGTTTGTCAACAAAACACAAGGAAAGTTGGAGCGTTTGTCAACAATACACAAGGAAAGTTGGAGCGTTTGTCAACAAACCAAACTCCCAGGTGAGTGCTGTTTGTTATGGCGCTCTAACTTTCCCAAGGAAAGTTGGAGCGTTTGTCAACAAAACACAAGGAAAGTTGGAGCGTTTGTCAACAATACACAAGGAAAGTTGGAGCGTTTGTCAACAAACCAAACTCCCAGGTGAGTGCTGTTTGTTATGGCGCTCTAACTTTCCCAAGGAAAGTTGGAGCGTTTGTCAACAAAACACAAGGAAAGTTGGAGCGTTTGTCAACAAAACAAACTCCCATGTTAGTGCTCTTCTTTCCCTCATGTCCTATGCATCATATCTTACTTAAAGACACCACTACAACACTTTCAAAAAATTTATTTCTGAAGCGTGCACATCATATCTATAGAAATACTTTTGTAACAGCTGAGGTACCAAGTTAAGAATGTTGGGTATGTGGTCACAAATTGACTAGAAGTGTAAAAGTAAAGGCAGCTTTTTCAATGGGGTGTTCTGAATCACAGATGAAACTCATTATACTTTGACCATTTTCTTTGCAAACTCGGATCAAATAACAAAATAGCTCGACTGTGCACACTTTTACAGTTTTGCATTTGCTTTTTGTTGGTTAAAGCAATTGCTACACTAGTTACACTTTAACACTAGTTACACTTTAACACTAGTTACACTGTTACACTAGTAACTGTACTAGTTGCTGGTTGGTTTACAACTGTAACCAATCAGGATACAATTCTATTGTTACGAGTATTATTAAAACATTTTCTTGAACTTGCATAGTTTAAGGTTGACACCATGTGATGATGAGCTAAAATGCTAGCTCCCATCTTTTTGTGTGTTTGTACAGGTAACAAAGACTTTGGACCTGCCATTTGCAGCTTTTGCCACACAAAGCTTGGACAAAGATGATAACGACCAAATGGTAATTTTTGCACCAGATCATAAATCCACAGACGGGTCATGTGAAAGCTTTTACTAAAGCTGTGTTATTTGACATTTGTATATTTACATACATACATACATACATACATACATACATACATACATACATACATACATACATACATACATACATACATACATACATACAACTAAGTTGTATTCTTAAAAGTGTATACTAATTGTGCATATGACCACAATTGCTGGTGTTACGGTAACCTTGACCCATGGATCAGAGCGTAATATATATATATTTAAATATTTATTTATATAAACCCATCGACGCTGTATGGATGTTATAGGATTAAAAGGAGAACTGCCTAAAAATTGCAAACTTGTCAAATAATTGCAAGTTGTGCAACTTCTAAACGGAGTAAAGTCTTTTGCTGAACCAAAATGTGTCACAAATGAATTAAAGATGGATTAATCTTTAATCAATCTCCCCCCCACCCCCCTTCAGGTGTTTGGATGACCACTTGAGAAATAAGATGCTGATGTGTAATCGTAATGTTCTGTCCCGATATTCCAGATCCACCCTCCAGATTCCCCACCATGCCCTTCCCCACTGCAGGGCAGTCTGCACTCTGAAGGCTCTAGCGAGTCCATCCGCCAGCAGGATGATTTTGTAATGGTTGACATTGTAAGTCATTTCCTCCTGGGTTTAAAGATATATAAGTACGTTTTCAAAGTACAAGTGAGCTGAACTAAAAGGTACACCAAAAGCTATTGCAGTGTAAAATGCCGTTATTAAGGGTGCATCTGCAATCAGGAACATTTTAAGTAAGTACAGCATGTAAACTTGTTAACAACCCTCAGTCTGACTGCCGTAGGTAAAGTGAAGTCATATTGCGGCAGTTCTCTTTTGAAAAGTTCTCTTTTGAAAAGTTCTCTTTGGCCTGATCATATTGAGGTTGATGTGTTAATGGGCCATCAAGACTGCGTACATCTCACCACGTGGTTGCCCTGAAAAGATCCTACAAAGCAATCCAAGTGTGATTATAATTGTAACAATGATATCTTTGTCCTTATACCCAATCCCCCCTTAGAAACCAGCCTTCTCCAAAGACGACTTATTACCAATGGACCTAGGAACCTTCTACAGAGAGTTCCAGAACCCTCCTCAGCTAGCCAGTCTGTCGCTGCACATCAGCACCCAGTCCATGGCAGACGATCTGGTAGGGTTTATTCCTTGTTATCGTTATCTCATTTTGTTCTGACAAAGCCAAACAGCAGAGAACGTTCCCAGCTACCAGAGAATGTTTCCATTTGTCAAACATTTTCGAGATTGGAAATTGCATCAAAAAATGATCTTGATAAATTCATGTATTCAGTATGCAGTGTCATATTTTTACTTTTGTTTTGCTAGGCGTTTGGATCCTGTGACATGTGTGTTTGTGCCGCAAATCCCCTCCTACTGCTGTTTGGTGCTGAGGCTTGTCAATCAAAAAGAGGCGGGGATCATTTGCGTGCCGGGCACCCAAGTAAAAGGCTTAAAATAACATGGTGTAGCAGAACGGTCTGAGAGGTTCATGGTCTACCTTTAATGGACCCCTATTTTACTATTAGGTGTGATGTTGATTAGCCATTACAAGCCATGTCACAATCGACCCTCTAGTGACATCACAAGTGGGAGTGCCCGCCCAGATGTATGATGGTTAGATCAGCCTACCAATGGGTTACGTAGGCTGGTAGCTTGATGTAGCTATCATACATCTATCAAAAAAGACACTCAATATTATTCATGTCTGAGGTGGATGACCTTCACAGGCCGATATCTGATATTTAATAATAGGCCAATGTTGGGCTGATAACATATTTGTTCACTCACACAGACTTGAATATAAAATGTAAAGGCCTTCCACATTTCACTGGCACAAATGGCTGTTAACATAGCAATGGTAATTTTTCTCCATCTACAATTATTCTATATAGTTTTCATACTTTGAGTTTCAACAATAGAAAAAAACTCAAAGACATGATGGGCTGCTCTAGTTCAAAGTCTAGCTTAATTCTCTCATTAAATACGTTCATTACCCTTCATTTCCTCAAATTACTATCAGAAATCGTATTCCATAACCACGTCAACATCATGAAAACTATAGCTGTCCTTTCTTTTTTTGCAGGACTCCCTTCCAGAGAAATTGGCTGTGTATGAGAAAAACATCGATGAATTTGATGCTTTTGTGGACATGCTACAGTAGGAACGGACAGCCAGTGATGACGAGAAGACTTTCAGCGTGAAATGCGGACAAATGTGTTTCTTGTGTTAAAATGTAAAAATTGAAAGACGTGCACTAATCTTATCTACTGACACTTTCTTCTTAAGCTTTTTGTCAGCTTCTACACCACATCACCTGAAATGTAAAAACGTAAGACTTTGCCTGTTGCTATGCATGTCTGTGCATTGTAACAGACATGCATGTCTATTACCATGAATGTCGGACAGTCTTTCATGCATTGTAACAGACATGCATGCACAATGACTCAATTGCAAACCAACTTAGTTGTTCAGTAACATTCATTAACATATACTGCATGCAACAAAAGGTTGTAGATAAGGCTGGTAATAGTTTGTAAATGCTATCCTCTCAATAAATCAACTTTTGTCAATATACTTGCAGACACAATATTGAAAGAGTTCTTGTGTCGTATACTTCTGTTGTGTAGGACTTACTTCAACATGTTAAATACAATCAAGTAGAAATACTATTTATTGTAACACTGCATCCATCAGGGCAACCATGCCATTTCTCTATGTATTATTAATCAATACGTACAACTGTATTAAATAAAGATCACATTTTTACTCAAATGTATTTATTGGATTACGCAAGGGAATGAAAACATTGTTCATCTCAACATTACAGGATTAAATTTTTCTGATAAAATAAACGTGTAAAAACAGCTTTTCTTTGCTAATAAACAATACCCCTTATGCTGATATTGTTTTAATTAACAGCCATTTATGAAGTCCAAATCTTGTGTGTATGTAGTAGTGATTATACGGTTAATATTAATTAACATAATATATTAATATATACATATTAATTAACTAACCCTGCATGCTCATCACCCACATATTACACACACCATAAAGGCTGATTCGCCACTGCGTACACCTGTGGGCCAATGACAAAATCCACACATGTCTAAGTGTGTCTGGCATATTTTTAACTAGTCCTAAAAATGACCACTTCACCGGCGAGAGAGAGATTTCCGTCTTGAGTTATTACATTGTATTGTAATGTGATGATTGTGTTGACTGTAAGGATTTACTCATAAGATCCACTGACTCCCCATGCACTGATGGATACACTGCAAGATATGCAGACTAAGCAGATAGGAGTGTGGTCAAGCAGCACAGTCAAACTGGTTCGCTTATAATACAACTATTTCACATCTCCGTATTTTCCCACTGTGCCCTGGTTAACCTGAGTACATTGTGGTTCAAAAAACGTTAAGGACACCAATCGAGGATGCCATTATGTATGTTATTTTGTCTAATATACACCAAAGGATACCAGATTGATGTAAAAAAAATATTAAACAGCACATTATTTATTTACTAAGATGAGAATGAGTCATACCGGATTATATTCATAATTTATTTACTAGTATGAGAATAGTCATACAGGTTTAAATAGTAGGCCTACGTATTTATTTATTTATTTGTTTATTTTAAAGACGTATCCGAACGTGACATCATTGTCAGCTGACAGAAACGGAATCAAACAATATTTAACACATCGTATATATATATAGAGAGAGAGAGAGAGAGAGAGAGAGAGAGAGAGAGAGAGAGAGAGAGAGAGAGAGAGAGAGAGAGAGAGAGAGAGAGAGGACAGAAAGAGATAAGAACTAAGCAAGAATAATAAAAAAGAAGAAAGAGGAGGAGGAGGAGGAGGAGGAAGAGGAGGAGGAGGAACTCGGCTGGCATCATAGTTAAAAGAAAAAGAAGAAGAGGAAGGAACGTTTGTTCCGTGGATGAACTTTACCCGGAGCACTGAAAAGGACGGACTCGACATATTTGTAAACATGCAGAGGTGAGTCGTGATTCCTTGTTATTGAGGCTCCTAAAATGTTGGCAAGGGGGTTTTGGATGCGGTAGTGCATTCACAAATGTGAATGCACAGCTGTGCGCTTCTTTATTAGACCATTCTACTATCGTCATAAAAATTAAAATAAAGACATTGCTCATCGTGCTAAAAGGCTAGCAAATAGCCGTGCTTGGTATTCGTCCTTTTAATGAATTGTAAAAGGACGAATACCATTACGATTGAGATGTAAAACCCTCATATCTTTACATGCTGGCCGTTTCACATATCAAGCGTCTGAAACCAATTCAGAAGAATATTTTCCAGATCTTTTTTGTTAATAATACGTCTAAGAGGCCAAAACATTCAATAAGAAGTAAGGAATGCTCATTAAAATGAATGATAGTGCTGCTCTCTCTAACCCTAACCCTGTTCAACTTAGCTAACCCTTTTGACCCTGGCCCACCCCAACTCTATGCTGTTCAACCCTCTAAGCCCTCCCTGTTTACCTTGCGGTTAGAAACAGAGGAACCAAGTTTCTGTTCCTTGTGTGTGTGTGTGTATATATATATATATATATATATATATATATATATATATATATATATATATATATATATATATATATATATATATATATATATATATAATTTTTTTGTTTTTTCAAAGGAGAATGTCCTAACTTCCTATCACGGGAAGTTAGGTTAGACTCTAAAATGGCAAGGAACAGAAACTTGGGTCCTAGCTTTTAATAAACCAGACAATGCCACCAAATAGGTTCAAGAAAAAGATTTTGGTTATAACGATGGCAACAGTCGTTTTCAATACGAGAATGTTAAAATAGACAACTTCTATTCATTTTCTACGGGTTTTTCTATGATGACCCGAAAAGCGATGGAGAAACTGACTTCCCTTAGTCAATGGCTCAAACGATTCAAACAATACGGTGATTTATAAAATACCATCTGGGTTCCAGGGTAACGTTAATCAAATGTGGCAGTGGCGAAAGCCTGAACAGCATAAGGATGGCATGCTACAGACATAACAGAATGTAGGTTTAAAGTCCACAATTTGCACCTTTTTTTTGTTTTGTCAAGGTGAAGCTGCTGATGGTCCTGGAGTGCTGGACCGCCAACGTGGCCCAAGATCCCTCACCATGATCTTGTGCTTCTAAACCACCAATGGTTTTCTCCACGGCGTCCATCTGTTGCTGAGGAGATGAGCAAGGATGTGACTAGCCTGACTGTATCCCCAACACCAATTTTCCCAGGTTGTTGTTTTTGTTTTCATTATAACGACCAGGCAAAGACTTGTCTCTTTTGCACCCATCTTCATCACCGAGAGGGTTGCGTGACGGTTGAAACGTACTCCCCTTTCATACTCCTCTTCATGCCTGTAGACTCGTTGTGCTTTTGGTTTTTAAAGTGGATCGCATATCGTAAAGAAACACAGGAGGGGAATTGAATGTGTTTATCGGGAGATATTTAACCGTCCTCAAGTGTCAAACTAACTGGGGGGGGGGGGGGGGGAAATAAACATCCACCTGGAACAAAGCCAACCGCGCGGCCATGGACGTCGCCGAGGGCCTGGAAAATGTGCGGGACATCAGCCCGGCGCTGGAGGCCACGGAAGACTTCCTCCACTGCCTGGACGGCCTCTACGACCAAAGGCAGCGGCGGAACAACACGGCGGTTCTCCGGCCGCTCCAGGACAACGCGTCCAACGGGGAGCAGGAGAAGCGGGGCTCCGCCAACGCGTGGCGTCTACTCGCCGGAGAGCGGTCAGAGTTCGGGCCCATGTCGTTCGCCTGGGCCGACCGCCAGCCACCGTCGCTCATCATCGGCGGCGGCGGCGGCGGCGGCGGCTTGAGGCCCGGCAAGAAGAGCCGCGCGCAGTCGACCAACGACCTGGCGTCGCACTCGGCGGAGTGCGGTCACGTCTCCAACTCGGCCTTCAGGAAGGGGCACCATCGATCGCGGTCCGACGTCCATTGCCGTCCCTCCGCCTGCGCCGACAACGCACGGGCGCCGAAGCGCGCCGACGGGGATGGTGAGCTCTGAGCCATCCGTTGTGTCGTTTGCTCCGATCCGTCACGTTTGTGTTTTCGTTGGAAGCTAGTCGTTTTGGTTTACTTTTATTTTGTAAAAATGTTTTATAGAACATTGTACATTGTACAATGTCATACACTTTATGCCCTCTGATTATTTTTTAGAAACATTTTACAAACACGAGAAGGTAACGACAACATGCAAGAGTTGTTCAGTGTGCTTTCATAAATAACAAAACAAAATGCCATATCACAGCCAAGGACATTTGAATTGAAACTAAATTAATTAAAATGGATAAGAGATTAAACTGGAAAAATGTATCAAGAAAACTACAGGAAAAGGGAATAATAATATCTCATTATTATAATTATTTATTATTAATACATAAATATATATATATATATATATATATATATATATATATATATATATATATATATATATATATATATATTATACTATCTATTATATATATAAATCTGTTAATCATTTTCAGTTAAGGTAGTATAGGACTGAGGTGTGTGTGTGTGTGTGTGCGCGCGTCAGTTTATCGCTTGACAGAATTCTGGTCTCGCTCAACTCTTTTATCGCCAAATGCTTTTGTCCCCCCCCCCCCCCCCCCCCCTCCTTGTCCCCTTGGTTTGACCTACCGCTAACCGTTTCCCGGCCTCTCTCCGCAGCTGACAAGGACACCGGCCGGCCCGTAGTGGTGAAGCAGGCCGAGCTGGAGCACCGGGAAGGCTCGGGCTGGGCCCGCTGCCGTCTCCAGCTCACTCCCTGCGAGCTGCGGCTCTACGCCGTGGACGGCGGCGCCGGCCCCCGGCTGGTCACCGCCTACTCCCTGTCGCACTGCCAGAGCGTCGGCTCGCCTGCGCCCGACGTCCGCCTGGGCAAAGGCACCCAGGCGCAAGCCGCCGCCGCCGCCGCCGCCGCCGCCGCCGCCGAGCGCACGTTCCACGCGCTGTTCTTCAACAGCACCCGTCTCCGGCTACGAACGGCGAGCCCGCGGGAAGCGACGGAGTGGAAACGGCTGATTTGGGAGCGGGTTTTGGCCACCAGACCCGAGCGGGAGAGTCCGCCGAGCGACGGCCGCGAGGAGAAGCCGTCGGCGGCCCACTTCCGCGGGCCTCTGCCCTCGTTCGCCCCGCACAGCCGGGACACCCTCAAGGTCGGCCCGCTTCATCTGCTGTCGGAAGCCCAAAACTGGAGGGCCTTCACGTTCGTCTTGACCCAAACGGCTCTCCAGGGCTTCTCGGCCGAGGGCCGAGGGCCCGTGTCGGAGCCCGTTTTCCGGTACCGCCTCGCCACCTGTTTGAACGTGGAGCACGATCCCCAAAAGGGCCACCCCGAATGGTGTCCGGCCGGCGCCGGGCACGCCGTCTTCAAGGCCGTGTTCCCCAGAGAGGTCCTCCGGCTCCGGGCCGAGAGCGGACCGGAAGCGCGGAGTTGGGTGGAGATCTTGCGCGAGGCGGTGGAGGTGCAGAGGCCCGGCCGCGGACGGAACGAGGAGCCGAACAAGGACGCGGCGTCGCTCACGGTGGCCCTCCACCCATCTCAGGAGCAAAGACCGAGGGGCGATCAGCAGGCGAAGCCAGTCACCACTAGTTTCCTCGGCATCCTCACTTGCCTTGCCGTGGAAAAGGGACTGACCGCCCAGAGCTTCAAGTGTGCAGGTGAAGGATTCTCACAAACGTGCACCGTCGTTTCATCTGTGGACCGTTTTATTCAAATTGTTAGCACACAAATATGCACCATCAATTTCATATATGGACAGTTACTTCAATTTAGTAGCACACAAATATACAGCATGATTTCATATATGATCGGTGTATGATCCCACAGTACTTCACAACGACATCAAACGATGTATTTTGTTATTGTTTTGATTGAGCGACCCCTAGCAACAGAAATTACATTTCCTACCTTTTTAATGAATGGAATACATTGGCGTGTGTTAGTGCATGTCCAAGGGGAAAAAAAGTTAAATATGTATATAAATTGAAATGGAAAATTAAATTGCACATTGATGGGTGTATAAACGCACGATGTAATTCTTAACCAAAGGTTGCCAGGGTCAGGTTGGCTTGTCTGGAGGCAAAGCCAAAGTTTGCTGCTACAGTGGCTGGTACTACTGCACAAGCTGTCATCAAGACAACACCTTTATTATTCCCGCACGTCTTCTGCACAACTGGGATACTGGCCAGCATAAGGTGGGGAAAAACACCAACATCTCATACCTTTTTAGGACATGTTTTAAAGCATTGGGTTAGCTAAGTCACTAGCCCTAACTCAGTTACTAACCCTAACCATAGCTGAGTTACGAACCTAGCTAAGTTACTAACCCTAGCTCAGTTACTAACCCAAACCCTAGCTAAGTTACTAACCCTAGCTCAGTTACTTACCCTAACCCTAGGTAAGTTACTAACCCTAGCTCAGTTACTTACCCTAACCCTAGATAAGTTACTAACCCTAGCTCAGTTACTTACCCTAACCCTAGATAAGTTACTAACCCTAGCTCAGTTACTTACCCTAACCCTAGATAAGTTACTAACCCTAGCTCAGTTACTTACCCTAACCCTAGATAAGTTACTAACCCTAGCTCAGTTACTTACCCTAACCCTAGATAAGTTACTAACCCTAGCTCAGTTACTTACCCTAACCCTAGATAAGTTACTAACCCTAGCTCAGTTACTTACCCTAACCCTAGATAAGTTACTAACCCTAGCTCAGTTACTTACCCTAACCCTAGATAAGTTACTAACCCTAGCTCAGTTACTTACCCTAACCCTAGATAAGTTACTAACCCTAGCTCAGTTACTTACCCTAACCCTAGATAAGTTACTAACCCTAGCTCAGTTACTTACCCTAACCCTAGATAAGTTACTAACCCTAGCTCAGTTACTTACCCTAACCCTAGATAAGTTACTAACCCTAGCTCAGTTACTTACCCTAACCCTAGATAAGTTACTAACCCTAGCTCAGTTACTTACCCTAACCCTAGATAAGTTACTAACCCTAGCTCAGTTACTTACCCTAACCCTAGATAAGTTACTAACCCTAGCTCAGTTACTTACCCTAGGCCTTTAGCGCCACATGCTAAGAACCTCAAGTTGGAACATAGAATATCTAACAAAATAAGTGTTATGTTACGGATAATGACTAGAGAGTTAATTTGATATTTATACATTTAACACCAATATTAAACGTTGTTACTATTGGCAAAGCATGTTAAGCTAGTTTGACATGCAGGAATTCTTGTGACACCAATTGTGACATTTTTTCACCATGGGCCCAAAGGTCTCCAAGCAAGCCAAGGAGTTCCTGGAGTTTGTGTATGAAGAACCACTGCTGGACGTCCAGCACCTCAACCCCTTCCTGTACCAACACTGTGAGCCGCTTAGCGCCGTGTTGGAGCTACGGCAGCGGCTGCAGTCTCTGCGTGCCTACCTCTTCAGCTGCCGGGCCGCCGTGGCTGAGGACCTACGAAGAAGGTAGGGTTAAGGGTTAGCATTACAGGTATTTAATGGGAGCCCCTTACCTGGACCTTGGAGGAAGATAAGATAAGGGTTAGCATTACAGGTATTTAATGGGAGCCCCTTACCTGGACCTTGGAGGAAGATAAGATAAGGGTTAGCATTACAGGTATTTAATGGGAGCCCCTCACCTGGACCTTTTATTAAAAGACAAGATAACATTACAGGTATTTAATGATAGCCCCTCACCTGGACTTTAGAATAACTTAAGATAAGGATTAACATTACAGGTATTTAATGGTAGTCCTTCACCTGAACCTTAGAAGAAGATAAGAGTTAACATTACAGGTATTTAATGGTAGTCCTTCACCTGGACTTTAGAATATCTTAAGATAAGGGTTAACATTACAGGTATTTAATGGTAGCCCCTCACCCGAACCTTAGAAGAAGATAAGATAAGGGATAACATTACAGGTATTTAATGGTAGTCCTTCACCTGGACTTTAGAATATCTTAAGATAAGGGTTAACATTACAGGTATTTAATGGTAGTCCCTCACCTGGACCTTATTATAAGATAAGGGTTAACATTATAGGTATTTAAGGTATTTCATGGACCATTTGCTCATCATCCTTTGACCTCCCCCACTTCCACCACAATAGTGGGGTTGTAACAACATCCAATAAGGAAGATGTCATTTATTTAGTGCTAATTTGCTCTGTTTTCATCGCAGGATTTTCCCCAGGGAGTACCTGTTGCAGCACATCCACCTTTACTCCATCGCTGACCTGCAACAGGTAATACAACCTGAGAATAATTTATTTAAGGTCAAGACCTTTGCTGTATAATAACTAAAGTCGTCCTGTGTAATGTCTCAACTACCTCGTATCTTAAAAATGACCTGGACATTACCTGTGGTCAATGCTGATCGATAGTGATTTCAATAATGTTATCATAAAATCACATTCTATTATTTGATATATTCTACCCCAGAAAATATGAAATTTAATTCTAGATTTATCCTACTAACTGGGAGGATAAATCGTACATAATGCGACTTTAAAAAGAAATAGTGATCATTAATGATGATCACTTATTATAAATAAGTGTGTTGTATTTTTCCAAAATAAAGCTGCATTTTCTGTAAGCCGCAGGAGCGGTAAAATGGGGTTGTATGTTTCTAATATGCCGCTCCGTAGTGTAATCCGCATCTTATAACGCTGATGGTCAGGTCAAGCGATGTGGTTGAGTGAGCGAGTAATTGGGTAAATACGATTAATTAACTAATTAAGATTCAAGCTTTAGTAAAATCCTGAACGTTTTGACCGATTTAGAAAACCAAGGCATCTTTTATTTTTGCAAGCAATTCATTAAGACGCAGAGGCTTTGAATTATCGTTCATGGACTGAGAGCACATTGTGGAAAATAGTCTTCCTTGTTTTTCTTTTGTCCGTTATGAAGTGATGCCAATGTTTATTTCTTTACGAGGTTATCTTTTACTCTTAAACCTCGAATGTAAATGAGCATATGGGCTTTACGTCGTGACGGCATCAGGAACTTCGTGTTTTATCACTCGAACGCAAATCACTGAAAACGGTGCAGATGTTTTTCATTGAAGTCATTGTGTTTGCAAAAATCGACCTAAAAGCCCCTCCGGCTTTTAGGAGAAATACGGTAATTTACCCTGACCAAAGCAACCGTTTGAAAAGGCCTTGTAGGGGCTTGCCATAGGTTCCGCATATTGTGGGAACGGCCGCATTCCTCCACTTCACCTGCGTCTTGTTTCTCTTTCAGGTGATCGACGGGAAACTTGCTCCCTTTCTGTCCAAGGTGATCAAGTTTGCTAGTTCCCATGTCTTCAGTTGCAGCCTTTGTCAGGAGAAAGGCTTCATTTGTGAGCTCTGCAAAAACGGGCAAGTCATCTACCCCTTCCAGGAGAGTGCAACAAAGAGGTACACACACACACACACACACACACACACACACACACACACACACACACACACACACACACACACACACACACACACACACACACACACACACACACACACACACACACACACACACACACACACACACACACACACACACACACACACACCACTGAAAACAGTCTCGCCGGTAGCGCAGCATTGTCATATCCGATGGCAAAAGACAGAGGCAGCAGTCCGATCATAACATGAAAACTAGTATGCACTCAGCCCGACCGCTGCTCTGTATAACAGACACCTCTTGGCCTCCAGACAGAGTTGAATGTGTTATTAATTATAATCCGAGTTACTTCTGCTTAGATCTAGACAACCCGTTTTTGAAATGGTGGACAAAGCGATCATCAAGCTCATTCACCTACTGCCTCGAGATTGCATACTGCTGTTATTCAGTAATTATTCTTCTGGTAACACTTTTGACCACAAGTTTTGTTTACATCTCTTGTTTAGACGACGAAGACATCTCTCCTTGCGTTGTGATGTCAAAACCGTTTTCAAATTCGCGATTCGAAGAGATTAAAAAATGCTTGGTAAACAGGGCCTATGTTTAATATCGAACTACACCATGCATTAAGACTGCCTTTCACACTTTGATACACTGTTTTCCTCATGAAACGATAGATATGCAAAATGTTACTAACCTACCTAAGCAACATGAAGCTAGCCTACCTAAGCAACATGAAGCTAGCCTACCTAAGCAACATGAAGCTAGCCTACCTAAGCAACATGAAACGAGTCTACCTAAGCAACATGAAGCTAGCCTACCTAAGCAACATGAAGCTAGCCTACCTAAGCAACATGAAGCTAGCCTTACCTAAGCAACATTCAACTATACGTTAAGCAACATTCAACTATACGTTAAGCAACACGTCAATAAAATGATCTCTTAAAAATGCCCTCCATTTATTAAATGAATGTAAGCAAAACCTCTTCTGCTTAGGGACATGTCATGTCGACTACTTTTAAATTAGCCAAGGGGATACTACAATTTTGTGTGTGTGTGTGTGTGTGTGTGTGTGTCTGTGTGTCTGTGTGTGTGTGTGTGTGTGTGTGTGTGTGTGTGTGTGTGTGTGTGCGCGTCTGTGTGCGTGTGTGTCTGTGTGTGTCTGTGTGCGTGCGTGCGTGCGTGCGTGCGTGCGTGTGTGTGCGTGTGCGCGTCTGTCTCCAGGTGCAAAGGTTGCGACGCAGTGTTCCATGCCGAGTGTCATCAGAAGGCCCGGCCCTGCCCCCGCTGCGTACGTCGCGAGATGCACAAGAGGCACTCTGCCTTCTGGTTGAACGAGGACGACGACATCCCAGACTGTTACCAGAACACCTGAGGGGCCCTGAGCCCGCACGCAAACAGGCCCTCTTTGCCTTCTGGGGCCGGTTCCAAGAAGCTGGATGTCCATGTAAACCGGATGTGTTGCCTCGGAGTTCAAAGGGAAGCTTGGGGAAGATCCCAAGATGAGAAGTTACCATATTGGCTAATGCTGCGAGGCTAACGTGGTACATAGCAGGTTAGCTTCGCGATGTCTAGCATCCCATTGGTTTGGATAACGGCAACTTTATACGGTCGTATCCAAAACTATTGTATTCCAAGGCGTGTCATTTTTCCTCCTTAACGTGTGGAAATTGAAGTCATTGCCGATTTTTAAACGTACACACTTATGAACAAATAATTATTGTAAACTCCACCCATGCCTGCAGTAGGTTATTATTAGTAGGTCATTTACGTGACGCAGAACACAATGGGTAATGGACTACATAATGGAAGTGCTTGCTCTATTCAGAGTTCTGGTTTAGGTTTAAGGATAGCTGCTACTTGAAACAGACCCCTGGTTTGATGAGGGGATGTTACCACAACACCTGAGCACACACACACACACACACACACACACACACACACACACACACACACACACACACACACACACACACACACACACACACACACACACACACACACACACACACACACACACACACACACACACACACACGAGGAAGAAGCAGTGAGCATCGAGCTATATGCTAAAGAACTTCACTTTTCAAAACATGCAGTCATTTTCTCAAAGGACACTGCTTGCAAAAATATAAACTAAATTATAACCATCCTCAAGCTACTTTATTAGCTGAAAATACAAGTCTAAGCTAACTCAATGTTGGAGTTTCATATTTCATCATTGTGTAACAATGTCATATGCAATATAATGTGTCTCTTGGTATGTTTCAATTCCTGTTTTTTGTGTTTAAGGCCAGTATTTATTTTATTTGGAATAATTTGTTTCATTTTTTCCCTACCAGAATGTGTGCTGAATGAAGATAGCCCTTTTTCTGTTGTTATTGTAAATTATTTATTTCTTACAATAGATGGTAATAAAATGTCAGATTAAAAGTAAATGGCTTATTTTTTTAAGTTTACCTCATTAAAAGCAAGCAGGACAAGCAAAGAGGGGTGCATTCCCGACGGGTTCAGAATTCAACACAACGCTGATGTCGTTGCCAAAGATACCTCACCAAACAACTCCAAAAAATGTAATCTGTCTGGAAGCAGAGCCATAAATGCAAGAAGAATGACATGAAACATGTTTAAACTAAAAACAAGTCCATTTTGCAATTGACGCCCACGGCAAGCAAAGAGGTAGCCAATTTGTTCAGTTGATATTTGGAAAATTGTGTATGATTTGTCATTTCTGTTTAATATATCATAAAAAATCTATCATAATTTGACTAATTAGCCTTCTGCTAAATATAAACCATAAGCAATACAATAAAATGCAACTTAATTCAATATTGAACATTAGGGCACACAGTGCAAAACATATTTGCACTGCTTGCAAATATACATGATGGGCTTATGGTCGAAATATGAGACTCAACATAAAGTGTGTCTAAATGGTATGAATAATTAAATTCCCATTGAGGCCAAGAATTGTTATTCTTCATTCAACATTGATGTTGCAGAGCTATATTCAGGAGATGTCCTGGGAGAAGTGAACTAGGAAGAGAGCTTTTTGATGGGCGGCCATGTCTTCCTCCTCTATGTGTATTTTAAAAGGCTGTGTGGATTGCAGAGCGTACTTTCTGCATCCCCTCATGGCCTTGGCTCTGCTGCCCAACCAGACGCATTTTTGTTCCTGTGAGACATATGTCTAAAAATGACATTTTATTTAAGTCAGGGATGGGGAGCTGTGGATCCAAAGGTCACCAGTTCGATCCCCGCCAAGAACATGTCTCTTGTCTTAACCCAAACTCTTACGAAGTGTTATGAATATCCCTTAATAAGTGATACAAATAGGACAGTGGCTTATTGTGCATGCCATACAGCAAAATATAAATACTTTGTGTTGTTTAATGCTTAATGTAGAAATGTGATTGTAACTAATGTTGAAACATTTGTTACAATCACCTGTTGCACCTACACACATGTAACTTGTACGTTTATTTTTTACTAGAATGTATATTTTACGTGTTTACGTTCGAAATAAAAACAAGATATTACAATCAAATTAACAATTGGGATTATAAACATGGAATAACTATTGAAAACACTGCTGCAATGTAATTGTCTTCTCTGAATGACTGATGAGCTTGCATGCAACATAGAACTGATTGCAAAAAATTTCTGTTGATGTTCATTTTCTCATTGCATTACCTGCTTAAGTCTTCGAAAAGCTCAACTTTGCATGACTCCTGTTTTTAGATTTGGTAGAATTAAGTCTAAAGTACTGGTGTAGAAATATAGTGCAAATGTAAATAGTGTGTATATGAGAAAAGGATTTTGGTTAATGTGAGTAAGCATGTAAAAAAAAAAAGAACTGCGTTCCTTCTCAATGTTTCTTCCCAAGGTTTCTTATATGATAATTAAGGGAGTTTTTCTTTGCCCTTTGGGGGGCTAGGGTTAGGCAATTTCATAAAAGAAAGCCTCTAAAGCCCTTTGAGACTGCAACTGTGATTAAGGGCTATACAAATACAATTGACTCGACTTCACCTGTCTCCAAACCAGCAAAGGGAGCCAGCTGATGCAAACAATGGGTGCACCAGGGTGCCTGCTGTCTACCACAGCAGGCTACCATACCTGACCACTAGGTGAAGTAAAGCTATACGCTAAAGCAAACCAATTAGCACATTTTGGCTCCTACATAACCAATCAATCTTATCTATCTTTTCTATTTAACAATGTATCTAATCGTATTAAGGCCCATCTCTCCTATCTAGCTCTTTTCCATTTAATCTATCTTTCTTATGTATCTACCGTATCATTATTTAGGCAGTTCTATCTTATCTGTCTGTCTGCCTCTCTCTCTCATATTTTTATATCTTCTCTTATTCATCAATCATATCTTATTTACTGATTTCTATCTATCCATCTGATTTAGTTAGGCTACTTCTACCTTTTGTTACTTATCAAGGGGGGAGAGGAGACTGTTTTAATACTGGCTTTTATTTTTATTTATTTTTTTATAGACAAATATATGAAATGTGGAAATATGAAATACTATGACATGTGGAGGTAAATCACTACATATTCAGAACAAATAAACAAAACAAAAATAGAAAATAAAACGACGTGACGTAAGGCCCCAGGGCTATACGTAAGAAAGAGACTCAACCTATGGGAAGCGAGCACTGGCTGTCCAATCAAAATTGTGGAAGTCACACATCCGCTTTCTACCGCACGTCCTGGCTTTTCTTACATTTTGTTCATTGACAAAGTAAGTGGTATGGTTTAACGCTTTTAACTCGCAACGGTGAGCCCATGTCAGATACTTTATCACCGATTTCACTGTTTTGCCAGTGACTGTTGCTAGCTTACTAGCAGCTCCTTTGATTAGCATATAGCATGGGCACTGCATTACATCACAGTTCGATTCGGTGTTCATAAGGACTCTTGACGACTCTTTCACTTGTTAGTTGTGTTAACAGTGTGTTAACAACACAACTAACCAGGTACCGGTATTCAAGAGCCCACGGTGTTTCGGTATAACGCCCGGGACGAATTGCATTGCTCAATTTGTAATACCTAATTGTGGACACACAACAACTTCTGCTCTTGATCACAATGTAGGCCATAGTTTGGTTTGCCTGCTTCCCTGTCAGTGACGATACGGTGGCTCCGTAGAGAAGGTGCCACGCGCAGTGTAAACAAAAACAATTTACATAATCGACCCAATGTTGAACTTTTGTAAAATAAAAATAAAATAAAGTTGTTCCAAGAAACAATTCAATAATCGCTTGCAGGTGAGCGCCATGGCGTCGCGAGCGGGTCCCAGAGCGACCGGAACGGACGGCAGCGACTTCCAGCATCGCGAGAGAGTGGCCGCTCACTACCAGATGAGGTGGGTGACGTATATTCAGGGCGACGTTAAAGGTAATTGGATTCTTCTAATAAGATAATTGACAGTCCTTAGGAATCATGTTCGCCAAAAGATGGCAGTACTGCTCCAACCACTTTTAAGGATTGGCCGGTTTGATAAGACGCCAGGTTAATTGTTGATATTGGCTATGTCAGGGGTCTGCAACCATCACTAATCAAAAGAGCCATTTTTGGTCCCTCTCCCACCAAAAAAAAAAATGTATCTGGAGCCACAAAACCTATTTGACCCCTAAAATGAAGATAGCACAGCGTATAAAGTCATGTCCTATGTCCTACCATGCATTTGAATAAAATTCAAATTCTGTAAAGTCACTTCTGCTAAATGACTCTAGTTAGCAGGGGCTCATTTTGTTTACACAGTTTACATAACAGGCGTCTCTCATGGCGTTTTCCCACTATGCTTTACCGGCCCGGCACGGTTTGATAAATGCTCGTCTCTCGCTCCGCAGCGTGGCGCTCAAGTCGGAGGTCCGCAAGCTCAACATCGTCCACGCCCTGATCTGGCTCCTGATGGCAGCTCAGGTAACTGAACCAGTTTGAGCAGCTCACAGAGAGCGACTACTGCACTTTGGGGGTTGGTGAGATCGTTTTACCAGTCGGCCCGCTGCACTGGGTAAGCTGGTAGGTTCACCTTTCCGGCGTTCGCCGGTGTGGATGACACACACACGTTTTTAAATGGCGCGTAATGGCTAACAACACACCTGGTGGTTATATATGTGTATATGTATATATATATATTTCCTCACCATTTTTAGAATGAATCTAAATAAGTAATGTGTGTGACAAAATAAGTTGTTGATTGACTTTAGAGGTACCATCAAACAGACCAAATCAAGCTAGCGGCTGGTTTTGCTAGCATCGAGTAGACCACCTCTCCCCAATGTGCGGGGCGCAGGTGACGGTGAGCCAGCTGGGCCTGGTGTCCCACCGCGTGGTGGCCGCGCCCTACCAGTGGGAGTACCCCTACCTGCTCAGCGTCATCCCGTGCGCCTTCAGCTTCCTGGCGCTGCCGCGCAACAACATCAGCTACCTGGTGCTGGCCATGATCAGCTCGGGGCTGTTCTGCGTGGCGCCGCTGCTCTACGGCTGCATGGAGATGTTCCCCGTGGCGCAGCAGCTGTACCGCCACGGCAAGGCGTACCGCTTCATCTTCGGCGTGTCGGCGGTGTCCGTCATGTACCTGGTGATCGTGGTGGCGGTGCAGGTGCACGGCTGGCAGATCTACTACAGCAAGAAGCTGCTGGACCAGTGGTTCACCAGCACGCAGGAGAAGAAGAAGAAGTAGTAGGATGGGCGATGGTGATTTTTATTTTGTTGTTGTGGGGGGGGGGGGGGGGGGGTTGTTTTCGCGGAGGTCGGCACCTTCTTTTTATAAAAGACACACCGGTGGGGAAGACTGAGGAAGATGATGATGATGATAAGGATGCCTGACTGAATTGGCCAATAGGAGCCTCAAATGTTTTTCTGGGCCGAGTTTTTTTTTTGTTGGATATATTTATGAATCTGTCAGTTTTGTTTCCAGATGTTTAAAAGAAACTGGTTGGTTTCCACCCTATTGGGAGGGCTGGAACTTTACTGCTTCTCATCTTGGGCATTAATAAATGCAGACAGGTCATTAACAATGTTTCTTATTCCATCTGATTAAATGAAGGGTGGGTTGCACCAACCTAGATTCAATTTGAACCTGGATTAAAGTCTAGGTTTAGTTATTAATCCTGTTGCACTCAAATTTAATCCATAATCACCAGGGTTATATTTAAATCATACTTTATAATCTTGGTTCAAACATCAATTATGGATTACATTTTAACTTGCTTATAGTTTAGTGGGAATCTTATAGTGGGAATCTCAAACATCTTCAAGGTTACAACTTAACCTCGCTGTATAGTATATCAGCAGTGAATTAATAGTTCCTCGACGGCAAATAAGGGATTGCCTAAACTCAGTGGAGATTTAAGGATGGAGAATGTCCAGTCATTACCGTTTCTCAAACTAAATACGTGCTAGGCAGTGGCCTGACTGACTACGCCCATGCAGGGAAATAGTCACAATTTAACAATATTAGACATACACTAACCCAATAAAGGGCACACAGGCTCTCTTCACCAATGAAAGTCAAAGGCGGGGTGTTTCCAAAATCAAAATCTTGCTTGAACGCCTACTTGACTCCTGGCTGTGAACTTGACCAGCTGTCCAATCAAAACAGGTTTTCGAATAGTCCCACTATCTGCTAGTCAAGGTCGTCGTTCGCTTGGTTTAACCATTACGATTGGACCATAATACAGTCGCCTGTTCATCTGTGTTTTGGCGGGAGAGCGTGAGAGTTGGCAGCCCTGGGGTTGGTCTGTTATTAACTGACCTTTTAAGTAACTTTTTTTTTCCTTTCTTCGGCCTGCGCAACTTAGTATATAGCAACATAAAAAAGCAAACGGGATACACATTTTGTGGTAAGGGTTAATATTGTGGCTGGCTTTCTATTTACATCTTGCAAAACCAGCATAGACAATCGAAAATGAGTCCCAACTTTGAAATCTTTATTTGCATTGTTTCAAGCAAAAAACACAGGTTTTTAATGCCCACATATTCCTAGCCATCCCTGGTAAATACTGATTTAAATATAGGTTCAAATCGCTTAACTGAGATTTACTAATCCATGATTAAACGTAAGCGGTGCAAGAAATCTCAATTAGTGTAACATTTAAATTAATACATTTTAACCTTGGATATACATATATATATATATACACATAACTCTGGTTATATGTAAGCTTAGATACATGCCATCCTTGTTGGTGCTGGGATAATAGGAAGGTCACATGACTAACCAGACCATCGTGTCATGATACGGACAAACAGGCTACCTTTCTTGGCACCGAAATAACAGGTGAAAAGGTCAGAGATAAACCATCTCCAACTTTTCATAAGGCCAAAAAACCACTTGATACATACTTTCAATACAAGTAGTAACAGAAGTTGCGTTGCATAATCAAGCACATAGTAAAATGTGATTCTCGTTCTTCACAATATTTCCATAATTGGTCATCAGATTTACAATCTATCCCCATTAGTTTAATCAGATAACCGCTATTACGTTGATTAATCTCTTTCAGTGTGACATTATAAAAATCAAGCTAACATCTCCAAAAGAGACTCACAACGAATATAATTACAAGTTTCAAAACGCATGATCAAACACCTAAATCTAAACCGCCAAACACCAGCGAACCTGCAAACAACACAAAACTACAAACCACACACACACACACAAAAAAAAGCGTGTTTAAATGTCTCCCACTCCTCTTTACGCACTACATTGTAGTGTACACATGGAAATGTTTCATTGAAACGACATGCATCTGCCCCATGAGGGTAAATGTCTTAATAGAACGTTGAACTGTCTAACTGACAGCGTTTTTGCATTTCTGGAACGGTTAGGTATAGCGGGAAGTTGCTTTGGCCCTTGATCATCTTCCTTACCTGCGGGGGTGGGGGGTGGGGGTGGGGGTGGGGGGGGGGGGGGGGGGGGGCACACAGAAAATCATTACTAGCCAATTAAAAAAGAAGAATCACGATTGAGTGTTTAATCTGCTTTAGCATCTGATTAACCGTGTGACCCGTACCTTGTCACACAGAAAATCATTACTAGCCAATTAAAAAATAACAATAATAAGAATCACGATTGAGTGTTTAATCTGCTTTAGCATCTGATTAACCGTGTGACCCGTACCTTGTCACACAGAAAATCATTATTAGCCAATTAAAAAATAACAATAATAAGAATCACGATTGAGTGTTTAATCTGCTTTAGCATCTGATTAACCGTGTGACCCGTACCTTGTCACACAGAAAATCATTATTAGCCAATTAAAAAATAACAATAATAAGAATCACGATTGAGTGTTTAATCTGCTTTAGCATCTGATTAACCGTGTGACTCGTCGTACCTTGTCAACGATCGGGCTGTGAGGCACAAGGTGAACCGGCTGGTCGTTTTCGTGATTTCTGGCACCGGCGTCCGCTCCGACTGTCAACAGCTTCGCCAGCGCCTTCAGGCTACCTTCGTCACGTGCCAACGAGCTGACGATGTGCAAGGCTGTGTTTCCGCTGTATGTCTGACGCACGCACACGCGCACGCGCACGCACACACACACACACACACACACGCACACGTTTAGGTATTCGGTGCGACCGACTCTGCAGGCTGGTGCTTGTGGGTTGGTAAGACTGTTTCTGTGCCACTCCTTGGCCTACTACATCCGTCTTGACACACCCTAACACTGGTCAGGTTAGGGTTATAAAGTTGGGTTTAGTAGGTTTCCTCTACGTATGAGGGTACGACGTTAGGGTTACAGAATGTCAGTGTGACCTGCAACACTAACCTTTTCATTAAGAATGAAGGACGAGGAGGGATGGTTGAGGACGATGTCGAACAGCTCCTCCTTCGCCTCCTCCGACACGAGGTGAAGGACGTTCTTTCCGTTCTTAAGATCCTGCCGGAATAAAAACGGTGCTTTTAGCCGAACGAACAGAGAAGCGTGCGCATGACTCACGGGTGTGTTATGCACTTGGATGTCCTATGGGATAGATCAATTATACATCTAAGATGTCCTGGTCGCCAAGCTGGAGTCTGCACTAGCGCTAGTCAAGCGTGACGGTGCTGAAGCTAGTCTGCATGCTCCAAATTGGTGACCGAACGTCGACACCAGAGATGGCCACTAGAAGATGTTTGACAGACAGACAGGCGGACAGACAGACAGACAGGCGGACTGGATAGTCAGACAGGACCGACAGGATAGATAGATCGATCAGACAGACAGGATAGACAGACAGGATAGACAGGCAGGACAGGCAGACAGACAGGATAGACAGAGACAGACAGGATAGACAGACAGGACCGACAGGATAGATAGATCGATCAGACAGACAGGATAGACAGACAGGCGGACAGACAGACAGACAGACAGGTGGACAGACAGACAGACAGGCGGACAGGATAGACAGACAGGACCGACAGGATAGATAGATCGATCAGACAGACAGGATAGACAGACAGGCGGACAGGATAGACAGACAGGACCGACAGGATAGATAGATCGATCAGACAGACAGGATAGACAGACAGGCGGACAGACAGACAGACAGGCGGACAGGATAGACAGACAGGACCGACAGGATAGATAGATCGATCAGACAGACAGGATAGACAGACAGACAGACAGACAGGACCAGACAAGACAGGATAGCCATGAACAATGAATACATCTATACACTAAAGAAGGGCGAGATACGTGTCAGATAGAAGACAAACACGTTTAGAAGAAAAGAAGAAGAAGAAGAAGAAGAAGAAGAAGAAGAAGAAGGTGGAACTGGTTGCCGCTAACTCATTTCAATTCCTCTTGCCTTGGTGCCACACTGGGCGCCCATTAGCAGCAGCGTCCCGACACAGTTGATGTACTGCTCTTTCCGACGGGCAAGCTCCATGGCAACGAGCGAGCACTCGGCGCTTAGCTTCCGCAGCTCCCGGACCAGGCTGTTGTACGAGGACACCGCCACGTGGAGCGGGGTGAGACCTTTCACCGGGGGGTTGACGGGAAAATTCCACGGCGAATGGGAAAGAAAACACACAAGGCAGCGCGTCCGAAGGCGGACGGGGAAATGTGTCGTTATTGTCGAACGGGAAACATTCAGTGGCTTTTCCCGGTTTCCGTTCAAATCGGGACCATTTTCCCCCCTTTGCTGTGTCGCAACAAACCCCCAGCTAATTAGCTAATTAACAGACTTGCAAATGTTGAAATGTTTGGGTTACACTTTTTTTTCTCCGACATATTTCCGTGACATAATAGTTAAAAGAACCTAGTATCTTCAGTAATTTTTCAGTCATTTTTATTATTACTTAATTCACGTCTCAGTAGGTTCGGAAAAGTGACTCACCTTCGTAATTCACCAGCTCAATGTTAATTGGTTTGCAGTCCCCAAGGGAGAGGGTCTTACGGATGGTCTGTTACAATAGAGATATATATATGAAGGCTTTTAGAGGACATACCATAAAAACGAGAGTACAGAATCCAATCAAGAGGATGGTCGACGGTTTTCAATTAACACATCGTGACCCAAAAAGTCGTTAAGTCAAATAAATGCAGAGGCTGTTTTTTTCTTTGAGTTATTTTTCATCACACTGTTGAAATTGATTACCTCGAGGGTTAGGGCATAACCTCTCTCTGCGCATACATGGAGAGGAGAGCGTCCCCAGTGGTCCCTGCTGTTGACCTTTGCCCCCAGCAGGAGCAGGTCCTGGACTATCAAATGCTGATTGGTTATAACCGCTATGTGCAAGGCAGTCTGGGTAAATAAAATATAAAGAAAGAGCGTCAGGCAGATTATTTTACAAGTTAAAATAGTTGAATGAAGATGTGAAAATCAGTTTAAAGTGTAATGAAATGCTACAATCGGGGATTAACTTGCAATAGCCGTTTCTGATTTGTTTACCTTGATGCCAGGTGACGTCACCTTATGGCTAACCAATTTCCATAAATGGGCCTTGCCTTCAAAATCCAATTAAATAACTGTGTGCCAATTTCAGTAGGCCACTCGCACAAAAGAACCGCAGGACAAATAATACATGTGATCATGCAGTCTGTAAGCGTAGGCTTGCATACCTGGCCATTGTGCTCTGTGGTGTCGATGGATCCACTGCTTTTCTTTGCTAGCGCATAGGCCAGCGCTCTCTTTCCCTGCGCCACGGCGATGTGAAGACATCTGGCAGTTGAAAATGACAGGAGAAAATAAACATTGGAAAAGGTCCAAAATAATTAAAAACACAGTCAGTGTGTGTGTGTGTGTGTGTGTGTGTGTGTGTGTGTGTGTGTGTGTGTGTGTGTGTGTGTGTGTGTGTGTGTGTGTGTGTGTGTGTGTGTGTGTGTGTGCCCAATCTCAAAATGTGAGTGCATTTAGAATTGAAATAAATCCAAACTCTCAATAGTCACATACGTGTCGCCGTCCTCGTCCTGCATCGCCAACATGTCCTCCGTCACGTCTCCCAGTCTTCGGCTTTCTTGGAGTACCTGCCACTGAAACAGGCTCAGGCTTCCATTCCCCGGCACTGCGGGCAGGTCCGGCGCTGTCTGCGGCGGGGACAGCTTTACATACGGCTGGCAGATGGTGGACACGCCGAGGCAGGAGGCGGCGTCGCGGGGTCTCGACGGCGGATAGGCTGCGAGTTGACGCGCAGGGTTCACGGGATGCGGCCGGTTACCTTCCAACACGCTCGGTCGAGTGAGGCGATCTAGGGGTGTTCTCTTTGGCGTATATCCACGGAGAACACACACCAAGAGTTAAAACACACACGTTTACGAAATGCAAAGCAAGGGTTTACGGTTGGTTTTACGCTTATTAGCCTCGGCGTGATCGGCACCATACACCGGAGCTTTTTGCAGGCAGTTAATCGCGAGGCGCACTGCACGGTACGCAACATTTATTTAGTAACGTTGCTGCAATAAAATACCACAAATAGGCCTACATTGGTGCATGATATTGTGGCGATCACGGCCGCGGTCGCCGTGCCGCAAGGGACCCAGGGAGGGTCGGGGGAAGCGGCACCGCCACCGAGGAGGCAGTCATGGTTGTGGTGGGGGTGGGTGAGGGGGGGGGGCATGACGTGCGTTTTGTTGTCTGTTGTTGGTGTGTCTAATAAAAGGCAACTCATCGGAGCCCTATGCGATATGGGGCCCGAGAGTTGTAAGTAAACCGATACCCTGGGCTCTCGTCTGGTCCTTCACCTTGCCGCCGCCACAATATTAATCACATATTAAATAAATAGCATATATTAAATCAAATATATAACAAATACAGATTGTAGCTATACAAAAAACACAAGTTTAAAGTAAGTCTTTACCACTTTGCCGCCGGCTGGTCGCCTGTGTAACTTGATGAGCTCTCTGACGGTTATCCTATTCCCGGTGTGGGAATGGCCCCTCGCGCCTAGCATCTGGTTCATGGCCCGTCCCGTGCGCGAGGCGCCCTGCAACTCTACGATCGACCAACTGCTTTGTGGAGGGAGACGGTGTTGTATTTCACATGACTGACAGTCCCGCGATCTTGCTAGGTCCTGTCCGTGTCTCTTGTTTCCGGATGACTGTTTGAACGACTGAAAAAAAAGATCTAATCAAAATAAAACAGGACACACGACTCGTCCTACATTTCTTCATTCCAAAACATGACCGCACAAGACATCCACGCTATGAGGAAATAGGGCACGGCGTTCAGAAAGTCTTTTAAACATCTTCACGATTTCACCACGTGGAATTATATGCGGGGCGGGAAATAGTTTCGCCGATCTACGTGCGATAAAATAAAAGTTAACACCAGCCCCACATAGCTTTGGTTACCGCTGACAACCAATAAGATATACCTAGATAAACCGATAAATACATCGTATTACATCCCTTAGGGCGTGTAGATAGTGGTACTATTAAGTGTTAAGTGAATCTGCTCGGCATACGAAACACACCCCGAGACAACACTCTGGGCTCACCTGCACAAAGGCTGTTGTTGTCCCGTCGCACTCGGGACTATTCTGCCCGTCTGCAAGCAATTGCTGAAACCAGCTGCGAAAACTCCGACCAGCATCAAAGCATAGTTAACAAAGAAGCGGCAGACACAAAAACACTTAACAGTACCACTATCTACATCCCCCTTCTTTAGCTGTGGCTCCTGAACATGAGAAACATTGAATATTATAAAAACTGCTGTTAGTGCAGAAGTATGCTATTCAATGTTTCTCATGTTCAGGAGCCACAGCTAAAGAAGGGGGATGTAGATAGTGGTACTGTTAAGTGTTTTGACCCTAGTGTGTTACGGTACTACGAGTGGCTCTCGGGAGACGGCCCCCGGAAATGGTGTGTATGTACGGCGGGAACTCGAGGCAGGTGGACGCAATACCTGTTGAGCAGTGGACGTTAATAAAAGAGAAGTTAAACTTTCACTCGACTACATTATTGACTAAACAACAGTGCAGTAGCCGTGTCTAAATTAACCTTCAGTTAAGCCGGAATTTCGGCTCTGCAAAAGCGGAACAGGCGGTTTAAAACCAATGCCACCCCCCCCCCCCCCAAAACAAAAATGTAGGACCCGTTTGAAATCCTCTCTACAGATAAACTAAGTGATCCTCCCTTCTTAAAGACTCCAGGCATGAGGAAACGGGGATTTTACCCAAACGTAAGAACAAGTCACAACAAGTTCTTCTCGTGGTTACAAAACACTTCTGTGAATGACTGGATTGCATGTAGACAAAAGATTTGTATGCATTTATTCAATTGACGAAGGGAAACCGGTGTGTGTTGACGATTGCCAAATACATCTCCACATTTCTACACCCTTGCATTTGAATCTGATGCATTTGAATTTGACATGTGAAGGTTACCCAAATAAAACAACCCACTCACTTTATACACACACACACACACACACACACACACACACACACACACACACACACACACACACACACACACACACACACACACACACACACACACACACACACACACACACACACACACACACACACACACACACACACACACACACACACACCTGACTGTTTTTTTTTCTTTCTTGTTCATGGAACACCCAAGTGCAGAAGGTAGGACAGACAAATAGTGATAACATTGACAAAAACGATAACAATAACTTAATTATCCTTAAACAGTGTCCAAAAGCATTTAAGTTCCATCCATGTTTTCATTCCATTTACATAACCAAAAACGCTTTCAGAGGGCTTCATGTCAGTTCATATTCGAGAAAGCAAAACGCTGTGTGGTATATGAACACATCCCAATTCATTGTCTATGCACATCTCACGTCGCCGGCCTTAAGTTCCAACTCCCTCCGAATGCTCCATCCAATAGGAAGCCTCCATAGGCTCTGGGGCGGTGAGGTCATCGCTCGGTTCCGGAATGCGAGTTTAAGGGAACGAGTGGAGAAAAAAAAAAAAAACGAACGACTGGAACAAGGACGACCTTTTGGCGGCACCGTTTCCTCTCCGCTCTCCCGAGCGTCTCTAGGTTTGACCCTAGCTGTGACCTACAATACGTCGGGGGATAAAACATTTGTAAAATTACATCGGAGGATACAGATTCCGAAGACCAGAAAAAAAACGGATCCGCCTGCGGTTTTAAAATGTGTGCCCGCGGTCGCGGCTAACACGACCACCGCCGCAAATACCGAATTCAAACGCCGCGTTGCTAGGCAACGCTGTGTACACTCACCTGCAATGTATTTGGCGCCGACTAGCATCAGCATGCTGCCGATGATGTAGAAGCCCAGTGGGACACTGCTGAAGATGCTGGTCTCCCCTGATTGGTTTCGCAATTCGGAAGTCCAGTTCGTACACACACACACACACACACACACACACACACACACACACACACACACACACACACACACACACACACACACACACACACACACACACACACACACACACACACACACACACACACACACACACACAACACACAACACAGAAAAAACGGACAAGTGGAGACATTTTGGATACAGCACAGAGGGATGAGGACAAGTGAGGACCAAAATGGTTCAAATAAAATGAATGATCATCACCATGTCCCTTATTACCTTAATCATCACCATGTCCCTTATTACCTTAACAGTTGACAAGACCATGACAATAGTAACAAATATCAATTTGTATAAAGAATATATTTAAATTAATTAGGCTGTATAAGAACATATAAATACAATGTATTGTAGTTTTTTAATTTTTATGTCATCATTTTCTGTAACATTGCATTGTCTGCCTATATTGGTCACAGTGGTCATTTCAATGTTATCTTTATAACAACTACATTTCGGGATAAATTAGGTAATTATCAACAAAGGACTATTGTAAAACAATAATGATAATGGATCATTGGTACCCTTTTCGGAATAAAAACAGACCAAACCTGACATGTAATTAAAACACTTAAAAACAAATTTCAACGGCACTGTGTGATCGTGAGACGGATCCTACCGTTGCCGTTGGCGACGGGCTCCGTCGTCTCCCAGTTCTTGGATTTCTCCACCGCCTTCTTCCAGCGCGCATACCGAAATTCGCTTTCTGCCGAGCGAGGGTGTACAAGCAAAATTTATATTAGGGTCATACGCATGATCTCCTAATCTGAACCGCGGTTCGGGAAATGATCATGAACTCCTAATCTGAACCGCGGTTCGGGAAATGATCACGAACTCCTAATCTGAACCGCGGTTCGGGAAATGATCACGAACTCCTAATCTGAACCGCGGTTCGGGAAATGATCACGAACTCCTAATCTGAACCGCGGTTCGGGAAATGATCACGAACTCCTAATCTGAACCGCGGTTCGGGAAATGATCACGAACTCCTAATCTGAACCGCGGTTCGGGAAATGATCACGAACTCCTAATCTGAACCGCGGTTCGGGAAATGATCACAAACTCCTAATCTGAACCGCGGTTCGGGAAATGATCACGAACTCCTAATCTGAACCGCGGTTCGGGAAATGATCACGAACTCCTAATCTGAACCGCGGTTCGGGAAATGATCACGAACTCCTAATCTGAACCGCGGTTCGGGAAATGATCACGAACTCCTAATCTGAACCGCGGTTCGGGAAATGATCACAAACTCCTAATCTGAACCGCGGTTCGGGAAATGATCACGAACTCCTAATCTGAACCGCGGTTCGGGAAATGATCACGAACTCCTAATCTGAACCGCGGTTCGGGAAATGATCACGAACTCCTAATCTGAACCGCGGTTCGGTTAGCGATCACAAACTCTCACCTTCAGGGTTGATCTGCGGCTCAAACTTCTCAGAGGTGACCTCACTCAGGTCCTCGGGCCGCAGGCTCCACACGCTCACGCCCTCCGCCGACCCGGCGGCCATCGCAGCGCCGAGAGCGGTGGTCTCCGGCATCGACGGCTTCACTGCGTAAACAAAACCCCGCCCCGTCACCATGACAACCTTTAACCGTCAACCAGGGCAAACAATAAATAAAATGAACTGAAAGTCTGGAACCTCTCAGTTCATTTTGATTTCCAAGGGGGCGTTGTCAACGGGAGTCGACCAAAATCCATCTGGGAGGCAATTTGATATCCCGATATGCTTATCAGTCTCTCCGGTACAGAAGGGAGTTGTGGAACCAGTGACGGTTACCGTGTGTTTTGTTTTCGCTGCTCTGCAATGATGTACAATAGCTAAAATGCTTGCCACCGTGGTAACTTTGCAGCAGTAGCGAGCGGATAAGGTACCGGCAAGCTGTAAACTGCCTCGCCTCAAAACTCCCTCTGCGTCTGGTGCGTCCAGTGGTATGCAGAGGATACGGGTTGACAGCTCATTAGCATGTTATGCAAAAGAACAGTCACGGGGCAACCCCTCATTAGCATATTATGCAAATGAGCTGTCACGGGTTGACGGCTCATTAGCATATTATGCAAATGAGCTGTCACAGGGTGACATCTAACACTTGTTGGCTTGTTCATGTGACCAATTCCACCTGTACTTATTCCCTAAATAGAGTACTTCACTAATAGAGTCTTCACTAATAGAGTACTTCACTAATAGAGTCTTCACTAATAGAGTCTTCACTAATAGAGTCTTCACTAATAGAGTACTTCACTAATAGAGTCTTCACTAATAGAGTCTTCACTAATAGAGTACTTCACTAATAGAGTCTTCACTAATAGAGTCTTCACTAATAGAGTCTTCACTAATAGAGTCTTCACTAATAGTCTTCACTAATAGAGTCTTCACTAATAGAGTCTTCACTAATAGAGTCTTCACTAATAGTCTTCACTATAGAGGGAATGAGGGCCACAACTGAGCCCAATCAAACACCCAGCCTAGATGGCATAAACCGACGCCGGCGCTGGTCTCACCGACAGGGATGCAGAGGATGTCGGCCTGCAGCTGCATCAGCAGTCGGTTGGAGGTCATCCCCCCGTCCACCTGCAGTTGGCTGAGAGGGATACCGCTGTCCTGGTTCATAGCGTCCAGGATCTGAATGCACAGCCCCAGCAACAGTTTGCAAAGAGAACGTCTTTCGCCATGTCGCTTCTCGCCACAATGGCGGCGAGAAAATGCTACACCCGCGGGTCTGTCTGCGGGTCCGCTTTTCTGTGGCGCATCTCACCTCTCGTGTCTGAAAGCACACGGCCTCCAGCGCGGCGAATGCTACGTGCCTCCGGTTTGTGAACTGTGTCAGCCCGCAAATGATCCTGACGAGAGAGAAAGACAAGAGAGAGACAGGAGTCACGCAGGGTTTCTAATATGGAGTCAAAACTGGCGGCGTTTGGATATATTTGTTTTCTCACCCGTGAAATACACCACTTAACCAACCTATCCACGGAAAACCGTATGGCACTGATTTGACGTCTCAGCTCTCGAACGACGGTCACAAAAGTAGGGCTGGCTACGGAAATGTTTGAATAACCGAATTATCCTTCGTTACGTTTTAGATTCCGACATTGGACCATCACTCGAACGCTTCAGCACCACTTTTGACAACTTGCGTCCACTGTGGGAATCGTTAAGTCCCACGGCTGTTCTCGAGAGTCAAAGTAAGTCGACATTGCCGGAGCACTTTAAGCTAATTGGTGGGATTGATAATGATATTTATCACGTATTCCAGGATTCCTTTTTATTAGGGGGCCAAGCACAGTGTGCGAGGCACCCTATTGTATTTGTTAGTGCTTTTATTATTATTATCCTCATTGCACCAGAAAAGAGGGTGTCTAAAGATGGCCAGATAAACAAATGACAGTGATAGTCATTTTGTGTTTTTTTTTTTGTGTGTTTTGTTGCCATGTGCGTGTGAATAGTGGTAGCGCTGCTGTGCAGTTCCCGAAAACTTTGCACCATAATGCAAACTGTTTGTTTTTTTGTTTTGTGATAATTTTAAGTACTCTCGTCTGTTGGAAGCGGTGTGTGTCTTTGAAAACTGAAGCTCTGCCATAAATCGGACTTGGACCAATGACTCTGAACGTCACTGGCATCGTCATGCAGCGTGGTATTGTCGTTTTGCTTTTCGCGTAAATAAAGACATTTGTTAACGAACTGAACCACTTTAGAAACGACGATTCTGCCGTGTCACTCATGCAGGGGAAAGAAACTATTGTTTTCATGAACTATTACAATAGTCACTCATAAAACCTAACTAATTATCTGAAGCTTGAAAATATGTCTTCAGACCAGCCCTACTCAAAACAAGATAGCAATATTGCTACGGTCCCTTACCCTCTTGCACTGGGCTCCCAGTAGGGGGCGTAGAGTCCGGAGAACGCCGGAACAAAATAACAACCGTAGGAAGTCCCCACGGAGGCCGCCAACTTCTCTGCATTAGCGGGGTGAAAACCGATATCAATACATGTGGAATTCAAGTCACGTTACAATTCCTTATCCTGAGTGGTTTACGTTTTCGAGATGAAGTCACTGATTGGGTTTGGCAGCGTGATAAGTAGAGGTAAGATTGGTATCTTTTTTATTTTTTTTGCAGATAAAATGGATACATTTTCTTTTGATTTACAGCCAAGATAGCTTATGACATTGCATTATATGTATATTATATGCAACATTTCCGCATTAAAATATCTAAAAACAACTACACCCATGTTATATATAGTGGAGTTCTGCACTTAAATAATCCAAATTGTTTCAAACAATGTTCAAACCCAGAGAAAACTGGAGCTTTATTCACGGTAACGCTCCGTTACATTTGGTGTGCCCTTTACCCCCTAACTTCCGTGGAAACACGCGAAAACAGTAATCCAGTGGAGACCTTATGCATCGATAAGGTATTTCAATAGCGATCTAGCTTAATGCGATGTCCTACTTTAGAAAGTGGCTCATGCTTTGTTTTGTTAATTTATTTATTTCATTTGAATGAAATGACATAACTCAATGAACCTCACTTACATGAATACAGCTTTAATACATTATCATGATTTCTGCCTGAGTCACGTCAGATCGATTTTCACAGATAATGGTGGTGAAGACAACTCCCATGATCCCATGGTAGATTACGATGTCATTAAACGATGTCTTTTGTTATTGTTTTGATTGACCGACCCCTAGCGGCAGAAATGACATAATACCTTTAAATTAAGAACAGCTATTTCCAGCACACAAATATATTCATCGCAATTAATTAATTGATTTTTATGGCATATTGACATTGGGCATGACAAATACAATGCTGAAAAGTTCTCCGCAAAAATACAAAAGTCAGCACATACAGTAAATGTAATTGACCATCAACTAGAAGTCCTCAATTTTCCTCGGTCAACTATGAATGAACTACAGCCGACAGATGCAGTTTTGCGGGCACATACCCAGCTCCTCCGACGTCTGGATGATTCCCAGGTTGTCCTGGAGCCAACGAACCACGGCCCCTGCAATGGCCACAGAACCCTGGGGAAAGCGGTTGCATTACATGCAAAGATACACTTATTGCACTAATGCAAACGTTTTGTTACACACATACAAAAATACACCTGCATGCATTTACGGAACATGCACAAAAATACAAAATAATACCCCCCCCCCCCCCCCCCCCCCCCCCACACACACACACACACACACACACACACACACACACACACACACACACACACACACACACACACACACACACACACACACACACACACACACACACACACACACACACACACACACACACACACACACACACACACACACACACACACACGAGAAGAGAGAAAAAAATGTGTCATACCTCAAGTGCATAGCAGGCTGGTTTGTCTCTGCCAAGCTTGTAGGCCACCGTAGTCAGAAGGCCGTGGTCTGACATCACAGGCTGAGACAAAGATGAAGGTCAAATAAGGGAAGAGGTCATCAGAGCCGAACAGAGACAGAACCTCAAGGTGGACAAAATAAGAGCTACCTGCATTAGCTAGCGTCATTTGAGGCTTCGTTTGATCAAAATGACCCAGAGGTCGAACTCAATTACTTCGTAGCGCAAAAACGGACTTTTAGTACTTGTTAAACCTTTAATTATTCACCACTTGCATTTCAATATGCAAATGTTCACTTTGGCTATTGAGAATATAGTTAAAGAGCGGTAGCGTATTGACCGTGTAAACGTTACCTTAGCGCCAGTGTTGCGAAGGAGGAAGCAGCCCGTTCCATAACTGCCGAGACAGGAAGTTAGCTTTCATATTTATATATAAATATTTCATATTTTAATAGGATATAATATTTGAAATAACAAAAATGCAAATTTACCAAGACTTATTAACTTAATACAATAAGGAGGTAGAACAATCTCTGAAAGCGAGCTATGAAAGCTCATAAAAATAGTAAGAAGTTTATGTTTTGCTTCAATTCTGCTCTTTTATTTGTCCTCCAGTGCGTTCACACCCACTGCTAGCATTAACATCGCTAGCACACGACAACTCTCACGTGTTTTTGGCTTGCCCGTCCTGGAAGCACATCTGTCCAACGAGCGCCGCCGATTGATCTCCGAGACACTGAAATGAATCGACCAATGAATGCGTTACACTAGATTACATGACGGTGGCATTGACGGTCATATCCTAAGAGAAAAACAATAAGATAAGAAGCGACATGAACTTACCCCTGAAATGGGTATGCCGTTAAGTGCTCCCGATTTCTAAAAAAGAAAAAGTTGAATTATATATTTTT
Organism: Lota lota; assembly: GCA_026745465.1. NCBI lineage: Eukaryota > Metazoa > Chordata > Actinopteri > Gadiformes > Lotidae > Lota > Lota lota. The sequence continues at coordinate 91,624 of JACYXH010000057.1, read as the reverse complement.
GTTATTTTAATTTCTTAATTTATTTTCAAAACGTGCCTGTTCGGAACGGGCCGATTGCTTTGCCATATTGCTGCTTGCAGCTTTTTCGAGAACCGCTCATCCGAACAACGTACAACTGCCAAGTGTGAAATCGATCGAATGAACGGTTGTCGAGAAAATCGAAGGCGGACAGACCGATAGACAGAGATCTATTTGTGTATAAAAGGAATCTTATTCAGCCACATATTAAAGTGAAATTATTCAAAAATATTCAAGCAATATTCCCAAGCAAAAGAAAAAGCATTTTGTTGTTTTATTTACATTCAAATAAATTCAATGTAAAAAAAAAAAAAACATCCCAAGACACTCAAGAAGCTCCAAAGCAAAGAACACGGTTCAAAGACATTGAGAAAGTGTACCAACTACAAAAACAAGCGAGAGTTTGGGGATTTAGACCACAACCCTTTATTCCGGAGTCTTTCCGGGACTGACTTCATTAGCCAACTTTGCGATGTATGTTAATATATTTTGGACAGTTTCCTGAAAAGATATTTGGTAGTTGTGATAGACACATCCCGCTATGATACATTATTGTTATTTAAAAAAACAAAATCGATGTGGTTGTCTATCACATTAATAAGTGATTATCCTTTTCTAAAAATCGTCCTACATTATTAAACCAAAATGAAAAAGGGGGTTTGGCAGTGTTTACCGCGCATTTACAACATGTCCCCAAAATGGCGTCCTCTACTTTAGGTTTAATGTTTAGAAAATGTATTCTTGGGGTGGCTCCATCCACTAGTGCGCCACCAATGTCGGCAATACGTCTTGTAGCGACGCAGGTTCCACTATGCTACATGTCATGTTAAAATCCCATACAAATACATAGATACAGTATATATATACTGCTATATATATATATATATATATATATACACACATTCTAACAATGACACAGCAGCGGAAAAGGAAAGCGGTAAAAATCATCACTCCTATAAAAGAATATTCTGCCACAGGAGTGAGGAGATTTAGCAAAGGGTTTGTTGTTGGGGACGTTGCGAAGCTTCACCGTCCGGGAAACCCGGAACATGCAGCCAAAATGTTCAGTACATTTCCAACCAATAGAGGCGCGCGTGTGGGGGTGGAAGTGTGTGTGTGTGTGTGTGCGCATGTGAGCTTGTTTGTGTACATCTTTGCTTGTGCACGTTTGTGCGCATGCGTGTTAGTATTGGGAGTATAGCTTTCATTAATGGCAACTATTGACATAAGCCCAGTAAATAACATATAGACTAAAGTACACCAAACATACTCCATATTCAACGTCTAAATGCATATAAAAAGTTTGCCGATGTAGAATTCATGTACGATAATAGATTATATATTTCCACAAGATCAAATATAATATAACCAGAACCATTCATCTTCTTCAAATAATATACAGTGTTTTAATAATGATTTACAATGATATAACAATAATAGAATAGTATGTGTGCCGGAAATGTACTTGTTTGTGATTGGGGCAAGCAGGGAAACACCTTAGCTGTTTATACTCACCAGGTTAGAACATATTTTCTACTCGTCAGAGAAGGAACACAGAGAGACACAGCATGCACTTAAAGAGGATTTGTGAACACACAAACACAAAATGCAAACTCCCAAACAATGTAACTCTTTCAACACACACACACACACACACACACACACACACACACACACACACACACACACACACACACACACACACACACACACACACACACACACACACACACACACACACACACACACACACACACACGTATATATTAAACATATCTAAAAACGAACAACTCAACCTATCCATCTCTAACCCAATACCTAAACATAACCGTCTAACCTACAACCTAAACTTAATCCTACCTAAACTAATAAGTCAACCTAACCATCCCTAGCCCAATACATTTAACCATCCTTCATCTTGTACGTTTTATCGTGACCATTTTGAATACATAGTGGTTAAATCACCACATGAGAAGTCCATGGTTTGACCCACAATAGAATCAGAGAAAACGACGAGAAAATCGTAAATTGAAAATCACGCTCAGGCTCTGGCATGTTGTAGCGAGAGATCTGACGATCAAGACGGAGAATCAACAGAGAGAAGTGAAGAGGAAGGAGAGAAGGAATGAAGGGAGGGCGATGGAAGCTTACCATGAGGCCGTAGATCTCAGAGGAGCTCCGCACTTTGGGCAATATCTCCATGGGGATGTCAAAATATCTGGCGGAGGAACAAGAACCGTTTTAGCAAATCCACCGGAGGTCCAATGACAGATATTAGAATCCTATCCCGTCAAGTTCATCATAATTCATTCTCAAATAGTACATTTAAAATGTTTTTCAAGTTGTGTTCTAGGGGTATAAACAGTGAGTCAGGGTTCGGTTCACGTTTCTTTGGGCACGGTTTTCGGTTCTTTATATAGAAACATGTCATTAAAAGGGCCCCTATTATACCACCAGGTGTGAGTGTGATTAGCCATTACAAGCCGTTTCAAAATCTGCCCTTCCCTGTGCTTTAGTGACATCACAAGTGGGCGTGTCAAACTAGCTGTATGCCGGATAGATCGGTCTACCAGTAACATTGGACCGTAGCAAATGTTGCTTTTCTATCCGTCATACATCTAGGTGGACACTCCCACTTGTGATGTCACTAAGGCACAGGGAAAGGCTGATTTTTTTCTCTCACACCTGGTGGTAAAATAGGGGCCCGTTAAGGAAGGACCATGGTAGGCGTTACGCCATCTTTCTCAAGGACGGACAACCATGGGGATTGAACCCAGGACCTCCATCAATGGGAGTACAAAGCACCCCCCCCCCCCCCCCCCACCCCCACCCCACCCCCACCCCGACCCGGTTCTCTTACTTGCAGAGTTCCGGGTCCCAGTCCAGTGTGTGGATGTTGAAGAGCATGGTCCGGCTGGCGTTGGTGACGTCGGTGCAGTGGACCCCCCCGGACTTCCCCCCGGTCAGACACTAGACGACGCCGCCGCCGCCGCCGCCACAAGGTACGAAACAACGTCAAACCAAAACGTCCACGACGCGTCCAGATCCAAAACGGACCCCGAAACGCGTCGCTTCTCAAACATGGACCGTTTTCAATGAGGAAAGAGGTGAGAAGGCGGCCATCTTGGCTCTCACCCAGATGATCCAGGAGTCGACGGTGCCGAACATGGCGCGCTTGGAGACGACCGCCTGGTGGACCTCGTCCACGTTGTCCATCAGCCAGCGGAGCTTCACCGCACTGAAGTACGTGCTGATCGGCAGGCCGGTCTTATGCTAACACACAGCGCGGACCAAGAAAACGTACACAGATACACACACACACACACACACACACACACACACACACACACACACACACACACACACACACACACACACACACACACACACACACACACACACACACACACACACACACACACACACACACACACACGAGTCATTCAGGACGATTAAAGCAACGTTAAATATAAAAAGTAGTACAATGATAATAATACTAGTACCAGCGCTGCGACTACTACCACACTAGCGCTATAGCTGCTACTACATAGCCTAGAGCCCCACCAACAGGCCATGAGAAAATTGACACCCTTTCTGGCTGGCTGACCTTCAGATGATTTTTGTTGCGTCCCGGTGTCTTGCTGATCAGGCGTTCTACCGTGGACTGTGTCCGCAGGTCCAACCACACTGGAGCACACAAAGCAAAGAGACTTTATAGCATGTCAGCGCACACCACAGTCACACACATACGTACATAGAGATAGAGCGAATAGAGATAAAGAGATGAGGGAGCTGTGTCTTTCAGTGTGTGTCACATTGTTAGCCTGATAGCGGCCATTTAAGACTGAGAAGGATGTGTGCCTGAAAACCGGAATGATGACAGAAATGTCAAAAGCTTGATCAGATCAATCACAATGGTGATATTGGTCATGTAGGAGTGATATGGGTCATTTATCCTAATTAAGGTAATGTTAGCATGATTTGAGCAATGTTAGTGTGATCTTGATAATCATATCAAGTCTAGCTAAAAATAATTTTGCATTTCCTAAAACTATCTGGCCAAATATTCTTTCTTTTTTTAGCTCAGTGTTAGAATTCGATCTTCAACTCTTCACTCCGCTTGAACAACGGTCATGTTAGTTGGACAGCCGTGATGTATTTCCATAGGGGGTAACATGAGTGTGCTATGGGGAATGTTAGCTTGAAGACAGCCATATTAGACCGATACTTTGGCGCAGATGGAGCGGGAACTGTACCGATGGCATTGTAGAGGGGCTCCCCGGTCTCTTTGTCCCAAACAATGGTGGTTTCTCGCTGATTCGTCACTCCGATAGCTTGTGAATGAAAAGAAAAGGCCTTTAATGTTTTCGTTGGAAAAGTACATGTCAAGTGTATATGTCAAGCGGTTATATTCCAGGGCTATATTGGGTTATATTCCATTTATACAACGTCAATTATTTCTACAGCAAAAACAAACAAAAAAGAAGATACAATTTAAAATAAGACAAACTACTGGGTCATTATCGCGCCAGGTGTAATGGTTTAAACTGGGCGGAGTTTGCGTGTTCCCGTCACCTTTGATGTTGGAGATGTCGATGTTGAGCTGGGTGAGTTTCTCACACGTTCGGTCCATGCACTCGAACACCGACTGCAGGATCTCCTTGGGGTCCTCCTCCACCCATCTGATTAAAACACAGGAAATAAACCATGAAGTTAGAGTTACGAGGAATGTGTCTCTTGCCTGATTTCCTCTAACAAAACCACTACCAGAAGGGCTTGATTACTGCCCAATACTATTAATTGCCATTTAAGATATGCCAACTGTTTATATTCTGTAATATATACAATCCAATAATAGTGATATTCTCACCTATTCGACATGTAAAAATCTAAATCCAATATTAAAAACTGTTGGTGCCTCGCCTGCTTTGCCAATACTAGCAATTGCACCACTTAAATCCTGAAGTATCACATCATGAATTCAGCCCAAACTGCTCCAAATGAGGCCCCGTACACACAGGAGGCCCCGTTGTTTAAAAAAAAAACAATGTTTTTCCGTTGCGTTTTCAAATATGGTTTGCGTCCACACAACGACGTTTTCAGATCTATCCTCGTCCACATGAGAATGCGACGAGTGAAAACGGTGTGGTTCGTACGCCAGGCCAGTTAGTGGCGGTGGAACCTTTCTGCTCAAATACGCAACAACAACAAAATAAGAAACACAAGAAAACCGCGAGCGTACAACGGCTTTCTACTCCAGCACATCGTCCCCGTTTAAAAAAAAAAAGCTGCCGTTTTGCCCGTCCACACGGCGTTGTAAGAGCTGCGTTTTCAAAAAGACTTTACGCTTTTAAAAGCCTCCGTTTTCAGGCCTCAAAACCTCCGTTGTCGGGTGGACACAAGGCAAAACCGCAGCAAGAGTCCGGGGTCATGCTGTCGGGGCCTATGTGGTTAGTGAAGTGTTTTGGAGGGGTCTTCATCACTCACCCTTCCTTAGGAAAACTCTGCTTGATCTCCACTTGATGGTGGCTCAATAGCTCTGCCGTTTTCGAGTTAAACACCTGAGGAAAAGAATATGCGCACATATAAGTATACGGTCATGACATACTGTAACTTATGCAATATATACATAATTGTGGAGTGTGTGTGTGTGGATGATGGCTGGTTTAAGCAGCCTCACCTGGCCCGAGTCAGACTGATTGGACTCTGGGGCTGGGTGAAGGCTGCACACCTGTTGCACATCTGCAACAGGTCTGCAGACCTTACAATAAACCGGTCTTCCAACACCACCACCAGTAAAAGTCACCTAGGTGGAGTGTGGCAGCCACCTAGGCGTAGCATGGACATTGCTACAATAATATAAGAACAAAATAAGTCACCCATGACGTATGCAGTGTTGTAGCAAATTATACAACTCGTGGCTGGGCTGATTCAAAAGGCTAAGACAAATGGATATCCGTAGTTATTTTATTTCATACGCTGCAGCATACAAAAGACGCAGTTTCAAAGGCAACTCCACACTGGGTAGAGTTCTCGAGAAAAGGCGCGCTGAGCAAAGGAAGGACGGTCTTTTGTAGAGTAAAATAAACAATCATTTAAACGTAACACTAGATGGCGTCCTCTACCATCTATAACTGGTTCAATGCACAGCTAAAGCCAGACCTCTAGTCGTATCTTATCATATATGGCGCCACCTGGATTTTATGGCAGGTCCTCTGTGCGGTCAGGGCAACAGGCACATAATAGATGAGAGAAACTTGCTCTGGAGTTTCTCTCATAGAACAAAGCACCATACAGGAATGCAAGGACAGGCAACTGTGAGGAGGTAGATAATTAAAAGAAAACAAATAGGACACTATAATGTGCTCACAACAACTTGAGTGCCTAAACCAAACCAACTAGTTGAGGTGAGTTAACTTTGGAATAGGGCCTGAGGTCATTTTCCCATCACAGCATCCTATCTCAACTGAGCTCCTAAACCACGGCATTGGATAGCTGAACCGAAAGACAAAGTCTTAAGTGATGTAAACGATTGACACAAGAATAGGTGTCTTTATATGTAAGTATACATTTCGGAGAGGCTGCAAATCATGGCAGCGATAGTGTTAAATCTCATCATGCAGTTAGATTTTCGAATCAGCAGAAAGCAATAATCAATACAAAATCAATCATTCAATTGCGGTTCTCCTTTCTTAGATAACACACAGCAGTGATTCACAACCCAGGGGTATTTTAGTGGGTGCCTTTGAAGATTTCGATTTTGCTTTGTGGTACCTACAAAAATGATGGCCTAAAATACAAATTTGTTTAGTTAGTAAAACATGATATAAAGACTTGTTGATTGGGACAAACAAAGGATAGGGAAACACTGAAATACAGCAGGCTATACGTTACAAGCACACAAAGTATGCCGCTTACCATAGCAAGAACATGATGAGACTACAGTAAACAGTGCAAACTATAGAAATAGAATTGAATGGATGAATAATGTATCCTTTTAAAGACTGTTTTAATAAAGAACGGGTAAAACAATAAGTAATTATTTTCTGTTGAGCATTAATTAAAGAAGTTGAGGAGAAATATATTGTATTGACAATTAAAAGAGCACATTATAGTTGGATTTACAAAAACATTATTAAACTGCTTTAAAAGAGACATTTAAAAAAATGGTTTATAAAAGAATATATATTGTATTGTATTGACAATTAACATAGTACATTTATAGTTGGACCATAACTGACCAGTCACATCTGAATTACAGATGTCTATAACTATGGAAGTGCTCATATGTCATCTCTGTCGTTGGTGAGTGAGCGTTAAATAAAAGGCTTGTCTTTGTTTTGATACCGTGCGAAATGAATTGCGTAAAGGAAAAGGACATGAATAATTATAATAATAAAGAAAATGATTATTTAAATGTCCTTTTAAAACGTTCCCGGATCAGACCTTTAGAGAGAATTTGAGAATGCGACATGCATACAGTGTCATGCAAAAGTGTTCAACCCCCTGTGCTAAAATCACTAATTTAACTGGATAACACTACATAAAAAATATTATCAAATATATTTTTGGAATGGAATATGCTGTTTGCAAAAGCATTCAACCCCTTTCACTTTGGCAAACCTCAATTAAATTAGATACAAAATGTTTACTTCAGAGGCAACCTAATTAGTTGGATGGTCTAGTGAAGTGTATAATAATAATGATTCAGGATGAACAATCATCGATACACCTGTTTTAGAGAGGACCCTCAGTTAATTAATGAAACCCGAGACAAAGACTCAATCAGAATGACCAGAACAGAAGTCAAATATCAAGTTACAGCAAAGCAGATATAAGGAGAAATGTACACATTATTGTTTCAGTCTCTAAACCATATCATCAAGCAACGAAAGAAGAATCCTACAATACAGATGTTGTCAAATCAGGCCGTCCCTCCAATCTGTGCACCTGGGCAAGAAGCAAACAAGATCTGAGACCAAAAACTATTTTGAAAAGGTTCAGTGGCTGCAGAGTGCATAACTCACATTTTCTGAATGCTGTAAAAGTGTGGCCTCTATGGCAAGAAAGAAACCATTACTTATTTTTTTTAAAAATGGGGGGGGGGGGGGGGGGGGAGAAAGTCATCCAAGGTACGAAGTGGCCAATGGCCCAAGGTACCGAGATCAGAAAGAATTACATTAAAGTTCATGACTTCATACAAAACCTCACTTAGTTCTGCAGAATCAACACAGGGCATCAACGAGCCGCGACTAAGAGGATGTTTTCATTACTGCGACCTCTCAGTCGCAATTTCCCCCATGGAGAGCACTACATATGAAAATATACTTCTTATCCGCTTGTATTTAATAGCGATAAACTTGCTAAAATTGCACCATATATTGCATAGTATGGCAATTAAATCTGCCAAAGGCAATGATGGTGCATTTGTACACCTCCATCATTGAATCCATCCTCACCTCCTCCATCACCCTCTGGTACGCTGTGGCCAACGCCAATGACAAGGGCAGACTGCAGAGTAGCATACGCTCAGCAGAGAAGGTGATTGGCTGCAATCTGCCGTCCTTCCAGGACCTGTACCTGTATTGTGGCCGACCCCTGCCACCCCGGACACAAAGTGTTTGAAACCACTTCCCTCTGGCAGGAGGCTGCGGGTCCATCAGGACCAAGAACCTCACGCCCCAAGAACAGCTTCTTCCTGTCTGCATCTGGCTTCATCAACAACCCCTATACGTTACATACGTGTAGCTAACGTAAATATATATACACTAACGTAAAGTCTCCACACCATCAATGCGTCACATTAGCGCACATTTCTCTGGAAGATATTCCTTGCACATTTTGCACCGATTATTAAAGTTAATACTGTGGACATTTGTACATTCCATGGTCATATTTTGCACACTCCTGCACGACTTTAATAAAAAATAAAATAAAAAATAAACACTACATACTCTACATATTCTCTGCAGATACTCTGCAGATATTTGATCTGCTTGAAAAAAGCTGATAAACTGTGAAAAAAAATCTGATCACTTGGTTTAAAAGGCTAATGGTATTATATTGAATAAATGAAGAAAAAAAACGATTTAAGTCTCTTCTTCGTGAATTACCAGCATCAAATTAAAAGATTAGGAGGGGTAAACAATAAATGAATAATAAAGAAATAAATATTGTTTTAACATTGGCTCAACACGCCTCGCACCCTAAGGTACAACGTCGGTCTACCAACGTAAAGGTGCATGCCGCCACCTACTGTACGGGAGTGCGTAACAACATGACCTTATAAACAATGCGATATTGGATATTAAACCTGCTGTTACAAAGCCCTTTGAACCTTTACTTGTTCGTCCCATGTCTCTAACAGACAGGTTCACATAATTATTTATTTTTTAAATCGGAGAATATGTATAATAAAAATAGATTTTTTTATCTATTCATATTTATAAGATTAAATGCGGCTGTGCTTGATGAGCACCCCTACTAATAATCTAAAATCGCCAATGCTTCATCGTTAACTAGCTCTATGACAGTTCTATACAGAGCTAGGCATTGAATGCGTCAATCCAATTAACCCATCTACAGAAGGGCTTAACTCGTTCACGTCAGTCAACGTGAAAGGTTGCAGCCCTATGAATTCACGCCCCTCTGTGTTTGTAAAAATAAATAAAAAAAAGAACAAACAAAAAAGCATCTCACCAAGAACCTGGTCGAGCTAGTTCCCTGGTCAATCGCCGCCACCAACGGACCCAACATAATCCGGTTTGAGGATGCGGCCATGGTTCCGTTCATGTGAGCTCTGCGTTGAGCCACTGAACTCACTCAGGTGTTACAGACGAACCGTATACACACCGGCAGTGGGTCTCAATGTCGGCACGGGAGGTCAGTCGCGATCCCTCATACGTCACCGGATTCCTCTTGCCCCATAATGATGACGTAGTAGAGTGCCGTGTGTTATTAATTGCGGCTCCAAATAAAAATGCAATATATGGTGTAGTACAGGGGTATCTTGCAGGCATTGCTAGAGACCCTAGATTTGTATTAAAACTATTTAGGAGGCCCAGTAAAGTACTGAAATGCATATTCCTCATGGTTCCTATGGACATGTGCTGTTTAACATGTCGAACGTTTTGTTGTTAGATGTTTCGTATTTGTCAATGGTATGCATAGCATAGCAATGGTGAAAGAATTGCAAAAGGGTAGTTCCCATACCGGGAGTCGAACCCGGGCCGCCTGGGTGAAAACCAGGAATCCTAACCGCTAGACCATATGGGAGGATGAACAATGGTGACAACAACAACAATATTGAAATTAATTTCATCTTAATTTGGAAAATATGTCAACTTTACAACTATTAAATGTCTATAACTATAACAACCACGTTATTGCTAGCTTTTCGAATAGGACACACCAGCCGTATCTGCAAAATGCCATTTTAGCGACTAGTTGTTGCGTCATCAGAAAGCGACAGTGTTGTCACACGTGACAGCGGGTTATCGCAGAGCGGATTCTTTTGGAAGGCGTTCAGTCTACTTGTATTTCTTTCTACTATTTACGAGTAAAATGTAAGTACATGCAAATCAATTAGTGTAATACCTTTCTCCACCTTTTAAGAGCGTGTCCAATTTTTTGTATAACTAAAGTGTAATAACTAATCCATGTCTACATTAGCCAGGAGTAGCTCATGTCTGCTAATGATCATTTTTCATTTCAAGGGCTGATTATTGGAAGTCACAACCAAGGAAATTCTGTCAATACTGCAAATGTTGGATCGCAGATAACAAGCCCGTGAGTAGGAATGCAATACTGATCTTAAAATATGACAATGCCATTATAAATCATGGACTTAATCATCCAATTTTCTTCGCAGAGTGTTGAATTCCACGAAAGAGGGAAGAATCACAAAGAAAATGTCTCTGCCAAAATTGCTGAGGTATCCAAGTAGTTCAGAATATAAATACAGACAATCGGTTATACACTTGTGTTACTTTCGCTGCACCATGTGATGGAGAATCACAGAATCACACAAATCCCCCAATTTTTCAGATTTCAGTTACAAACCAAAGAAGTGGAGTTTAACGTTTTAACAATATGTTCACATAATTGTTTTCACAATTGGTTTTCTTTGGAGAATTTCGTTTGGATTTCCTTTACTCTTTACCATATGCACTTAAACATACACACAATGAAGCACACATAAGTATCATCTGGATATATGCACAGATCTTCCAAAAGTTGTTAAGCCCTAATACATTTACTCTGTCAATCACCCAATACCAGTTTATTTCAATGTGCAGATTAAGAAGAAAAGTCTTGACAAAGCGAAGCAGGAAGACCGCATGTCTAAAGAGTTTGCAACGATGGAGGAAGCGGCAATGAAGGCGTATAAGGAAGACCTGAAGAGGATGCAGATAGAGTCAGGAGGTGTGTGTGTGTGTGTGTGTTTCTGTGTGTGTGTGTGTGTGTGTGTGTGTGTGTCTAGCTATGTATGTGTGTGGAAGATGGATATCATATCATCATCTAGATGGGGAAATGTGGGTGCCATAGCAGCAGATATACAAGACAGTAAAATATTTAAACTAAGAATATGAAATAACTACAATCTAAGGTGTGTGTGTGTGTGTATGTGTGTGTGTGTGTGCGCGTGTGCGTGTGCACACATGTGAGGTATTAGCTAGATCAGGTGACTCCACAGTAACCTATTAGCTAAACCACTGTGTTGTTTTAGAACCTGTTACCGAAGCCGAACCGGAAGTCCAGCCCAAGCCTCAGCAGCCCCCCAAACAGGAAAAGCTCCACAAGAAGCCCTCCAAAGGGAAACCGGGAAAACCAGGAAAACCAGGAAAACCCGGGAAACCAGGAAAACCCAACCTCTGGATGGAAGGAAAGTCGGATGACGGACACGTGTATTACTACAACACAGAAACCGGAGGTGAGGCGAGGATGACGCAGACGCTCGCAGCTTGCTGATGTTTCATTGAGGGACCGGCATGTGGCTCAGGAGGTGGAGCGGGTCGACTGGCGACCGGAAGGTTGCTAGTTCGATCCCCGGCTCCGCATGAGCTGAGTGTCAAGGTGTCCCTGAGCAAGACTGTTCCTGACGAGCTGGCTGTTGCCTTGCATGGTTGACACCGCCGTCGGTGTGTGAATGTGTGTGTGTGTGAATGGGTGAGTGTTAGGCCATATTGTAAAGCGTTACCATTTAACATTTACCATTAACTCAGTGGACTCTTACTGGGAAAGAAATAATATATATTTGTCTTTTTTTACCATAGACAAACATGAGTTGGTCTTGTGGTCATACATGATCTATGTTCTTCTTCTGTTATTTCCCTTTCAGAATCTTCGTGGGAAAAGCCTGAAGGCTTCCAGGGAAATATGTCCAACGAATCCCAGCTGGGGCAGAACGAGGTACCAAATATGGGAACCCTGAATAATAATCCATGTCTTCCTCATTCTTTTTTAAACATGTACTTAACCATGTACTGTAGGACGGTTACAAACGGACCCAAATAAATAATTGAATCAACCATAGGTTTCCCATGGCGTATGGGAATACAGCCTTATGTGATCTGGTGTATACGTGGGGAAAAACGGTTTGATGGTTTGGCTTGGAAATGTGTTTCTTCCCCCCCCCCCCCACCCCCAGGGATCATCAGTCGGTGCTTGGATGGAGGCAGTCAGCCCCGAGGGACATACATATTATTTTAACTCTGAGACAGGAGGTGAGTCACATCCAGAGATTAACACCTAATACTCACCGGCATAAAACGTTCAGTCTCCGTAACGTTTGGGACGACCCAAGCATAATCGCTGACGTTAACGCCACAGACGTCTGGGTCAACAAGCGCTCTGTGATCAACTCATCATTGTCTCATTCTTACTTTGTTGGAACACCCAGAGTCGAGCTGGGAGAGGCCAGCGCACCTCCCCCCTCCAGAGGAGCCTTCGGCCCCCGGGACGGAGCCAACGCCGGAGAGAGAGGAGCGCTACCATGGGGCCCAGGACTCCACACCAACAGGGGGCGCTGAAGAAGCCCACCAACAGTCTGAAGACCCCAAGATCAGCTTCAGGGTGAAAAAAAAAAAGTTTTTTTACATTTACTCTTTTGCAATGTCACTTTTTATTTCTTTTGAAAAATTTCATGTAAATACTCTTTCCGACGTAGCAATAGAAGCTAGCCAGCTCAGCCTTGGCGGTAATGATGGTTGAAAATTGCTCAATTTTTTATCGTCTTTTTAATATACAGTAGCTACAAAAAAAGGGCTTCACGACCTAGTTTCAAGAAAACAACTGGACAGAGGGAAGAGCAGCTATTTTGCAGAACTTCTACATGGTGAATCACAACAAAAAGTAGATAAATGACTCAAGGATGACGTCTTGTCTGTAAGGCTTCTCAGAAAAGGAAAGCAGAGCCTTTGAAAAACGAGGCGGAGGGTCAAGCAGACAGTGGTGGACTCGAAGAAGGTGGAGGAGGAGGTGGTGATGGTGGGAGAGGAAAGGAGGAGGAGAAGGAGGAGGAGGAGAAGGAGGAAAAGGCCACGATCACGGCACCTATACCCAAAGAGGCCAAGAAGGAGAAGGCGGAGGCAGGGTTGGAGCAGGAGGAGAACAAGAAGGAGAAGGAGGAGAAGCGAGCGAAGAGGCCGAGGAAGACCACACCCTACGGTACCTGGGAGCAGATCCAACCGGAGGAGGACCCATAGTAAGTAACCCCCACTCCCCCTTACGCGACGGACCTCATCTCCTAGCCAGTGTCAAGCCTCGTACGTACTGGGATGCGTAGCTGTTCACAAGAATTCCACTCATTTGCCAATGCAATGCAGCCCAGCATAGGCGTTGCGTCTCGACTAGAGCACTGCACACGTTGCGGAGAATCCACAGCATTTACCCAAACGCATCCAAAACGACCTGACCTAGGCGGAGAAAACCCTATGTCGCTGGTTTGTAGGACAAACCAAGTGCTACTAGGTTGCGTAAAAAATATATGATGTCACGTCAATGTTCTACTCCTCAGTATGTACGAGGTGCAAGCCCACAGAATCACACCAAGCTGAAAGCATAGGAACTTATGGACATTGTTATTTGACTTCATTATGTGTAACCCAGAGAAGACAATATACATATATCCACACATGTTTGGTCCTTACCAAATCTCTGTGGTTCAGAGGTACACGCATTGTGAAGTATCTTCAGTGGGTTACAAATAATTAAGTCCAATAAAGACTTGCATTGAAACTCTCATCCATTTGAGAACCTCAACAATAAAACATTGTACCAAAATAATGTGCATGGCACAACGCACGCTGTAGTGGTCAGTATTGGAGCTATAGTAGTCTGTATCTGTGCTAAAGTATTAGTCAGTATTTATACTGCAGTAGTCCGTATCTGTACTGCAGTAGTAGTCAGTATCTGTGCTCTAGTAGAGTCTGTATCCGTGCTTATGTATTTGTACTTAAGTAGTTGTCAGTATCTGTGCTCTAGTAGAGTCTGTATCCGTGCTTAAGTATTCCGTATTTGTACTTAAGTAGTTGTCAGTATCTGTGCTCTAGTATCCATGCTTATGTATTCAGTATTTGTACGGCAGTAGTTTTCAGTATCCGTTCTTAAGTATTCAGTATTTGTACTTAAGTAGTTGTCAGTATCTGTGCTCTAGTATCCGTGCTTATGTATTCAGTATTTGTACTTAAGTAGTTGTCAGTATCTGTGCTCTAGTAGAGTCTGTATTCGTGCTTAAGTATTCCGTATTTGTACTTAAGTAGTTGTCAGTATCTGTGCTCTAGTATCCGTGCTTAAGTATTCAGTATTTGTACTTAAGTAGTTGTCAGTATCTGTGCTCTAGTATCCGTGCTTATGTATTCAGTATTTGTACTTAAGTAGTTGTCAGTATCTGTGCTCTAGTATCCGTGCTTATGTATTCAGTATTTGTACTTAAGTAGTTGTCAGTATCTGTGCTCTAGTAGAGTCTGTATTCGTGCTTAAGTATTCCGTATTTGTACTTAAGTAGTTGTCAGTATCTGTGCTCTAGTATCCGTGCTTAAGTATTCAGTATTTGTACTTAAGTAGTTGTCAGTATCTGTGCTCTAGTATCCGTGCTTATGTATTCAGTATTTGTACTTAAGTACAGTAGTTGTCAGTATCTGTGCTCTAGTAGAGTCTGCATCCGTGCTTATGTATTCAGTATTTGTACTTAAGTAGTTGTCAGTATCTGTGCTTAAGTATTCAGTATTTGTACTTAAGTAGTTCTCAGTATCCGTGCTTTGACCCTGTGTTTTCCAGTGCCAACGTGGACCTCCAGCTGCCCCAGACGGAAGCGACTGCGGAGGCCCCCGAATTGGCTCTGCCCCCGGAGCCCAAGCCCAAGTTCAGGGAGCGCACCATCACCTCGCTGGGGGACCAGGGGGGCCCCGCAGCCTTCAGGAAGAGCAAGACGCAGAACGGGAAAGGCAGGAGTCTCAGGCAGAGGGGCGAGGACGACTAGTCCTCTCAGCGTCGTGGTTACGGATCGGGACAAAAGCGTTGTGATCATCTCATCGTCCAATGAGATGAATCGAAAGAAGAAGGAAAAAAGAATATTAAAGCTTGTCACCAGCCGATATACTTTGACTTGATGGTAAAAAAAGAAAAAGTACCTTAAATCTGTGTCGGATTTATAAAATAGGGAAAAGTAGTTCAATGTCACCATCTCAACCATTGACTGATCTGAACGGGATGATTTCATCTGTGTAAATATATTTCTACCTTTTTCTTCAGATTTGTATTTTTTATTTTTTAAATGGGTAATTTATGCCAATGTTTGGGTTATCCTCATGAAAATGTTCAACCATTTGCTATGGAGGATAAGGGATCACTATTCTTTTTTTTATAACCATATGGAAAGAAGTGAATAAATGCACATTGCACAATAAATGCACAAACATTTGTCAGTTCAATGTATGTGAACGTTATGTATTTACACACGTTTGAAATGGCTTATAATGGCGACAACATCACTCCTGCTGGTAAAATAGGGGCCTTTTAAACTGCCGTGTCTTCTGGACATCTTGCCATCAAGGAAATAATTACAAAATTATAGACAAAATATTTTCAATCAAGTAAAGATTTAAAAGTGTAGAACAAATTCAGGACAGCGTTTACTGATGTACCTCTAAAACACTCCTTTATTGTCAAGGGCACACAGAATATTTAAATACATTAACATACTTCTTGAGTAACTCTTATAAACACTGCATTTTTTCCTTTAGAAAATCAATAGAGTACAACAGCATTACCTTGCATTGATGCTTTTATTTAGTATAATTAAAGGAGCTGATGGATTGAACATACACGAGTTTCTCCCAGTGCCACCGACCACGGCTGGTGTCAGACCAATTGGCAAGTATGAAGTCATACGTTCAAGTCCTGGTCTGGTCCAATCAGATCAGAGTTGGTAGTCCTGGTCTGGTCCAATCAGATCACATTGGTTTATCCAATGACGTGTCCACACACAGTCATAGCTGCCAACTCTTTTGTTTTGCGCAAGAAGCAGCTTCTTTATGATTCCACGTTCTGGCCAGACCCCGTGTCTGCTTTACACCACCACTCGCTCCACCAGGTCCAGAAGGGCCTCTCTCTCCCCATGCTCCAGTACATTGCATATCAGCTCGTCCAGAGGCTCGCCTCCCTTCATGAACTCCTAGGACGTGGATCAGAACAAACCTGGTCACTTAGAAGACGTATAGCAGACACACAGACTGGGTCTGGGTCAACAAGCAATGAAATAACAGGAAGAGAACTTGTGACTTTACGTCAACTCTGAGCCAATCGTTTATTAGCCATGCCTCAGGATTTCTGAGGTTGACTTATTACTTAGCGCCTACTGTATTTAACAACTATTATAATAATAATAATAAAGCAATTGCAACTGTTTGTAATTTGATGTTACTATATCAGGAGTACAAAATCAGATGTATATGTGTTAACAGTCCTAACATGCAGTGGTCCTACACTACTAACCGCAGACACACAGAATTCTGGGCAAACAAGCAATGAAATAACAGGAAGAGAACTTGTGACTTTACGTCAACTCTGAGCCAATCGTTTAGCAGCCTTGCCTCAGGATTTCTGAGGTTGCGTTATTACTTCGTTTTGTAAGTGTGACGGTGGGATTTTAGAGGCCGACTGAAACCACTCTCCTGTCACGGTCTCACCTTGAGGTCTCTGGTGACGTAGCCCGTCCTGTGATCCGTGACGCGATCCTGGCTGAAGTTGTAGGATCGAATCCTCTCCGACTGGGATCGCGTGCCCACCTGCCGTGGAACAGAGAAAGTGCACTGATCAGTCCGGGATTAAATTTTTTTGTAATCTACAGCCCCTTCCGAGTGCTTTAGAGATCATTTGATTTTTTATTAGGTAATTCCATTTTCCAGTTGGGAGTAAACAAGTTCTAGAAGGTAAATATAGTAGTATTATAATATATATAATACTATATATTATAATATAGTAGTAGTATAAAAGTATTGCTGCACGAATAGGAACATTTTGATATTTTCTTTGCCCTATACTGTGATTGCCATTATTAATTGCGACGAACAGATTATTGATTCAATGAATATTCCGTTTTTTTGGCAACTGTTTGTAATTCCATTTGACTGTAACAGGAGTACAAAATCGGACTTATATGTGTTTATCATTGTTTTTCTTTCTTTTTCTTTTATTAATGAATTCCGACCTTTCACAACCTCCTAATGGCAGGGGCTGAAATCGTGACTACGAGTAACACGCATTCATTTCGGGACGTTTGCGTGTGTGTAACTCGCCTACCTGCTTCTTGCGCGCCATGTGCCTCTTCGCCGTCTCTTTACCCATGATGCTTTGGTGGAGGCGGGCCCTCAGCATGGCCATGGCGGTGTCCCGGTTCTGCAGCTGGGAGCGAGACTGCTGACATTCCACCGCCGTGCCTGGAAACGGTAACCGTGGAAACGGTCACCGGGGGAAACGGAGACGGACAAGGGTCCGTTAAGGGCGGTTTGACCCGTCGCCCCTGGTTACGAGGCCTCGATTCCCGTCGACATAAGGGCCCGTGTGGCCCTCCGTTGGCGGCGTCTTACCGGAGGGGAGGTGGACGACGCGCACGGCGCTGTCCGTGGTGTTGACGCTCTGGCCGCCGGCGCCGCTCGAGCGGAACGTGTCGACGCGCAGGTCCTTCGCGTCGATGCGCAGCTCAAACTGCAGCACACAACCGCAGCCTTAAAAAAAAGGGGGGGGGGGGGCCCCCCTGTCACACCCACCAGGTGCGAGGGGGCCCTAGCCGCTTTCTCAAAATCGCCCCTGTCCCTTCGTGCCTTCGTGGCATCCCAAGTGGGCGTGTCCACCTAGAGGTACGCGGGGTAGATCAGTCTACCCGGCCGACCGCGGCAAGCGTTGCTTATCTGGCCAGCGTACATCTAGGTGGACACGCCCACTTGGGATGTCACTAAGGCACAGGGAAAGGCCGAATTTCAAACAGCTTGCTATGGCCAATCACGCGCACACCTGGTGGTATAATAGGGGCCCTTTAAAGACCAGCAGCCCAAGATGACTCTTTAGTTGAGTTGGTTTTAGTTGACCACTGCATGGTCCTAACATTCCTAACATGCAGTGGTCCTACACTATAGGACCACTGCATGGTCCTACACTATAGGACCACTGCATGGTCCTAACAGTCCTAACATGCAGTGGTCCTAACAGTCCTAACATGCAGTGGTCCTACACTATAGGACCACTGCATGGTCCTACACTATAGGACCACTGCATGGTCCTAACAGTCCTAACATGCAGTGGTCCTACACCATAGGACCACTGCATGGTCCTAACAGTCCTAACATGCAGTGGGTCCTACACCATAGGACCACTGCATGGTCCTAACAGTCCTAACATGCAGTGGTCCTACACTATAGGACCACTGCATGGTCCTAACAGTCCTAACATGCAGTGGGTCCTACACTATAGGACCACTGCATGGTCCTAACAGTCCTAACATGCAGTGGTCCTACACCATAGGACCACTGCATGGTCCTAACAGTCCTAACATGCAGTGGTCCTACACTATAGGACCACTGCATGGTCCTACACTATAGGACCACTGTATGGTCCTAACAGTCCTAACATGCAGTGGTCCTACACTATAGGACCACTGCATGGTCCTACACTATAGGACCACTGCATGGTCCTACCAGTCCTAACATGCAGTGGTCCTACACTATAGGACCACTGCATGGTCCTACCAGTCCTAACATGCAGTGGTCCTACACTATAGGACCACTGCATGGTCCTAACATTCCTAACATGCAGTGGTCCTACACTATAGGACCACTGCATGGTCCTAACAGTCCTAACATGCAGTGGTCCTACACCATAGGACCACTGCATGGTCCTAACAGTCCTAACATGCAGTGGTCCTACACTATAGGATCACTGCATGGTCCTAACAGTCCTAACATGCAGTGGTCCTACACTATAGGACCACTGCATGGTCCTACACTATAGGACCACTGCATGGTCCTACACCATAGGACCACTGCATGGTCCTACACTGCAGGGTGGGGGGGGGGGGGGGATGGGGGGGTCTCCGTACCTCCAGGGGCTGCGGCAGGATGATGACAGCCATGGTGCCAGTGTGGATGCGCTGCATGCGGGAAGAGAGGCCCACCTCGGGGATCCGCTGCACCCTATGGGTGCCCCCCTCGTTCTTCAGGTGCCGGTACACGTCATCGCCCGTGATCTGCACCACCGCGTGGTGGAGACCTCCTTCGAGGACCGGGATCGTGACCGGGTAAGAGACCGTTAGTTTGAAAGAAATACTAAAAGAAAATACTAGAGATCAAAGCCCTACAATGTCTAAGTGCAGTAATGCACATGGGTAAAACTGAGAAAAAGAGTGTTAATGTGTGTGTGTGTGTGTGTGTGTGTGTGTGTGTGTGTGTGTGTGTGTGTGTGTGTGTGTGTGTGTGTGTGTGTGTGTGTGTGTGTGTGTGTGAGTGAGTGAGTGAGTGAGTGAGTGAGTGAGTGTGTGAGAGAGAGAGAGCTGGTACTGTGGGAACCCCCCCAGAAGTGTTGGCACAAAATCTTTCCAGGACTTTTATTTTGTAAACCATGGGGACGGACAGGTGTACGAGGGGTGGGCGTGTCTTACCGTGCTCAGCATGGGTGTAATTGAGAAGGTCAAAAGCCCAGTTCTTATAGCTGGCGAAGCCCTGGTACATGTCAAGCATCTCTCTGGTGAACTGCTGGCAGATGTCCCCTGGTGTGAACACATAACACACAAGCGACCTATTCATTTGAATGTGTATTATTACCCATGACGCATTTGGGGTTCCGAAGTCTACCGTGGTTCTTGGAAGCGGACAAAGTTAGGGTCAAAGCAAACCAAAAGCACTCTGTGAAGAACGTAAACCTTACCCCCTGTTGTCCGGCCGGCAGACACTTCCAAAATGACATCACTGGAATCAAGCAGGTCACATGGCAGAAGCCCTTTGATCAACTGAAAAAAACAATAGTAAAAGGTTTAACGTTCACACTGTGTTCGTATCTGTTTAACGGTTTGACGATAGCAATTGATAAGACTCACGTCTCTCTTTAAGGCTGCAATCCTGTTTGAAATCTGTACTTCTTCGTCTTTCAACAGCTGGGTCATCTGTTGATCTTCATCTTTCGTACCCACTGTGCCTGAAGTAAATACATCACCACATATCACATTTTAAACAAGCCGCTCTCACAAGTCCTCTTATAAACACATCAAACACACACACACACACACACACACACACACACACACACACATATATTTACATTCATACATACACACACATTTACATTCATTGCATTTACAGTATTATATGTACACAATATGTATGTAACATGTAGAAAATACATTCACCATGCATTAGAGATAGTACATCTTCAAGGTCGGTGAGGGCACCGCGGATATTTTCAAATGAATTTGCCACGGGCATCAAGTCTAAATGTTTCTTGTTTAGGTCTTTCCTCTCTGCATCGCTGAGGCACGCATGTTGCAGCTTATTGGAAAGCTCCGCATATTCCTCCATCAAATGTCTCACGTATCTTTGCACCGACTCATTCTCGTACAAGTCCCCCAAGTCAGTGTGAAGGCTGCGGATTGATGGCGTATTCCAACGCAATGAAACACACGCGTTTCGGACAGCGCCTTGTCTTGTTATGAATGCCCTCCACGGGACACCACTTGGGTAAATAGGAGTTGGGCTCTTCCACACAGTAGACAATCCAACCCAACGACGAGTCAGCGATCGGATGTGGACAGCCATAGACCTATATTAAGAAAAGATATATTTATATATATAAATAGGCTACATGTTTGAACATACAAGTAATAAACACTGTGGCAGCATGCAGGTAGTGCTGGAAGCACTGTTGAACCAATGTTTGAGAGAATCCGGACGTGATGTAACGCGCATGAGCGCTTTGTAAATGACTGCCCTCTGGGTAATGTAGTTCTTGTCGCCTGTCTTAATTTGTTGTGGTAATGATTAAGCGTTATTATAGCATAACGTGACACAAAACCCGTTTTTACTGATTTCATCCCGTGTTATGGACTTTCTCATAATTATTTTCTTTGATATTTTATTTTATAATATATATATAACGGGGTACAACGAGTGCCGCAAAAAAGATGGAGGGCCACCGGGCGGCCGTGGCCCTCGCTGAGAGCCCAGAGAGAGAGAGAGAGCCACAGGGTGCTGGAGAAGAAGAGGTAACTGGTCAGGGAGCTGAAGCAGAAGAAAGAGGGGCTCAGACGAGATCTTGAGAATCCCAATGGGAAGGCCATGCAGGAGGCAAAGGTAGCTTGGGGAAACCGACAGAAGAAGAAACAAACACATAAGAAGTGTTTGGCTTGAAGGTGACTTCAAATGGAAAGACGGGGGGGGGGGGGGGGGGGGGGGGGGGGGGGGGGGGGGGGGGGGGGGGGGGGGGGGGGGGGGTGGGGGGGGGGGGGGCGGAGGAAACGTGTGGAGGCAGATCTCACGTGTTGTGGAAGTTTGTTTCCAGATCTGTGGTGCATAGAAAGTGAAATATGCCTCACCATGTTTGGTTTGAAACCCTGGGAACAGTGAGCAGGCCATTCCCTCTTGACCTGAGATCTCTCGTGGGCTCATAACACATAAGCAGATCAAAGATGTATTTTGGTCATCAACGATTTAGTGCTGTGTAAACTATTAATGATATTTTGAGCTCAATTTTCTAGCAAACAGGAAGCCAGTTCAGTGACCTTAGTGCCTTGTAATGTGGTCTGGTTTCTTTGGTCTAAGGCTTCGTCCACCCTGCAAGAATTAGTGCTCATTCAGGAATTATTGCTCAGATCAGATTGTTTAGTTTGAGTGTTCACATTATGTTTTATATGTTGGCAATATCAGATTCCAGTGCGAACCTGGTCACGTTCAGAACTGACCCGCATGTTAACCAAAGTAACAAAGCAGTCCCACGCCGCACGCACGGAAGTAAACATGGAGGCCACTGATGTCAGCGTTCCGGGTTTAATTTATAAGTTGATGTGCAGTAGTGTTGACACGGTGTGGACATTTTCACACGGGTGGATGCTCTCTTTTTTTTATTAACGGCTCGTTTTTTACTTTGAATTTCTGAAGCGATTCATTTGGTTAAAAACAAAGGTGTGGTTTTAATAATGCAAAGAAAAAAATTATTATCTGCATAGTTGTGGTTTCAGTTTCAACTATTTGTTAATTGATCAAATGCCGGTCTTAATCCCGACCCTCTTTCCGTCCACACTAGTGCTTTATTCTGTCTCTCGCCCGGTTTTCATTGAGTTGTTCTGCACTAAAAGACAGGGAAGGAGCACCTGAAGAAGCAGATGGTTGCTATGAGGAACGCCGTCGCCGCCAAGAGGGAGGAGCTCCGCAAAGAGTTTGACGCTCACGCCCAATTAAGGAAAGACATAGAGGTATCTCAGCTTCGCTACCACTATTACTACCTACTATAGTAGCAGAATACAGACACATGTGATTAAGGAGCAGGTAGGGGTTAGATGGTGAATACATATACATGTGATTAAGGAGCAGGTAGGGGTTAGATGGTGAATACAGATCCAAGGAATTAAGGAGCAGGTAGGGGATAGACAGTGAATACATATACATGTAATTAAGGAGCAGGTAGGGGATAGACAGTGACTACATATACATGTAATTAAGGAGCAGGTAGGGGTTAGACAGTCAATACAGATTCATGTGATTAAGGAGCAGGTAGGGGTTAGACAGTGAATACAGCTTCATGTAATTAAGGCGCAGGTAGGGGTTAGACAGTGAATACAGCTTCATGTAATTAAGGAGCAGGTAGGGGTTAGACAATGAATACAGATTCATGTGATTAAGGAGCAGGCCCGCTAGCCACTAGACTACAAATGACAGCACTACACACCACACACTACAAGCCCTTTTAACATTTAATCAGTAGTGGTAATAGCAATTGTTATAATTCCAAACCAACATATCCATAATGTAATTTTGACTAGTAGCAACTCTAATTAAAGATATCTACAATTAATTTCTCACTAGTCAAAATGTTCATTCTTGATATCAACAATTAAGTTCTTACTAGTGGAAATGTCAATTGTAGATATCTACAATTAAATCTTACTAGTGGAAATGTTAATTGGAGATATCTACAATTGTTCTTACATTACAGATATCATTAATTTAATTCTAGATATCTCAAATTCAATTCTGACTTGTCAAATTTTAATTATTGATGTCGGCTTGGAATTGTAACTAGTAAGAATGTAATTTCAGATATCTAGAATTGCATTAGTCAGCCCAAATGATTAAATGTTAAAAGGGCTTATACCTTAATATCACAGGTACTAAACCACACGTCTACTCTGCTTTAACATACATGCGATTAAGTGATTCAATACATGTGATTATGTGACTTGGTTTGTATAAATCAAACCAAACTATTCGTTTTTTTAATTGAACCTTAATTGTTCGAATTCATCAGCTATGGAAAGGGACACATTTTCCCTGTATTTCAAAATAAAAGTTTGTATCATTGAATGTGGTTAGGTGAAACGACCGTTTGATCCCCATCTGTTCTGCTGATGCGAGAGGCATTCATGCACGTTTGTGGGGTCACCTTGTGCCCCCTTCAGTGTTGCGCACGCAGACACCTTTCTGGAGACATCGATCACATGGAGAAGCAGGTGTCCACGCTCAGACGACGGCTGAATTCATCCTGATGTCACCAGGACTCGTTGGTTCAGAGGTCAGGAGAAAGCGCCTTCAGTTTAGTAAACCTGGGATGGGGATTTGGAGCATCATCGTTGTGCCCCTCGTTGCCAGCAGGGGGCAGCAGCTTGTTCTGAGTTCAGTTGTTGATGTTTACCTGCGTTGTCTATGAAAGCAATTTTAGGAAGTATATTCCTCCACAGTTCCTACGGTTGCATTTTATTTGACTGCACTGTTAGCTCTGTGACTCATTTCAGCAGAAATAACAAGTATATTATAATAAAAGTAATGATAATAATAATAATTTATAAATAATAATTTATATAATACATAGAATAATAATAAATTATATCATAATTTACTGAAACACTCAGCAGCAGGTGTATGATACCGTACCAGTTGTATTATTTTAAAGAAAATCCCACCATTTTTAAAGCTTTATTTTTCAAACCATCAAACACTCTGGAGCGGGTCGTTGGTCGCGAGCCAGCCGTGTTTATCTGGCACACGATGTTCCCGCTTCCGCTCCGCCGGGCGACAGCTGACGAGATGTGAGGCGACGGGCCCCTCGTCAACTAACGAGGGGGCGGGACTCCAAGCAACGCCATCCGCGACCAACGTAAACTTTGAACTGATCAGCGAGGTTATTTCGATTTGGTCAAACATGGATGGGCTCTAGAAAGTGGGCTTTCAATGTATCTAGTCAATTCCAATTTGGTGTCTGTCTGGAGGAAGACGCGCACAACAAAACAGGAAGTGAAGCTTTGAGTAGTCCATGGACGTGTTTGTTGTGTGATTGTTGTTGTTTTGTAGTCAAGTCAACTTTATTTATAGAGCACATTTCATACACAAGGCCGACTCAATGTGCTTCACATCAAAACATCAACAAAAAAAAAAGATCCTAAAAGAGATGAAAACACGATTAAAAAGAATGCATGAAAGACATTTGAACAAAATAGCAAGTTAAAATCACATTATAGTTTAGTTGAGCAGAAAGCGAAGGTGAACATAGAAGTGTTTAACCCTGATTTAAACGTGGTCAGGGTTGGAGCAAGTCTCCGTAACACATTGTAACTTGAGTGCTGTTGCCGTCTGACTTACTGATTCCGCTCCGCTCCGTGCTCCACCCACAGCCTGCAGGGTTCTTCATCACCTGTCAAGCTGTCATACATTCAGTAATACACACAGGCGCGTGCACGTGTACGTACACACACACACACACGCAAACACACTGAAATACACAAACGCTTGGGCATACACAGAAATAGGCCGATACACGCACATGCACACACACACACATAGAAATACAAAAACACATGGACCCACAGAGAAATACACATACACATGGACACACACACACACACACACACACCCTGTTGTTCAGTACCACACAGACGCACAAACATACATAAATATACACACATAAATACATAAATACACAAACCTTAACCTAAACAAAATACACGCACACATAAAGACATACAAAACTTGCCATACAATCCTGGACAGAAATACTTAAACACACACACACACACACATTAAGATATGCACATGAAATCCACAAGCACATGCATTGATTCACAGTCCCCAACACAACCACTAACGGTTTAGTGTGACAGCCTCTCTCCGGCACATCTGTCCTGTGATGTCATACATTCCCCTCGCCGGCCTTTGCAGTGTGTGAGATTGAGTGTAAACGTTGTGTGTGTTTAAAAGGTTAGCGGCGCTTGTGGGCGTCACGTCATCTCCAAACACAAACATAACACCATCTGGGGATGAAGAGAGATCTCCGTTCATTTTTCTCCAAATCAAATGGAGTGGATTGCGCTCATAATTCAGCGATTTGCTGCTGTGAAAGTTACAGAGGGGGCTGAGTTACAGCGAAGTTAAAGTTAGATTGGAGCTAAAAGTAGCTAACGGCAAAGAAATTTGAAAGAAAAAACAATTTGCTGTTTAAAATGAGCGATGAAACAATCTATTTGGAAAGAAAAGCACCGTTTTATATGATTACTAACTACTAAACCCAACATTTTCCATTTCCCCCAAAAGCACAAAAATCAACCTATCAGAAATTGCTTACTGTATTATTTCTTTCGAAAGAAAGTCATAGTTCACTTTTAAAAGAGACATTGTTTGGCCTTGTGATGGCTGAAGTTATTCCCACAGCTTGTTCCCTGAAACCCTTGTTGTTGATCAGCTGGTCACTAAGGTGTAGCCACCCTACGGTTTGAGTGTTGAGGAGCTGGTCATCGGACCAAGTTGGGTTTCAGTCTCTCAGTTTCATAGTCACCCGAGATTGGTGACTTTTTATATCTGAAACATCCACCGTTCAGGAAAGTACAGTTGAAACTCGTGGCCCCCGTGATGGTGATTTTATTTTTAAACCCTCCTTGAGCTTTACGAGCAAAGCGGTGTTGTTGTTGTCATGGTCACGCTGATTGTTTTTCCGTAGGGCTGATTGGGCCGTGGAGAGTCATCCTCTTCAGCAGTTTCCTCCCTCTCTCTTCTTCCCTAATACGCTCAACCTTTGACCTAAGCAAGGATTATCTAAAGCATGAATGGCACAGCCTGGAGGTTTCTGTGTCTGGCTAAATAAGAAATGGAACATGTGAGTTTGGCCTCTGCACAGGAAATATGTATTTTCTCTTGTGGGGTGGGAAGGGGTGGGAAGGGGTGGGAAGTCAGTTGCGTGAACGCTGGTTTTGGCATTCATAAATCTAGATCTAATTGATGGGAAAGAGACAGCCAATAAATAGAGATTCTCATGTACAGGTAAACGTTTTATGATGT
This sequence comes from Lota lota, assembly GCA_026745465.1. Classification (NCBI taxonomy): domain Eukaryota; kingdom Metazoa; phylum Chordata; class Actinopteri; order Gadiformes; family Lotidae; genus Lota; species Lota lota. Next base: position 64,583 of record JACYXH010000057.1, on the reverse strand, counting down.
CTTGGTCTGACTTAGCTGCCTCAGGCATTGTACTATCGTTGATCAAACTGTCAAATACCTTTGAATGACACGCTTGGTTGCTTGTGTGTTGCACGGACCGGGAACAATGGCAACACACACGAACACACGCACACGCACGCACGAACACACACACACACACCAACGCATGCACATACACACACACACCAACGCACGAACGCACGAACGCATGCACACACATACACACATACACCAACGTACGCACCCACACACACTCACCAACACACGAACACACACACACACACACACACACACAGAATGGACTCAAGCTTTTGAGAAGCTTGTGTCCCCCCCCCCCCCCCCACCATATTCTCTCCAAGTCCTCCCTAATATATGAGAGAACTTTGATGTACTACGACTTACACTACTTACCAATACAATGAGCCGGGGACTCTATAGTTCCCATTTCAGTACTTTGTTTTCACTGCGGTTTTTTTAAGCACCACCGCCGCCACTTTGGTTGTGTTGCAAAGAGGTTATCACGGCAGGAACGTCCAGTTTTTGTTACGGTAGAAAAGCCTGCGGTACCAACGTAAAACGTAACAATACTGTTGCCGTTTTTGGGCTCATTCACGTGCAAGTGGTTCCCACGCACGGCCCTTCGCCTGCGAATGAATCAGCGTCTTTTGTTGTTCGCTATACCGATCGGATGAATAACAGGAATTCGATGGAAATAGTATAAACGGGCTCCAAGGGAGAAGCCGGGAGTGAACTAGTGTGCCAAGGGACCCCTCTCCAGGTAATGTGTAGGCTATTTCAGGGTGTGCCGGAGCAGTCACGGTGAGGAATGTTTGGTGCGCGCCCCCCAAACAGAGCTCCATTGAGGTGGGTCTCGAACCTCACTAATCCACTGGCTCTTTCAGGGATGAGACTCCGGGACTAAAAATAGGTGAAGCGAAATTACACTTTGAGCTCTCGGACACACCCGTGAGGGAGCCCCACCCTGTTGAGTGGCTGGGCGGAGTAGGCAAACACCCCCCCCCCCCCCCCCCCCCCCCCCCCCCACACACACACACACACACACGCACACACACACACACAGGGCACCGATAAGTTAGCATGCGTGCCGATACCAGCCACACACATACACACGCTTTTGTGAGGAGGGTGGGGGGACTGAAACTGTTCTCTCTCACCTACATTCAGTGGCTTGGCCGTGACAGAATACATGTGGAGGGCAGATCAGACGTTAGATTACTATGTAAAGTCTGTGTTTCGTGTTCTTTCACTTCATGTCTGTATCAACCAACAATGTCGGTGGAGCAGCAAGTGCATAGTTGGCGATCAAAAACTGGGCCAGCAGTAGTAAAAAAAATAAAATAAAAAAATCGGTCAATGTTTCACATCAACACCGTGTAGACTGGCCACTGTAGAAATGCTCCTATTACAATTATTTTGCCAAAGTGCTCTGTGCCATCTCCCAACCGGAAGTACTTACAATAACATAGTAGGACTGCTGGATCTTGGATGACCTCAATGGTGACTGTATAGTTACTCACCGATGAATCAAAACATCAGGACCAAGGATGAAAAGTGAATAAAAGCTATTAAACGCATAGAGTGAGGCTGGTCAAGATTAGTCCTTTGTAGGTCTGGGTATCGCTTTGAATTAGCACGCGTTTTCCTTTAAAGCTCAATCTAGCAGAGGAGCTGTAAGGCTCTTATAGTAGTAGTGGGCTTTTGAGTCCGATTCAGCTGTTGTGTGCATTCTGAATGCTAGCCGCTTTGAATTAAATATGAATTCCAGCAGGTCTCCGTGCTTGTTTTTGTCGAAGGCAAGCTGTGCTTTCATGTGTTTCCAAGGGCTCAGGCCAGAGGCAAAATGTTCCTCTCCGTAAAAACAGAAACAGCGTAGAGATTTGCTCCGAAATGCACTGGAGGTAGCGAAGACCATCTCTGGCGTGGTCCGCTTAATTACTAAGACTTTGAATCTATTGTATCACACTCTATTGTGGAAGGATGTACTAACACCTGTACCAGCTCATATGGTTTCATCTCCATCCTGTTGTCATCCCCCTTCCCTGCCAGACCGCTGTCTCTAAGTAGACCCCCCCCCCCCCCCCCCCCCCGCCCCCACTGTTGGGGGAGTTGGGATTGACATTCAATGGCCTTTCTGTCATGTATCAGTCAAACAAACAAAAGATCCGCCATGGATCAACTGGTATGTGGGCTATTCCAACCAAAGCCATCACATCCCGCCTGTTGTTCAACCTGGAGAAGGACTCGCACTTTGTGATTGGCTTCTTCAAAGTGGCGGTAACCCAATAGGACACACAATGGGTTGCGCCTTTTTTGCGTTGTATAACCTAGAGACCGGGAAACAATTGGAAGGCGGTCAGATTGGACCGCCCGTGTCATGTGTTCGGTCACACTGTTGTCTGTGGTGAATTAAGAAGAAAGTAAAGAGAGTTAACAATGTATCCGGATGGGGCTGGTTGTTGGGGCATCCTGTTAGAGCCAGCGGAATAAGTGATTGAACATTGCGTCTAATTTGGGACAAAGGACTCGAAACCACCTTGATTTTAATCTTCCTCAACACTTTGTATCCACCGAGTGCCTAATAGCCAACCAAGTATTAACCGCGATTAAGCAAGCAAGGGACAACGCTCATTTAAACACGAGAACCAATCAGAGCTGACCCTGGGCTGAGGGAACATGAAGCATGATTAAAACACGTGTGTGTGTGTGTGTGTATGGGGGGGGGGGGGGGGGGGGGGGGGGTGGTCCTTTTGGTTCCTCTTAACAAGGAGCAATACCTGGTCCCTCTGAAACCCTGAGAAAGTAGGACATCCATTTTCTCCACAGGTGACCAGCGGGAGTAGGTGGGGGTGGGAGGATTGCAGTTCACTGTGACACTATAGCCTGTTTTACACAGACTGTTAAAGGCGGGAATGTTGCGGCATTATTCCCGCCTCGCCTTCTGTATAAAACATACAAATATTGAATGCGTTGTTGTTTCCGCCTTTCAGCTGGCAGAAGTAGTCTAATGAGCTGAATCAGAGTGTAAGCTTGTGGGTCATGTGTGTGCGTGCCCAATGCGCAGAACCGCTTGTAGCACATCGACAGAACACCAGTTCTTCTTTACAGCAATATTGTTATTATTAAAAACGTCCAATTTACATGTAAATGGTCTAAACTTGACTAAAACATTGATTGAGGGTCAATCGATTCCTTACGAATGATCTAGAGCATAATATAGTTAGAATATGATCCTATTTTGTCACAATTGTTATTTAGCTTTGACACATCCAAAGCGACTTGGATTCATTCCGATTCATTAAGGAAAAGTAGGCCTAATTGGTAAGGCATCTTGCTCAATGATTACTGCAGGTAGGCTGCAGATATCAGGGGTTGAACACAGGGTGGCTGGAAGTTAAACAACCGAGCCTTCCCCCCCCCCGAATACATTTCACACGCATGCAGAGAAGGCAGTGCATTATCTTGGTTCTAGTTCATATTCTCGTATCCATGTTTTTTTTGTTTTTTCGGTGCATGATCTGTCTTGCTTACGTTTGACTATTTCTCCCACAGTTAGTGATAACCCTCTATTATTGTATATATTAGTCTCCAGTCCTTTTTTTTTTTAATGTGAGTACACGCCTTCTCTGTCCCGAATGGCTCTCACAAAGAATGAACAATTGACGATATCAATCGCTTTAGTTTATTGTGGGAAAACAGTGCTCTTAGCCAAGACTGATGGCAGACGTTCAAACCAATCTTTAACCGTGGTTGTGCGTGGGTGCGTAAGCACGCGCAGGCATACACAAGAGATGGTATGGGAACAACCCCTGTCCTTTTGCATGTGTAATCATTTATTTATTGTTTGGGATGAGAAAAAGCGAACGAAATTATGATGTGCCTATTGTACATTTGCCACCATATGGCGGATTGGGTTGATGGCATCCATCTAAAAGAATTTGCACGTGTGTGTGCGTTTACCCTAGTCTTTTCAGTCTGTCTGTGGTAGCATCGACGGACTGCAGTTGATGTGACATACACACATTTGCAGTGTTGCTGCTTTGGTCAGTGTAGGTAAAACACCAAACCAGTGTTTCAATGTAAAATGCGTACGAAAACATTGGCTTTTGCGGTCCGTGCGACCGTAACCTTCTCCTCGGAATATTTCCACGGCACACCGAAACCGTGAGGGCAAACGGACCGTTTTCGAGTTGAAAACACACACCGTAATCTCGACCTTTCGTTCTTTCCTCTCCCCGGATCCACCTTTCCCCCCGGATCCTACAGACGGTCAGGAGTGCAGTGCAGTGCAGTGCAGTGCAGTGCAGTGCAGTTCTTTGGCGGATGCGCTCGCGAATAATGGCGGAAGGCCTCGGCCAGTGATCCATAGGCACACAGAGGACACAGGTCAGCCCACGTCCTCGGGAGGATCCCCCCCCCCCCCCCCCGCTTTGTGCGCACCGCCCACCCATTTTCATTCATTCGGCCTGTTTGTGCTTTGCCGAGGCGTAAAGAAACAACACACGCTCAATCGCCTCGCCGGGCACTTTAACACAGGACAGTGTGTCTGTAAGAATAGACCACGATTTAGTGCCCCGGAAGCCACTGGGAATCCCCTTGTTTAGACTGCGAGGGTCACGGCTACGTTTTGCCACACACACACACACACACACACACACACACATACAGAGAAGCATTCATCGTCTCTTAATTGGTCAGGGACCCCGAGTGCAGAAGCGCCGAAGGGCTGCAAGCTGGACAACTCAACGGGCCCCTTCAGAAGGTTCCAACGCCCTGCACAGACCGCGGGAATCCAACGCGCGCTTTCCACCGCAGCGGGAAGGTGCCGTGCCAAGGGAAACAGCCCAGGGAGGATGACCTCAGCGGGGGAGAAGGTTTCGGGCCAGGGCCCAGGGGTTTTCGTTTGACTTGGCGGCCTCACTCTGTACAAACACGAGGCTTAGATAGTGTGTCTCTGTGAAGGACTTTGCACGTCCCTGTGGAAGTTCAGTTCTGCGGAACGCCGAGCACTCAGACGGATGCCCGCCAGATGATTCCCCTCCCCCACCCCCCCCCCCCCCCCCACCCCCCCACCCCCCAATCCCCCCTACTTCCTCCTCATTCCCACCTGATCCAAGGCCAGTCCAAAGCCTGCACTGGTCCCTTCACCCCCGACGGCAGCCGCTGATCCAGGACAAGCGTAACCAGTGCTTTGGTACGCCGTCTCTCTGGCTCACACCTGCCCCGAAGTGCACAGGCCCTCAGAGGACAGAAGGCCCTCAGAGGACAGAAGGCCCTCAGAGGACAGAAGGCCCTCAGAGGACAGAAGGGCCTCAGAGGACAGAAGGCCCTCAGAGGACAGAAGGCCCTCAGAGGACAGAAGGCCCTCAGAGGACAGAAGGGCCACAGAGGACAGAAGGCCCTCAGAGGACAGAAGGGCCACAGAGGACAGAAGGCCCTCAGAGGACAGAAGGCCCTCAGAGGACAGAAGGGCCACAGAGGACAGAAGGCCCTCAGAGGACAGAAGGCCCTCAGAGGACAGAAGGCCCTCAGAGGACAGAAGGGCCACAGAGGACAGAAGGCCCTCAGAGGACAGAAGGGCCACAGAGGACGCAGGGGCAGACGGAGCTCTGGTATCTAGGTCAGGCGCTGAGGCAGGGGACAGGACCGACGCTCTTCTGCCGGGCCTGTCGAGTACCGCCGTCCGCACGGGAGGAAGGAAGACTGAAGCTAAGCTATATTTAAGACATTCTGGGTCACGTTGCACGGGACCCGTTTCATTCTCCTCTTCCACGATGCCGGCGTGCACGCAGGAGAGATCCCTTACAGCACAGCAGGAGCTGTGTGACAGCCTGGTGCGCCCTTGGTTTTGAGAACGATCAGCTGGTGCCGGACAGAGTGCTGTTCTGCAGTCAGTGAGAACGGCTCTGATCATATCTTACGGACCAGGCAGCCAGACGGCCGGGATCAGAATGCCGAGATCCACATCATGACCCAGGACCCAGTGTACAGAGCCGGACCATCTCCCAACTATATAACTTAAATAGAGACCCTGGAGCACAACAGGACTGACCTGGTTTAATAGCATCATATTTATCAATGCACATTTGAGGAGCAAAACGTGTACAATTATTTAATTAAAGGAGTAGATTGTAAGTGCTGTCTTTGAGGGACAGGAGAAGATTTGACATCTCCAAAGTCACGGAACCAAAGTCCCGTCACCCGACCTGACCTTGATAAATACCTGTATGTGCTCCACTCTGCTTGTGCATGGCTAAGCAAATGAACCGATGTCAGCCATGCTTCTGAAACTCTTCCCCCTGGTTAATAGATCCCAAGCTCCACTCGTGTGTTCGGCTCTGTGGAGCCTTGTGTGAAAGCGAGCTAGAACCTTCTTCTAACCCTCCACACTGTCCTCCCTCTCCTACTTTTTCATCCGTCACATGAGTCTGCGAAGATGTGGTGCGCCGACGCAGGCTAGCATAAACACATTGATTAGAAGGAAAAGCTCTTGGAATGAATGCGGTCCTGTTTAGACTGCTGCAGTCTGCGGTGTCAGCTCTGTGATGGGCCTAATGGCGAGTGTGCACGCACGCACGCACACGCACACGCACACACACAAATACCACGTGACCTCACCCAATACGAGCATGGAATCAACAAAAGGGCTGAAAGAAAGATCAGCATACACTCTCGCAGTCATTAGGGATAATTCACTTGGAAAGCACAGCGCTTTATGCAAAAATAACACAGCATGGTTCAACTCCTCCTGATAACCGTGAAGAGGTTTTTGAGGCCTCCTGCTAGGCTGACCCTGGAGAGAAGTTAAGACTTAAGACTCGACAGACATATTTAACCTCATGTATTGTTAGTACAACCGTCTAAATCATGCAGTGTCATTACATGTTCGTTTTAGTACAAACAGAAGAGTTTTTTTTTTTCCATGGTTGCAACAGGAGTTTTCAGTGCGATGTCGCGTTAGCTTGAACACGGCGTCACCGCTAGCTAAGCTAAAGGGGGTTGATTCTGTTGTTGAGTGCTTATGAAAGTAGAGTAGGGAGAGGATGAAGGAAGAGGAAGAGATGGAACAACACCAGACGGTAATCTTATTAGCAGCAGGAGTTTTGAAAATATTGAATTCTTCCCGGATACAGCCAGCGTGTGCGTTTTATCACTAGACACACAGACACAATCACACACACTAAACACAGCAATTGACCCGGGACTGAATTGATTCCGGTCTTTCAAGGTTATTTGCGAATAGCAATCCTGTTGAAAGCGGTATTTGTGCGTTTCACATAAAGTGAAATGTGTTCCAAGTCATTGTTTTGAATCCCTTCATTGTGTCTCTGATTGCCCAAGACCAGTACATATAAAAGACACATAAAACATCAAAACAAACAGAACACTGCAACTATTTTTTCCACTCATTCTTTAAGAACACGCTCCAACCATTTTAGAAGGTACTAAAACGTTCAGAACACACACTAGCTCTTTCACACGTGTGACTGTTTGTGTTATCAACGATGGGTCAACCGTATAAGGCATGCTCACCTGTGCTGAATGGCATCCTAGCCAGTGGTGGCAGTTGACCTGCATTAGCAGCTCCACTGCGTTAGCCTTCTGACGGCCAGTAGATGATGTCACACACGGACAGTAGATGATGTCACACACGGACAGTAGATGATGTCACACACGGACAGTAGATGATGTCACACACGGACAGTAGATGATGTCACACACGGACCGTAGATGATGTCACACACGGACCGTAGATGATGTCACACACGGACAGTAGATGATGTCACACACGGACAGTAGATGATGTCACACACGGACAGTAGATGATGTCACACACGGACAGTAGATGATGTCACACACGGACAGTAGATGATGTCACACATGGTCCTCTTAATACAGTTGAACTAAAGTGACAGAGCGTTTCCGTCTACTAAACCAAGATTAGATGAAAACATGAAATAAATTAAAAAGGGGGGGAGGGTCCCAAGTGCTTCATATTTGTCAAATCTTAGATGGGCCTGAGTAACATTAGTATAAATATCACTGATTTACCCAGCAGATTAAATACTGCTGGGAGTTCGAGGAAACCCTGAGACTCGCTGACAGGTAACATGTCTACATTTGGACTCTGACCTTTAACCTCTGTCAGGTGTTAGCGGCTGAGCCCCTGGAGGTCTGTAGATTTACTCAGGCCCGATTATGTGTTGTCTTTTGCCTTTCCTGAATCCCTCTTTATGAAGGATTACTGCCTCCTGGCTCTTTGTGAGCGGCCCCTACACCAGCAACACTGAGTTTTCTCAGGTACGTCTTCTCAGGTGTGTGTATCGTTGGGGGGGCAGGGGGGAGGGGGGGGGAAGCAAAGACCACCGGTGATGATGCATCAGCAGTTAAAGAGAGCTATCACGAGGCTTTGTGAAGGCGGGGTAGGCTGACCGTTTCAGGCCATTTTATTGGCGTGAAACGTGACGCGCGGCGTAGCTCCGAGAGAAACGGATCCAGCTGGATTCAGCCGCCTCCGTCCGGTTCTTGGTACTCGGTTCAATATTGATCGTCCCATCGGGATCGCGTCAATAAGGCTTGCTACTTTATTTTTAGTGTTTGGGGGGGGAGGGGGCTACATAAGCTCCCAGCGTTACATAAGCTCGGTGGGTGATGCTTGGGTGCTAGACGAGCTAATCCCAGCATGGAGCACCCCCCCCGCCCCCCCCCCCCATCCCTAGTGGGCCTGGGGAGGAGGGTGGTGGGTCACGCGTTGCAGGAGGTACGGACCTTAGAGATTGAACAACTAGGTGACCTGCTTTCCTTGGCAGCCAGCCTGCTGCTCGGGGTGGGGGGGGGGTGGGGGGGGGGGATCATGTTGGAGAGATCAACAGGATTTGCTAAACGGCCAAACGTTTATCACTCATTACCGATGGCAGAAGACTTGCAACTTATTGCAACAAAACGTATAACTCATCCATACCTATACCATGATGCTTATGGTTAACTTCAGGGGGCTCTTTAAATCGGTCTATTGTTTGAAATCCAAAACCAGCGGTTACATCCAGCATTTGCTTTCAACAGATTATAAAATAGGGGGGGGGGTGACAAAATCCCTACCCAGTGCCAAGGCTGCATGAAGGAGAAGACATTCAAACTGCTGTTTTAGGTATTCTTTTTATTTGAGGTGCAACCGTTTAGTGCAATCGTAACGTCACATTTGTGATGGGCCAAGGAGCGTGCACAAGAACTTGTCTGCTTTTTGCTGCTTCGCTCCCATCTCCAATCTCCCCCCCCCCCAGCCGCCGCCCCCACACCGCAGCACGCACAACAGAGTTGAACAAAGAAAAGAAACGATTCCAACAAAAATTCAGCAGTCATTCAGAGTGTCTGAATGGAACAACATACAGTAAGTCTCAGCGGAGAACTGTAGGCTGTGTGTCACCAACAGCAGATGTGAGCAAAAGCTTTCCTGGTCTGTCTCACCCTGACCTAACAGGTAGTTCAAAACCTGGCCCAAACCATAGATATATATACACACACACACACACACACACACACACATACACACACACACACACACACATACATGACAACAACAAAATAAAGATAATAATACTTACAAAACAAAAAATATAATATATGCATCTATGGTTACAAACCAGGCACTTGGCAGAGTTGTACATTTTAATGCAGTTCACCACGCCTAAAACATGTCATGTTGAGTTGATCCATCTTTCCATTATTAATTTAACCAAAGACCAACTGACACTTGACAAAACACAATATAGGAACAAAACGAATTGCAATCCTATACCTGTCCTCGGTACTCCCTACAAAAGACATTAAGATTCCCTGCATTATTGTCCCGTGGTTCGATTCCTTACTCATGGGGGCAAAAGGCAGGAAAGGGAGAAAGTGTCCATTGACGCGAGACTCAAACGAGGACAAATGGGAGAAACGGATAACAAGTGGCTGACGTGCATAAGCCCCGCCTCCCTCCACCTTAAACGAATGCAAAACCCAATTTTAAAAAAAGAAACAAAACGTCACAATAAAAGCTCCTTGTTGACCGCCCTTCACAGTAAGAGCGCATTGAGAACGCGGTCCTCTGCCTTCCCATACCAGATGGGTGGTATCCGAGTCTTCTTCTTTTGTTCTATGCGTTTTATTTTAAAAGTCCTTACTGGTCCCGTTGGTGGTTACTACACTGGTCTGTTTCTGACGAGTGTCACTGACAAAAGTGCTAAAACATAAAATATGAAAAAAAAAAAAAACGAAAGAAAAAAGAACTTGCTTGGTAAAAGCTTGGGGGGGGGGGGGGGGGGGTTGCAGCATCTGCACATGCAAAAGTCTTGGCGGGGGGATTTCGTACGACGGCAAACAGCAACAAGACGGTCCGAGCACCCCGGATGTTTCCCAGAAGCAGAGAATCGTCCGAGTTGTTTTCCTAGCCTTCGTACAGCGATAACCCGCCCTCCCCCGGCCCCGGACATCGTGGCGATTGTCAGGAGCACGTCAAAACGTACTCACTCCTGTACGGGTGCATTCGCGTATGGGCACAACGCACGCGCGCGCGCGCATGTGTGTGTGTGGTTGTGTGTGTGTGTGTGTGTGTGTGTGTGTGTGTGTGTGAGCACACCAATAGCGAGTTCTCAACATGGGTTACAACCACAAATGTGCAAAGAATAATCCAAATCAAAACGGTGTGTCTGGTATTTTCGGTCGGTGTGACTCCCGGGGGCCGTGGCGTGGTCCCCCACACCACCCCACGTACCTCTCCTCCTCCTCCTCCTCCTCCTCACCTTGCTCGTCTCCTCCCTCATCAGCTCTTTAGTCAGAGTGGGATGAGGGGGGTGGGGGGGGGGGGGGGTGACTACGCCGACGGGCCCGAGTTCTGAGCGGACGGCACCACCGGCGAGGGTACCGGCGGTGCCCGGCGGCTGCGGGGCCAGCGACGCCGGCGCCGGCGCCGGCGGGGGGCCCCCGGTCGTGGGGGAGCCGTCGCTCTGCACCTGGGCGTGGAACTGGGCCATCTGCTCCGGGCTGGCCAGCGTCTTCAGCAGGCTGTTCTCCTGCTCCAGCTGGGAGTTCTTCTCGATCAGCTCCTTGATCTGCTCCTTCAGCACCTCCACCTCCTCGCGCACCGCGTACATCAGGTGGCTCTTCACCAGGTCCTGGGAAAGACGGAGGTTCAGTGACGTTAGCATGCTAGCTCATTCATTCATTCAGTGTTGTGTTCATCCAGCATTCTTGCATTGTGCAACAACAACAAATAAAGATTGAAAATCCTTTCAAATTCGTCACCTTCATCCTCACAACAAAGGGCAGCCAATGAAAAAAAAAACGTTTCTATTTAAATAATTGCCCTGCGATAACAAAGTGTTTAGCCTCCACTTGTATTTTCTTGCAATGATTGGCGTTGTGTACAGCTGTATTTTTCTCCCGCCGTAACATGCTGAAGGCTCAGCAGTCTGTCGCGCGCTGCTCCTTGAGGTGGCTCGAGCCTCCGTTAGGGATCTGCGTGATCTGCGTGTAATAATCGGAGCGCCTCCCTTCCGGACCCGGGACCCACCCCCTCCCCGGCGGTGAACGCGGAGGGAACAAAATGTTCCTGAGCCGGATGGGAGGAGCCAATCAACGGTCGAGTTATTTATACCGTGCCGTCGCGAGGCTGCGGCTTGCCTAGCAACACGCAGCGAGCGAGCGCGAGGGAGGCAGGCGGCAAAGGCAAAGCGTCGCGTGTGCATTATGACGTCCTACGTCAAATGGCGACCGAGCCAGAGTACGGGTGGTCAACACAACAGCGGCCGGTCAACACAACGGTACGGCTACACATAAACGCCAATCTGCATTCCTGCGCACGGGATCACAGACTAGCGCGTGTTTGAACGTGTGCAAAATAACGCGTCACATCCGGACTGGGACTGTACTTCACGTAGACTTTAAAACACAAGACGGCCAGAAATGCGCGAGTGCAAACAAGTTCGCTTTTTTTAAATTATTTTTTTATGTGCCTCGTTAATAATATCTTTAACAGGGCAGCTTTAAAAGACTCCCTTCTATTCAGGCACAGACATGACTAGGATTGCCTTTTTAGTGGAAATGTGTAGGCTAAACTAAAAGGGAAATATCAGAAATATATATTTTTTTAAACTCAGCCTAAATCCTTTATCCGAAAGACGTAGGCTTATATGGGGAACGAGATGTAAACCTATTCGACCATGTGAGATTGCAGTGATCCACTTGAATGTAGTAGTTACATAACATTGAATCCATCACAGTCGGCATCCAACGGCGGAGCAGCCGCGGGCCTTTTCCATCACACACACACACACACACACACACACACACACACACACACACACACACACACACACACACACACACACACACACACACACACACACACACACACACACACACACACACACACACACACACCACTTTATGACGATCATTTGAGGAATGGGGGGGGGGGGGGGGGGGGGGGGGGGAGAAAGAAAGAAAGATCAAATAAAACACTCACCATTGCCTGTTCGATCTTGTTGTCAATGGCCACCACACTGGCACCCGACGAACTGTAAGACCAAACAAAGGCAATTTTAATCCCTTCCGTCCGAACATGTTGGGTTATCAACGAGCCCAACGTATGAGCGTCGGCGTGAACCATAACACTGGCTGGTATCCGTTTACAACAACGTATACATTGCGATGGTCCACGTTTACGGTATTTTCCTGCAGTTTGACAATACACGTGATTGCAGCAGATCCTTTCTCTGTGTGTGTGTGTGTGTGTGTGTGTGTGTGTGTGTGTGTGTGTGTGTGTGTGTGTGTGTGTGTGTGTGTGTGTGTGTGTGTGTGTGTGTGTGTGTGTGTGTGTGTGTGTGTGTGTGCGTGCGTGTGTGTGATAGGACATATTTTATACTATTCACCTATGCAAGCCTACATGTACATTTAAACACCAAGTGCGCCGTGCTCAGTCGGCCAATACATTTCTTTAGGATGTACATTCTGACCGAGATGAATGGATGGATGTGTGACTGAATGAACGACATCGCGTTCCTTGCGAGCCACACAACGCGTTTTCCACGGAACGACTGAACCGTTGCACATTGAGGCGTTTGTCCGATCAAACGTCGGTGCTCCCGACATTACCTATTGTCAAGCCGGACGGATCCGCTCCCTTTCCCGAGAGCGGAGGTCAGCAATGAGATGGAAAAATTCCTCAGTTGACAAACGCCAAGGTCCATCGCCACTGTGTAGCATTGGGAATTCATGCTACCCCGTCCATGAAACGAAAAAAAAAATTATATATAAGGCTATCGTCGAAGGTAGAAAAATATCCAGCGATAGAAAGGTACGCAATGAAATGGCATCGTTTGTTGGCATGCAGGCTGCGAGTCCGTTTTCCGGGCGATGCAAAGCTCGCGACCGGAACAGCCTGCTCCGCGCACCAGTTGAACACAAAGACGGGGGAGCCCTTTCCAGTGATTCACCGCGAGCCTGGCTGCAGAGCGCGGCTCGCTCGCTTACGTGAGCTATGCGCACAAACGGTGCTACAGCGAAGCGGATTGGCTGAGCGAGAAGCGCTCGCGTAATCCAGGCTGCATCGTTCCACCACCTGCATTCTTTCAGCAGGACAGCCGCTTTCAACCAAGAGCACCACACACATAATTGCAGCGTAAACGGTCATAAATGCCTTTGTTGTTTATTCCCTAATGTAGACATTAGTCACTATACTAGTTTAAATGGGGAAAAAAACGGTAACACCACCTCGTTATAACGTAAAACAATGCCTTCACCTCACCAGATAAATACATTAATAGTTTGCAGTCATGCAAGATAGAGGAACCCAAACTACCATATCTGAATATGTAGCTTTAGAAAAATGCCTTACTCCCAAATGAGCAAACTGTGATTTACCATCGAACAATCTTTAACACTTATATCAGAACAGACAACCTTGTAAAACATTGCTTGCACATTATCTGTGTGTGTGTGTGTGTGTGTGTGTGTGTGTGTGTGTGTGTGTGTGTGTGTGTGTGTGTGTGTGTGTGTGTGTGTGTGTGTGTGTGTGTCTTACAAACTTCTATTTAGTCTTCTTAATGCTCATAAATCCAGTTCAGATTGAGGGGCGGGTTTTCTGATAACACATCTGCAGATGTGTTATCTTTATTTGCAGGCTGCGCTAACATGCTAAGGACCCTGGCACGCTAAGGCCCTTGTATGCTCACAGCACTGTGACATGCATCTCTCTGGAGGAAAACGATGGGAATATGGGGAGAACAGGACCACTCCACATGGGAAGGCACTGGTCGAGGCCATGGTGCAGTTTAAACTGATCGTATCATATTGTAATATATCATCATAACTAGGGATGCACCGATCAGGTTATTTTAGGCCGATGCCCGGTTTCTATTTACAGTAAAATATATATTCTATAACTGTTCTGAATTTACACAAATTCCTTTATATAGGGTCTACAGAGCCCATATAAAACCTATTACAATATTATGGAAGATACTTAAGATCATTTTATTATAATAATAATAATATAATTAATTTGTAATTACAATTATTTAGTCTAGGGTTGTATTGGCATTCTAGGGACAAAACATTACATAGAATAAGAGGTGTATTGTTTAATTCACAAACCTGATCTGCAAATGGACATGGCATGGGTGATGCCAAATATTTGTGCGTCTTTTCTACTTTTTATCAGCTGTGATGTGGCGTTGCCCATAGGCTATCACTTTAACGGCTGCAGGCTCTCGTGTGTTATGATTTGAAGAAGTCAATCAAGTCGGCGAAAGCCTATGGTGACATTTCTTCATGGAAATATAACGCGTTCAAACGATGATTGGAAAGACGTCAAGCACAGGCGCATGTTTCGAAAGATGAGAGAATTTCTGAAATTAATTTCCAATCTTTATTTAATTTTCTATTCACATTTTCTTTTGTGTTCAAACATTGAAACATTTGCAGTTTTCCCTCCAACGTATTTCTTTTTCCGACAACACTGGATACCATTGTGCTACTGGGTTTCAATCGCTGTGGGACTCTAGGCTGAAATGCTGCCCTGTGTACAGCATATCTCACACACCCTCTATGTAACCTCCCGCTTTCTCTAGGGAGAGAGCGAGAGAGGGAGGGGGGGGGGGGGGGGCGTAAATGGCCGAATTCTACCTAGGACAAAATCCAATGTGCTACTTGAAAATCGGACATTGCACGTACCAGAATCTGTATCTGAAAATGACTGAGGAATGTTCAATGAAGAGCGGGGTTGTGGCCATCAACATCAATGCGACATTTGGACACATATACAGTACAACGCAACTTATCGGTCTTGGAGGGGGGGGGGGGGGGGGGGGGGTGTCACGCTCCACTTCCTACAGAGCTGAACTAGATTAAACGAACACGAATGAATACACGGTTGAGCCTGCACATGGGACAAAAGAAGTCAACCGGTGCTGGACAGGGACACACCTAATGTCCCATCTGACAGTAAAACACTTGCTCACAAAGATGTAGACATCCGCTGGGCCTGTCGTTACTCTATAGAGTACACCCCCAACCATAACAGCCGCACCCCCAGCTGCTCCCCCCCCTCCCCCCCCCCCCCCTCCCCCCCGCTTTCCCACCACCACCAGCCCTTTCTTTCTGCTCCCCCACCCCAAAAACCCACACAACAGGTCAACACAATGGGCTGGTCACCCGGCTACATGACCCAGGCTGTCTGAGCTAACAACGGAGCTACTGGGAGGAGATGTGTAGGATGAGGATCGCAATTGGGGGGGGGGGGGGGCGTGAGCATGTGTGTGTGTGATGCGCTTCTCTTTGCCTGAGACCCTTGTCCCAGTGCGCCCTGTACTCGTCGTACTCTGTTGTGGTCGGCTGAGACAGGGCCGTCTCCTCCCGCCCAGTGCGATCCGTGGCTGTTACGTAAACTGTCGGTAGCGATTAGGCTAATCCGTCCAATGAGATGAGCTGTTTGCGACCACACACCCCCCTCGCTAGCTTGCCCACATCGCTAAGCGCGGCCCTTGCCCTGAAATCGACCAACCAGTGGCCCTCAACCAGATCCTTTAGGGCCACTGGCTTCGTTCCTTTCCAGCCGTTCAAATTGTTCACGTCCAGCTTCTTTGTCTGTATCCCCTCCCCCGTTGCCACACTCAACCCTCCCACATACACACCCCCCTCCTCTCCCGTCTCCCATTGGTTCACGCCATCTTAACTCCACCCCCCAGCACCTTGCGTGGATGTGTAGACGAATTGTTGACGTCGGAAGCGGTGGAGCTCACGTGCAAAGCCACACTTAGGGGACCATGTTCCTCCGCCAACACACGCGGTAATCCACACACACACACACACACACACACACACACACACACACACACACACACACACACACACACACACACACACACACACACACACACACACACACACACACACACACACACACACACACACACACACACACACACACACAGAAGCAGTGCCTACATCACAAAACACAAAACATCGCACATCACCCACAATGCAAGACGCTCACAGGACAAATGATAACCGAGACAAGAGAAGCAGCACACGCATACAACATAAAGAAAAAGACAAAAACGGGACACACAGTCCCACACACACACACAAACAGTAACACACACATATACTGTGCAACACACACATTGTGGACCTCAGCAGAGAACAGATCATCCCAAAGTCAGGCAAGGGGACACCATGGAACTGAGGGAAGGAGCGACCTTCCGTCCCCGCTTTCAACCAATCAGAAAGAGTGCTGGTGTGAGGGGAGCACAAAATGGCCGCCTGGTGTGTCCTGAACCACTTTGCCTGGTACACAGTGGCGTCCCTAACCTAGGGAAACACCCAGAAGGTTTTATTATCTGATCAGCTCAAATCACATGGCCAGTATGAATAGAAAAATAAATCGAATACGGGCACCTACCCAGGTATTAACAATGTATTATCGAGGGCATATTCCAGGGAAACATGCATGTCAACATCTCCAACACTCTTGTTTCTACAAAGATATTAGAGCAAAAATGTGATAATTAATAATCATATAATATATAATACATGCAGACATGTTGGCCCACTAGACATTTGGCAAACTCTAGTTGAGGTGTTTATCGATTACTTCATTTCAAGGTCTTCCAGGTTTGCGACCCTGAAGACTTAATTTATTTATTCGTATTTTCCTGCTCAACCAATGACAACATGATACTAAGATGTGACATCATACACGGTGCTTACTGGTAGTAAGTGTCCATTCATTATCAAAATCACCTTCCGCCTAAAGCTGCCCTGTGTGTGTGTGTGTGTGTGTGTGTGTGTGTGTGTGTGTGTGTGTGTGTGTGTGTGTGTGTGCATGGGGGGGGGGGGGGGGGGGGGGGGGGGCCAGTATTACCTAACCATTCATTATCACCTTCTGCCTAAAGCTGCCCTGTGTGTGTGTGTGTGCGTGTGCGTGCGTGTGTGTGTGCATGGGGGGGGGGGGGGGGAGGGGGAGGGGAGGCTGACCCAGATATCACCTAACCATTCCATTCGAACACAAATGAACGCTCTCAGAGATCGTTAGATAACCGCCAAGCACCTAGCCGCTCTACGTCCCAACAGACAGCATCCAGCGGTGACCTCGGACAGGGATAGCCAATCAACAGCCTGATCCGATCAACAATTAAAAAGTGTGGGTGACGTTCGGTTTCCATTCTAATTGGAACACGGCTGGTAGAAGACATCTTCAAACTATCAACAGTCGACCACACACACACACACACACACACACACACACACACACACACACACACACACACACACACACACACACACACACACACACACACACACACACACACACACACACACACACACACACACACACACACACCTGACACGTCAAAATAACAGGTAAAATACTATCACTACTCATGCCAAATATGTCAAGTAGAAAAAGGAAAGCCTTCAGGTCTAATTACGCATCCAGACTGAGATCCAGCTCTAACAATAAGATGATTTAACGCAGCAGAGATGTAAGGGTGATACTTGTAGAACCTACTGGCTACAGTGACATCAAGTAAAAAATATTAAAACAATCGACTGGAGCAAAACAAGGCCAATCTGTGTTATTATTGGTTGAATCGTTGTGTCATTCGTTTTCCAAATCACGGTACAATTCTACTCTCGTCACTATCCACAAAACTAAAGAAAGAACGGAGGCCGTAGGAACTGAAGACCGGGTTGCTAGCGAGACGATAAGATAGATACACAGGCAACAGTGGCTCAGGAGGGAGCGCGGGTTGACTGGCAACCGGAAAAGGTTGCTAGTTCGATCCCCGGAGTAAGCGAGGCGTCCCTGGGCAAGACACCTCACCCTAACTGCTCCCCGACGAGCTTGGCTGACAATGAATGAATGAATGAATGGGTGAATGTCAGGCAATAACTGTAAAGCGCTTTGAGTGGCCGCTGGTTAGAAAAGCTCTATATAAATGCGGTCCATTTAGCATTTTGCACCGTAGCGTACGGTACAAAACGGTTGAAGCTGAGGGAGTGCAGTGACAACGGCGTGAGCGCCAAGCGGCTCCAGAACCCACAAGGAGATGGGAGGAGTGGGCCAGCGGTCACGGCCCACTCCTGTCCTTGTATGAGCGGGCGGTCAGGAGGGGCGTGCGAGGCCTCACCCTTCTCGCCGTCTCGTTCGGTGCAGCAGTGCAGACTGCTGCACTGCGATTGGCTCGCCTCGTTCCTGCATTCGGCTGCAGTTGTGTGAACGTCTCCATCGGCTTTTATCCCCCAAATAAAATCAGGAGAGGCGCCACCGGCTTAATCTGGTTTTCAAGAACCAATGACAGTACATCAATAGTCAACAACAAATTTACAAAAACAGTTTTTCGTAAATTAACAGATTTCCGACCCACGTTAAAATCAATAAATGTTTTTTTTTTTTTTAAAGACTGCATGAAAACTGAATGAACGTCTTTTTAAATAACTAAAGGGCAGATTGATGCCTTGTGAAAGCACAGAGGTCCATCACAGAGCTACACTTACTGGACGGATGGAAAGTGCATTTCCGCATTCATAATGGCCAGACCTCACAGCAACAGCCGGGAGGGAACACCGAGACACCAAAACAAACGCTAGATCTGTTCATGTTTGGGAGTAGACGTATTTATCCTTGCAAGCACACAAAATAAGAACACACAGGCGACAACAGACCCCATTGTAGGAGCTGAGGGCAGTGGGTAAATCTGTCTTCTCCCTGCACGCAAAGCCTTGTATAACTAAATCAACGTTCGCCATCACCACAAACAACATATGGATCACGAGAGGGCGAGTTTTGGCTCAATGTGGCTCTGCCCCCAGAATAACTATCAAAAGCTTCTCTCCTGAGTCTGGCCCAACCACGGTGATCCAGCAGGACACCTTAACCTGACATCATAAGGACTCTTGTTATTTTTTTTAAAGCGTAACAACCATCTCTCTCCTCAGTACCTCTCCCTCTCCCCATCCCTGCCTCCCTCTCCCTAAAGGGCTTTATGGGCTTAGGAAATCATTTATACAGAGCAGACTGAGAAATAACATTACATATTGAAATAGTCCAAACATAATGAAGTACAATGTCAACATTTTGAAAATATGAAAGAACAGCACGGACAGTGATCCAAGATTGAGCGTGTAAACATTGTCGTTCAACTCTTTCTCTCTCCCTCTCAAAATGGTTGCACACATAGCAAGCTCAGCGCCATCACAGGAAGGGCAAGAGCCTAGCTAAACAAATCCTCTCTGCCCGACGGAGATGGCCGAGGCAGCGTGCTGAGGTTTTCATCTGGAACACAGGTAAAAGAGATGACCCTCCATCTGCCACATCCTCCTCCACATAAATACAGAACTAAACCCCGGTCTCCTAAAAATAAACCTGTTCATGCAAGACATGTTCCTCTAAGGATGGGGGTACCAAAACCCGGTATTAAACGGGCGCCGGGATTCAATTATTAAAGGCTGAAATATCGATAGGCTCCGACGTACCCGGTGGTAGTATCGGTATTGGCGAAATTAGGGATGTGTTCGTTCTATTTATTTAGGCTAGATAAACGCTGCGATAGTTACATAACATGCATTTTCTATCGCATCGTAATATTTATTTATTTGTGTCGGTTCCACATGTCCATTTTCACCATATTATAGACAGTCTATCACAGTTATTTATTCAAAACACAGTACGCTCTTGCTACTGAAGAAAGTTGACATAATGTGAGAAAAATAAAGCAATGTCCTTTTTTTCCTTCTAAAAGAACCGATCAATAAGCAGTATGGGTAAGAAAAGTACCAGCGTTATCTTAACGACACCCATCCATTTGCTCATCTGTAGCATGTGTTTGACTGTGATGTGTTCATCGTTTACATTTGATGATTGCTACGCCGTACCCTCTAGGCTAGCATACAATCGACCAGTGAATTGCATTATACAATCGAATGACGCAACCTCAGCGCAAACGCGGCAGTGTTTTATTTATTGACTTCGGGCCTCGATAGGACGCGAGGTGGGTGTTTCGCTGGGAACACTTGGCGGGCGGCGCTCGTGTTGGTTTTCAGAGTAAACAGAGCCGCCTGGAGCGGAGAGCCCCACGATAAAGGAGGGAGGCCGGTGCTCTGCGATCCCATGTAGAAGCCATGCTCCCTGGGTGGCTAGGCGCACACAGAGAGAGAGCGAGAGAGAGGGGATTGGGTGGTTTAGCAGTGTGCTGTAACAGTAGTAGGGTCAGGGGATCTCCTCGGGTCGTCCTGTGTTGTTCTTTACAGGAAGACGTCATGTTCTACTGAGAATCAGGTACAGAGCCGGTCTCATGATGAATGGGGCGACAGCAC
Organism: Lota lota; assembly: GCA_026745465.1. NCBI lineage: Eukaryota > Metazoa > Chordata > Actinopteri > Gadiformes > Lotidae > Lota > Lota lota. The sequence goes on along the minus strand of JACYXH010000057.1, from coordinate 43,703 downwards.
TCATTTTCCCAGAGAATGAGAGCTAGCATTTATAGCCCTACAGTGACATCTAGTGGGCGGACACAGTAAGAACAAGGCACTGGAATTCAGGCCTAAATGTCATCTCGCCACAAACTCAATTACGATAAACAGTGCCCGATAGAAAGAGTCAGAGACAGAGCCTGTCTGGTCAGCCGCATCCAATTCATGTCTGCAGATAAACTGGACACAGGCCTGTAGGACATTTCTGTCGGGATTTTCAACCACAATATTGTCTGATTACATGACTTAAGAAAAATTATAAAAACTAGTAGGCATGGGCGGTATCATGGCACTACAGTATACCAGGGTATTTAGGAACACCAAAGGTATGATTCAATACCTAGGATTCAGTCAAAAATACAGACACTCCTCTTTCTATTAAAGTATTTCCGACATCTTATGAATACATTTTTTATTATGTTGATATGTATTTTGGCAAAGTTTTGAAGCGGGATGTAATTTTTTAAATAGTCCAAAATAAAGTATATTTCGCCGTTGCGTTGTTGTTTAGACTGAAATAGGTTTGTTTGGATCACTCATCTCAAAAGCAGTTTATGTAGTTTGAAAGTATTATGTATTGTTAAGTATTATGTATTGTTAAGTGAGAAAGATACTGGATATAGATATTCACGCTCAGAATGATAGCGATGGGACATGGGGAACTAAAGACTTGATCACCGGTACGAGTCTAGTGTGTCTGCTCGGGCAGCAGCACTCCTCTCTACAGAGCCATCATTTGGTCCATATTTCTGCACAATAGGCAAATTGCAAAGTACCCTGCCGTAAACAATACCCCAAACGAAAACCCAATAAACCCGGATAGGTCTCACGTTTTAAAATGTCCCCAATGGATATACCATTAAAATCGCTGTTTAGAAGTGTATCCCCACCAGCCCACCAGTGATTTTTATAATACACGTTAAAGTGACTTGAATTAGACTGTATATAATACAGGTTAAACAGACTTTCCATATTGGTACATTAGTGGATCTACTGCAGGCTTTTAATTCAAATTTAGACAGAATCTATGGAAGAAGGGCGCTTATTTCCTCTCTATTCATTATTCTACGGGCCTAAGTACTCAAACCGAGCAAGACTTGTCTTAGAAGGCAAACTGCATATTAGACACACAGCATTGTAGGCTAGGCAATGTTATGTATGCTACTACAATGACTTCCATCACCACCAGCTCAGCTTTTACGTATTTAATTTGTATTATTGTATGTTTTTTTTAACATATACCCCAGTGAAATGTCCGGTTTGACGGTATGAAAAAATAGATATCGCCCAAGCCTATTTAAAAAATGAATGATTTTTCAAACTTCAAAATCCAACTCAAATAAGATCCTACGTCATCCTTCGGAAGCATATTTTCAAATTGACCAGTGATGAACCGAGTAGTGTGAGGGTGCAAAAAGGAGGGTGCCTAAATAAATCAAAGCCAAAGGGTACTGGGTTCGATCCCCAACGTCCCCCGGCCTGTAGCCAACAAGCCTCCATGCTTCACTGTAGGTCACTTTGGAGAAAAGCATCTGCTCAATGACTTCATAATAAACAGCTCGACGCCTCCCCTGATGTTAGGTACCTGATTGGCCCAGTGCTGTCACATGGTGTCCATGGCACAGCAGAGAGGACGTGGGCCCCTGTGTTGACCAGCAACACTAGAGCAGGTGGCACAGTGTTTTGAGGTTACGCATCCCAAACAAAAATTTGAATGCACGCCAACGATTTGTTTTGCGACAAACGTCGGCTAGTGATGTATTACGCTCCGCCATCGACGCAAATGGTGCTATGACCCCCCCCCCCCCCCCCCCCCCCCCCCCCCCCCCCCCCCCCCCCCCCCCCCCCCCCCCCCCCCCCCCCCCCCATGCTACAGACACGCGGCATGCATCACCGCGTTGCGTTGCGGTAAAATGCAACGTAGCCTACTTCACTACTTGAACGCGAGCGGGACAATGTACGTTTTTTTTTAATAAAACTCTCTACGTCCAGCGGCGCAGTGAAGTTGGAGTCAAGAGACAGACAAAAAAAATCACATTGCGCAACAGTGAAAATAGTTGTAAGATGCAGCCCTAATAATATTTACCCTCGAAAGAGGCCCAGTGTACACTTGGGTTGGGTCCACAATTGTTACACTTACCACGTGTAACACTGTTTTAACCAAATCAACGCGGGGTGGGTGAGTCCAACATAAAGCAGAACCATTTATGAGCTGAGTTACACACTGAAGCGGGTGGTTATGCCGTGGTCTTAACCACATTGTGTACTTACGCAACGTGAAATCTGGCACCAACCATGTGCAGTCATGTTATTTCGACCGTTGTTCTACTTGCCAGATCCGATGGCAGTGCCTTTGTTGACAAAGCCACACCGTTGCTATGATTATGAAGAGGTAACAAACAGCGTATGGATAACATCTGAGAGAGAACACTACTCTATTCAAGTGCAGCGTGGAGATTTTACACAGTATTGATGTCACAAGATCTGCTACTTAAGCATATGTTAAGAATCCTTCTGGCACATTCAACATTCATTTATTTCACAAAGGCATATCAGACTAATCCGACGGGTAGTGTATTCATAGTATAGTCATTCCTAATGAAGTCGCCTTCTGACACAGCTATGCCCAGTTTAAGCTAATGCTAATCTGCTGCTAACCGCCCATAAGTCAACCGTGATCTCTTCTACTGAACCGACGTTGGCAGAGAGCCAGAGGTCATGCCAAACGGGTTTCTTCCTCCCAAGTAATTCCAGCTGGGGTGAGGCTTGTGTGTGTGTGTGTGTCACAGCTGATTAGATCACATTCACATTCAATTTCACCAATTCATAAAAACCCACAGTCAGGTAATTATCCAATAACCTCTTAGCAGCAGCCAAGATGTTATTGTGTGTGTGTGTGTGTGTGTGTGTGTGTGTGTGTGTGTGTGTGTGTGTGTGTGTGTGTGTGTGTGTGTGTGTGTGTGTGTGTGTGTGTGTGTGTGTGTGTGTGTGTGTGTGTGTGTGTGTGTGTGTGTGATAGCTGATTAAAATCACTTTCACTCCAGTTTCACCTATTCATAAAAACACAGGTCAGGTCATGATGCAGATGTTATATAATACTTTTTATGGGACTCTGTTTTAAAGGTGCAGCGTGTAGAATCTAGTGGTATCTAGCGCAACGGACTTGCCAGAAATTGAATATAATATTCCGAAGTATGTTTTGATTAGCGCATAATCCCATGAAAATAAGAATCATTGTGTTTTCATTCCCTAAAAATTAGCTCTTTATATCTACATAGGGAGTGGGTCCTCTTCCCAGGAGGCCGCCATGTTGCACCGCCATTTTTCTACAGTAGCCCAGAGGGAACAAGTATTTATAAGGAAAAAAAATGGGTCTTTCCTTCACGAAAGGACAGTCTACAATGTAGACTGGAACGAGAACATAATATTTTCATTGCTGACCAAAAATATACACGTAGACTCTACATGAATATTGTTCTTTTGAATCATGCAAGGCAGAATACAACATGCAACGTTGCATTTTTAGCAGACCTGTTTTCTCATTTGAATGCACCAAATCTGCAACGACAGGGGAACGAAAACTCGGTGGTGGATATGGTGGAAAAGCGTGAAGCCTTTGGGAACAAACTGGATCTATTCCACGCTGGGTTTGCTAGCGGGGAGGGCTGCTGCAACTTGAACTGCACCCACTGAAGACGGCGTGTGGGCGACGTCACAGAGAACATGAGGAAATCCGTCGCACAGCAGACGAAGAACGTCTCTGCCATCGGATTTGGTGACGTTGCCGTTTCCGAGGGATGTCGTTGAATTTGTGCGTGACCCCGTTCACGATCAGCCCCCCCCCCCCCCCCCCCGGCGGAGAATCCTCCGCTGATGTGAAGACGGTGACGCTGCCGGAGGATGTAGCGGCGCTGCTAAGTGAACTAGCGGAGATCCAGGCCTCTGGAGAAATTAAAGCTGCGGTACGCGGTGCTGAAAGACTGAGCACTTTTTTGTCGACGTTGGGTGTGTGTGTGTGTGTGTGTGTGTGTGTGTGTGTGTGTGTGTGTGTGTGTGTGTGTGTGTGTGTGTGTGTGTGTGTGTGTGTGTGTGTGTGTGTGTGTGTGTGTGTGTGTGTGTGTGTGTGTGTGTGCGTCTGTGTGTGTGCGCGTCTGTGCGCGTGTGTGCGTGTGCGCGTGATGCTCGGGTCGATCTATACGTGTGAATGTGCGTTCTCGAAGGCGAACGGGCATCAGGTTGCACTGGGAGGAACCGACTGTCAAACCAGTCTTTGGGGGCCCCGCTTGGGACCACGCCTCACAAGGGCCCGTCAAACCTGATGTTAACGGGTTGGTGTCAGCGCCAAATGTGAGTGTTTCAGCCGTACCATTTTGTTCACAGGGTTGTTCGTTGTACAAATGGCATGGTCTGCTGTTACTAACTGCGTTGTTTCATGTGCACATGCCTTGCATGGAGAACGGTGAAGCGTTCCATTTTGACTTGACTCTTGAAAGCAAAAATCCCTGGGAACTAAGGCGTGTCTGTTTTATTTATTTATATCCATTTTCTGTTGTCCCACAAGGCCGACCTTTGTCATGCTCTTTAAGGTTTAGGCTAATTAAACCAATTTTCTTCTCCGTCTCTTTTTGACTAAGCCGCTTTGGTTGATATTATGAGTAATAATAATAATACTATAGTATTAAAACGACTATTGTGCATGTGTGGGGGCGGGGAAAAAAACAACAACAACGAAATGTTGACTAAGAGCATGTGAAAACACAAAAGGTTAAAAAATGAGAGCCACGGGCGTGTCTCCATTCTTGCATGAGGATCCGGCACAAGGCGTGGGCCTGCTCCGTTCATAAAAGACGGGGATTGTTTCAGCGTCCCCGTCTATCCCAGGCTACTGCTAGGCTACTGCTAGATCAGTGCGCAGCCAGCGAAGCAAGACCAATCCATGGGGTTGCGTTGGCTACTCGCTAATAACGACAATAAGCTAACCGATGGATTCGTAACGTCTTTAGAAGCCCCGTTGGTCCGAACGCGCATATTTGCGGTGGGCTAAACCATTATAAACACAATTATTTCCCATCTCAATTGGTTTGGGGGTTGCTTTTGATAGTGGAAGAAAAAGCATGGTCGATATTGTAAATAGCGGAAGGCGTTTTTCTGACCATCCCTGCTGTACACGGAACGATGCATGCATGCATGCACACTGTTGTGCGTGGGCACCCACCAAAAGGCCCTTTCTGAGCCCTTACGCTACAAGCGTCCGAGAAGCTTATGCCGGCGTCAACATCCAACCGCTGGCCAGACGGAGCGCCGCCACACACACACACACACACACACACACACACACACACACACACACACACACACACACACACACACACACACACACACACACACACACACACACACACACACACACACACACACACACACAGTCCTGCAAATCTATGGGGTTGGCTCATTAAGTCACGCGGCGTGTCGGGCGGGTCAAAGTTCAAATCCTTTCGCCTTCCAAGCGAGTCCCCTCTCCGGCAACGCGTCGCTAGGTCGCGCGCTGCCCACCCGAGGGGCTGCGGACATCATGACGCAAACGGCTACCTTAAAATCTGACCCCACCTCAATAAGTAAACAGCCAACAGAAGGGAGAGGTAGGTTGACAGACAGACAGACAGACAGACAGACAGACAGACAGACAAGACAGACATGGCTGCTACAGAAGCAGCAACGATTACAGACCGAGCCACACAAACCTCCAACCGAGCTGTGTGCTTCGCGGCGGGATCGAACACACACACACACACACACACACACACACACACACACCCCTCCCTGGGGTATGTCAACAGCTGTTCTGGAGAGGTCACAGTACTGTCGCTAGGGAGGGAGAGGGGTGTACCACAAAACGATGGCTCTGTGATGACAGCCGTGCATAAAGTCTGCATCGGAACAAGGCCAGGTCTGATAACTGATTTGGGGGGCCATTTGGGGGCCAACTCGAGAGGCACCTTCAGTGACTACGCACTTTCACACGCCTTTATGCACAACACACGACAAGCAACCAAATGCACACTGCTGCTGCCAGGGATTTGCTTGTTGGCTGCCTGCTGAGTCACATGATGTGGTCTTGGGGAGGGGGGGGGGGGGGGGGGAGGGGGGGGTTAGCTAGTTGCTTGCTAACCTTGGAGCCTCTGCTCCCAAGCGCCAAGGCTGCGTCCTATCAACTGTGTATGAAGTACTCCGTGATTCTATCCACATGGCTATCGATCTCTGTTTGGGTTTTACCAGCGACAAGACTCACTCCGGAGACTCACTCCAGGCCTTCCTTGTACATGTACAGTTTGTTATTTCCATTATTTGACAAAGTTACAAGGACTACGCCACCGTGGATGGCCAGCTAGACAAGACTCGCTTATTAACCCTTTAGCCACACAGGCGGAACACGAAAACCACCCACATTAAATCCACTCCACTGATTTAACTGCGGCGCATTTTTTTTTCATCCGAGCAAGGTGCAAAAAAAACAACATCATTATGTCGCGTTTACACACGAGCGGTTCAATTATTAACTACGGCTCCCATCTACCGGTTCACTTGTTCAACGGACAAATTCTAAATGATCATCGTGTGTGTGTGTGTGTGTGTGTGTGTGTGTGTGTGTGTGTGTGTGTGTGTGTGTGTGTGTGTGTGTGTGTGTGTGTGTGTGTGTGTGTGTGTGTGTGTGTGTGTGTGTGTGTGTGTGTGTGCGCGCGCGTGCGTGCGTGTGCGGGGGTCCACCGCCTAACCCTCACCAGTCAACCGCCGGCGCGGACACGCCAACGGGGGGGGGGGGGGGGGGGGGGGAGGAGACTCACCTGTCCTCGTCGCCCTCGGCCGACTGGCCCCGGAGCCCCGCCGCCGCCGCCGCCGCCGCCATCAGGGCGCTGGCCTCGGACGCCATGCCCATGTGGGCCAGCGTGCCGGCCGCCTGCTGCTCCAGCCGGTGCTGGAACAGCAGGCGCTGGGCGTCCTCCAGGTGGGTGGTCCGCAGGGAGGCGCCGCCCCCTGCCCCCGCCGCGCCGTGGGTCAGGAGGGGCTGCAGGTCGGCCTGCAGGGACGTCAGGGGCACGTAGGGGGCGCCCTGAGCGGAAGGGTTCGGCGGGTGTTGCCGATGTGGCGGCGGCGGCGGCGGCGGCGGCTGCTGCTGCTGCTGGGCCGGGGGGGGACGCTGGGGCTGGCCTTGGGTGAAGACGGCCCCGGGGGTCCCTTGGCCCTGGTGGGGCAGCTGTTGCGCGAGCCCGGCTGCCGCCGCCGCCGCCGCCTGGGTCCCCATCGCCATGGCGACGCCCGGGGTCCCATGAGAGGGAGGCGGCGGCTGGACCTGCGTCTGAAACGGCGCCGTGGGCTGGATGAAGTCCGGCTGGCGACCCGCCGGGTAGCTCATCTGGGACGGCGCCTGATGGGGCGTCCCCTGGGCGGGCGGATTCACGGGGCCCTGGCCCCCGGCCTGCGGCCCCGCTGCGGAGGTGGCGGCGGCGGCGGTGGTGGTGGTGGTGGTGGCCGTCGGCTGCTGCAGCACAGAGATCCCGCCGCCGAGGTCCTGGGGTGGCATCTGGCCATGGGGAGGGTTGAGGCCCGGTGGCTGAGGGGGGCTCTGCATGGCCTGGGGGCTGGCGAAGTCCTGGGCCCCCTGCTGGTGGGGCTGCAGAGTCTGCGGAGGCTGTGGACCCATGGGACCTTGACCCGTCCCACCCACACCCTGGTTTCCCGCCTCCGGTTCGGCTGCCCCCGCCGCCTCGCTGGCCTTGGCCATCTCCGAGACTTGGGCGTGGGGAATCTCCTTTTCGTAGTACTCGGTACACGTCCACCTCCCTTTGCGGAACGGCTCCGAGTTGGTGTCCAGTTTGACCACCCTGAAGCGCGACCCAGTGGGGGCCTGGGTCTGCTGGGTCTGGGTTGGGCCCTGAGGGGCCTGGGTCTGGGTCTGTGTCTGCGTGCCATGTAGAGCCTGGGTCTGGCCACTGGGGGCAGCAGACTGGGCCTGAACCGCGGCGGCGGCGGCGGCGGCGGCGGCTCCCCCCGTCACGGAGGCCCCGTGGGCCCCCACTGCACTGCTGTCGTACCCGGCTGGCCCGGAAGAGGTCACTCCGACAGCACCGGACACGGCGCCCGGGTTCACCATCTGAGTCTGTATTCGGTTCTCAGCACCTGCACCGCCGACACCGGCAGGGGGTAGTAGAGCGGTTGTCCCGGCAACGGCACCAGTGGTATTCAACACAGCTATCCTATTGGGTTTCCCCGGTCCAGGTCCGGAATTGGGAATCATAGCCGGGCTGGAGTTGGCTAAAGCAGCGCCAGAGGGGGTCGCTCCTTCTGAATGATCCACCAACTGGTGACCATGGTGATGGGGGAAGTGACTGGCCAGCTGATGGTGGTGATGCAGGGTCCCGTTCACCATGGAGGCCTGGGCGCCTTGTGGCTGCAGGGGCTCGTTGGGCGACGCGAGCCCCGGCGTGTCCACACCGTGGAGGCTGTTGAGCGTTTCATCCGAGGAGCTCCTCTCCGGCACGCCCGTGTCCGTTGCCCTGGACACGGACACGTCCAGCATTTCGGAGGAGGAGAGGTCCTCCGTGTGGGATTCGTCCATGTCGTCGTAGCTTTCGGTGTCATCTGCCAAGCTGTTGTTGGCGCTCACGTTGACCTGAGCGGAGGTAACGCTCGTGATTTGAAAGCCGCTCTTCTTCTTCATCTGGGCTCCCGCGGCTTGGGACTGCAGCTGGTGGTGGAGCCCGGGGGAGGACGACCCAGCCTGGGGGCCGCCGTCATCCCCGGCGACCACGTTGCCGCCGACTGCCGCAGAAGAGGGAGCGGACGTGCCGCCGCTGCCCCTCCGGTGGTGAAACCCTGACGGGTGCGACATTTTCCTGCCACCTGCCCCGGCGGAATCTCCGGCAAAATCCGGGTGATGCATTTCTAGTGCGCGACCAGGCACGGGCCACGAAACAGGCTACCGGCTGAACACTAGCTACAAACAAACGTTAGCTAGCTGGGTCAATTCGCAGCACCGCGATCCTAACAAGCCATAAGTGGAACGGTTCACGCCATTAAACAAGGGCGACACGTAAGACGTAGTTCAGAGCGAGCTGTGGTCTCGTCGTGAGGCCCTTTAACGCCCGAAACTAAGTGCTACGGTCCAGTTGCGAAATAAACAAAGAATTAAATGTACACCTTGATTGTGAAGTGACATTACCTAGCTACAAGCGTTAGCTTACAGCTATCGCTACGTCGGGCGACTTGTGGGTCGCAAACGAGCTCTTGTGGCGATAGCTTATCGGTCACCACCAACTGCGATTTCAAACGTAACAGTCCGATTTGGCTGATACAACTGAAAGCGTAAAACACGAAAAAGGTTCGTAGGGTCGGGTGTGCTTCAACGTGTACGCTGAAGCCATCTAGCGTTTGCCGACCGGTGTGCGTCGCACGAAATCATCCCAGCCATTCCCAGACGTCGACTCCTTTCTGTCCAGATATGAGGGTTTAAAGCGACGAGCTCGACGATGAATTGCGAATGGCTGTGGTCAAGTAGACAACGCCGTGTTGCTCGAATCCTCCTGCGGCACAAAGGTCTGCTAGATCCTTTCCTGTGTCCCCTTTCGGCTCACTGTTTGCCGTATCATTGCCGGGTGAAACGAGAGGAGCGGCTAGCCAGTAGCTGCTAGCAGACTGTCACTCACCAGCCGAGAAGGGAGGGGGGAATGCAAACACCACGAGTGCGCATGCGCCCCTCTGGCAGGTTTTCGGAACAGATCGCAGGCTTGTTTATTTTCCTCCTTGGACGCCAAGCGTTGCGCCACTACACAGCTACTGTCACTGCTGCATTTTTCATTGCTAATTAACCATCCACGCATCTATCATAATAGAAACCGCAGGCCTATATGTGAAAGTATTACAGCCACTATTCCTTTACAGTGACAATTCAATCAGGTCTGGTCTACTTGTGAGGAATAGGCTATAGTTGTCCGTGTTACAAATGCAAAATGACATTTGAAAAATGCTTTTTCACCACATGTTATGCAAAACAATTCCGTCTTCCGAGTGGTTTCCTCCTGTTAGGTCCTGTTAGGTCCAATCAAGCAACTATAAATCGAGGCCCTCTCCACATTTTAGACTAACTTACAAGGCCCATCCTTCAAACTCTTGGCACACGATAACGTGTCGTTTCCTCCCATCCCTCGGGCGATAACTCTAGCGCTATTGGCGGAGATGCCAGGACGGGAGGCAAGGTGTGGGCCCCTGTCTGTCACGAAAAGCGTCGGTAATGTGGAGTGAATTATGAATAAACCCCAAAACAGACCTGTCTTAAACAGCACCGGTGCTTATCCTAAAACGTCGCACACACAAGCACACACACACACACACACACACACACACACACACACACACACACACACACACACACACACACACACACACACACACACACACGCACGCACGCACGCACGCGCGCACACACACACACACACACATGCACATATATGCACACACACACATACACGCAGGGGAAATATACGCGACGTGACGATGGGAATGTTCAAGAAGGAGACGGCCTACTCTTACACACATTACGGTTTTGCGGTCTATCAAAAAATCCAATCAAACACTAAAACTATTTATCCACGCAAAGCCCCCAATAGAGTTTTGGAAGCATAAATAAATTAACACATTAATTTGTGTACATTTGTTAAAATATAGGCTAAGACTCGTACTTTTCTTGTCAAAACAACAACATCATAGGTAGGACATATGTTTGTACATTTTGTTAAAACGTAGGCTAAGACTAGTATTTTTTTTATAGGTAAGACGTATTATAACAGCATTTATTTGATCAATGCCGCTGCCTGCCATGTGGGGGCAGAAATGTACTCCATCTGTATATATTTATATTTAGAAAATGCATTTAATGGAAGAGAATGAAAGAGTGGGGCGAATGTTGCCACTAGTAGCCTGGCTCTATTGAATATACCTTTATATATTATATAAGATCCACTATTCCTATTAGTTGATGATTTAACCATGTAATAGCAGCAAGTGGAAAGGTCGTTTTTAGCACCCCTTGTGTTGAATCCAGGCCAGTGCGCCTTGAATACTTAAGTGGCCAGAAGGTTCGAATCCCGCCTACACGACTTGAGGTTTTGTATCAAACGTAAAACCATAATAAAACAACAACAACAACAACAACAACAACAACAACAACAACAACAACAACACGAATCGGATACAGGATACAGGATACAGCCATGTTATTAAATGCATGATTATTTTAGTATTTGTAACCTTTAGTAAAGCTTTTAAACTTGTTTTGTTAAACACAAATTTACTTTATGGAACACACATTTTTGCACGTAAATATTAGGCCTACACTATAATATATACATTGATCAACGGTGATTCATTGGTCACAAATTATATTTAATCTAACAAAGCTCTAACCCTAACCCTAACTCTAACCCTAACCCTACTTAGTTGCAGTACATTTAAAACATGAAAAACAAATTGAAAATCAGTTATTGTCCCAACTTAAACGTAATGGTAACTTGGTCATATGCTCTCTTTTTTAAGTCTGGAAAAGTGTTGGTGAATATCGTCTGGTCAACCCCAAGCCACCTGCACTGCAGATTGGTTTTGATTCAAATTTGCCATGAAAGGAAGGGGAATGCCATGGTTCAATACAAAAACCTAAATTATATAATTATTTTCCATCTTAACGCTCTCTCAGTATAAACATAGGCCTACTACTACTAGGCCTACCGTGAACAAAAATGCCTTACTGTTGTTTTGATCATCATAAAACAATGCTACGGCTTATTTCAAATGTCAGGAAACAAAAAAGTACTTTATATACCTTAACTGCAACGGCGGTGGTGACCGCTGACATATCAATAAGTGTAGACGGACGATACAGTAAAACAAATATATAAAATACCAGTCGCGTAACAGCGATACATTGTGGCCAACAATATATTACCTCCGTAGTAAGAGGCCACGTTTGCGCTCTGCGCGTAAACTTTGGTTTAGTTTTTCCTACGCGTCCTCAACTAATAACTGATCTGTTATTATTACTACCACCGATAACGAGGTTATGGTTTCACCCACATCTGTGTGCGTTTGTTTGTTTGTCCGTCTGTGAACAGGATATCTTAAAAAGCATTGCACGGATGTTTTTGAAAGGAGTCTTTACTAAGTAATGCAAAAAGAAGATGAATCTAATAACATTAAAACGGTGTCCCATTTCAGGTTCACTTAATGTTTTTAATTTTAATATAACAAGTCAGTGGAAAAGGTGGGATTCGAACCGGCACCACATGTACGCAACTGGATTAACCGTCAAAACCCAAGATGATCAAGACAGTATCCGGATACAGATGGAATGCGTGACAATAGTATAGTGTTGGCGAAACCTAGTGGATATTTAAAACGGGTAACCAGTATATGAAGAGAAGTGATAACACAAGTGATAACAGAACAATAATGTTTATTCATTTGGAGTGCTACATATACAGCAAAAACCAGCCTACAAATTAAGTTATTCTTCTCCTGTATATCAGAATCCAATCACACGGTCAATTTCTTAAAAACATACCTTCCAATCAATGTGAAATCTTCTGTTGTGTTTAAATATACCTCTCACATATATCACTGTGATTCTCCGATTATTCTGTCATATTTTCAAAACGATTTTCCTCAAAATCACGTTTCATTGATTTGATTGACCCCACACTCAAATATATTATATTTACTGAATCACATAGCGATCAATGAGGTGGAATGCCATTTTGACGTTTCGCCCGTGACTTGCTTGGGTCAAGTATGTTAACTTTGTTTATCTCAGAGAAACAAACGTTTAGCAATTCCCCAATATAATATACATTTGTGTCAATGTTTCTGTCGTGCTCAACATTGGACTTCAAATATGGAGGGCATCCTGTAGTTCTTCTTCGCCGCTCGATATAGAAACTACAACTCCGGTGGCCCCGTGTATCGGTCAATATGACTTAACAGCTAAGCAATGGCTGCAGTTTTAATGTAGTGGTTCACACACACACACACACACACACACACACACACACACACACACACACACACACACACACACACACACACACACACACACACACACACACACACACACACACACACACACACACACACACACACACACACACACACACACACAGAATAAGGAGCAGAGAAGAGCCCAGAGTGTCCATGTTTGAATCCCTCCTATGTGATCCGGTACGTACTATACATCACAAAGTGTCGGGGTAATAAAACGGGGGGGGGGGGGGTATCAGTGCCTCGACTCCCTGCCGACGAACGCCAGCCCGTGGTCCCCGTACGCGTCGTAGCTCTCGTGGGTGGGCAGCGCTCGCCACGCGGCCTCGTACGTGGTCGTGCTGTACACGTGCGCGTCCACGGTGCCCCCCTCGGCCGGAACGTCCTCACTGGGCGATGGCGGCGGCGAGGAGGAGGAGGAGGAGGAGGACCCTCCCGCCCGCTCGTCGACCTGCAGCCGGACCACGGTCCTCTGGTACATGGCGGGAACGCACTCGAAGGCGTCCAGGAAGCGCAGCATGCGGTCGTCGACGCCGTAGATCTCGCCGCGCACCCGTTCCCCCTCGCCGGGCGCGTTCATGAGGTACGGGATGTTGTGCTCGCCGGCGATGACCAGCGGGTACTTGTCCACCGTGCGCGCAGCCGCCAGGAAGCGGGCGTGGCCGTTGGCCGGGTCCAACATGCGGTGGTGGTTCGGCTGGCCCTTCTTCAGGGTGCCGTAGACGAAGACCCGCGTCATGCGGAGGACTAGCGGTAGACACAGCTTGGGAATAAACCTGTAGGGCAGAAGATCTGTGTTATACTTGTGCTCTGTGGGTGCGTGTGTGTGTGTGAAATGTTAAACTCTTAATACATTTTTATTTAGCAATTTAAACTGATTTGGTCTACTGTGATGAAAAGAGAAAATATTCTCTTCCCCCCCCCCCCCCCCCCCCCCTCCACTCTCAAATATGGTTTGGTCCAATTATGGGTACCGCAGAACGCTCATTGCCAATACTGTCTGGAGCTTGTTTCCGGCTGCACAGAAGAAAGAAGGACTGTTATAAAGCTTCAAGATGGATATAACAAGGTATTTTTTTTCTTTTAGGAGTGTTCATCGGGCAATGTAATCCACCTTCTCACGCGCATTGTCTAGTGCCGTAAATATGCCTGCTTTTTTCCTAATGTCATTGAGCTCTTTTTTCAAGCCTGGCTGATTGTAAACATATTCTAATACAGACACCAAATATATTAAATTTAAGCTTCCGAATTTATTCAGTGGTGTGATCAATTCGATGAATCAATTATTAATAACCTTCATAATATTTGGTAAACAAATATTAAAAGTTCAAGTTTGAATTAAAATGTGTACGTTTATCAAGTGATTGTGGCTTCCTTGATGAAAGCGTATATTTGTTTACATATTGTTTGAGCTGTCAGTAGTATGTTTACATTTTTGCACGAAGCTAGATAGCCAGCCAACATTTAAAAGTCCTCAAATAAAGACACAAGGCGTGGCTTTTCTTGTATTCACCTTTGTTTTTTAAAAGTTTTTTTTAAGTCTTGTTTCACTTTAGTTATTTGTAAAACTGAAACATTACAGAGAAAATAACAAATCAGTATACAAACAATAGCGTATTCAAATAGACTAATTAGTACGGCTAGACTACCGCAACAGTTACGAGTCACGTCAACCAGTTAACAAAAGATAACCACTGCTAACAGCTAACCAGCGGAGTATGCTTCACCTTAAACAATAGAAACGGTTTCATTGAACTCCTTAAAAAATATGCAAGTGTTGAGAATTATTCACACAGTACTCACAGACAAATAGTATCCAAGGCAAAGGCGTATCAAAAACACACTGAACATGCACTTAGTGCCGTTTGTCTGTGCACCCCTGAAAATACTCCGGACAGCAAACTCTTCTCCGAGCCAGCGGAGGCTTTAGAAAGACGCACAGAGCGCACAGTTTGAACTTTGAAAGCAGCACAAGCTCTATGCATCGTCGGTTATTAAATTGTGTGTCCTATATTGTCAACTTAGTAAGGTTTTTACCAAGTACAAAGTGTAGTTTTCGATCTTCTTCTTCTTCTTCTTCTTCTTCTTCTTCTTCTTCTTCTTCTTCTTCTTCTTCGTGCAGTAGAGCGCCGTCAGTCGTATTGCCGCCACCCACTGGTCAGGATGTCAGTACTGTGGAAATTCATAAGCCAACAAATAAATAGAAATATGCAATTTTGTTTTCGATTTTAGATAATAACATTAAAACACAATTAAAACAAAACGAAATAATACCCTTTTAAACAATACTGTTGTGTGTAGGAACTCTAAAACTAAAGCCTGGACATGTTTAATATTGACGATTTCTAATCGGTGCAGCCCCGATCAGTTTTGGTTGATATACATTGGAGATATGCCAAAACCTCCTCATCAGATATGCAAAGATCAAGCCTCATCAATTTTAAAGCTTTCGCAAAGTTGTTTTAGCTTCCCCAAAAGCCAAACACCCTTAGTCCAGCATAGGTAATCACTGCCCTGCAAAACATCAGTAGAACTTGTGCTCCCTGCTCCGTAGCCACATCCAGCAGGGAAGAGAGCGAAGAACCCAACACATTTACCGGTTCATCTCTTAAGGTGAGCGTCTGGGGCCCTAGTTTCTGCGATGCGTGCCGCACCGTTGGCAACAGTCGAAAAGCGACACACTATTCGGCCGTTTACAAAAACAAATGGTCAACAGGACAGACAATACTTTTAATACGTCATACTAATTGGGATTCATGTAAATAAATATGAATGGACAGAAGGATGAGCATGAGCAACCATTCTCATTGCGACAGCCTCAGAAAAGGCACTTAGACGTCACGAAAAGAACACAGTGAAAGCAGAGTGGAATTTCACAATCTGGTTGGCAGAGACTGGCATAACCACTTTTAAAACCAAAAATAATAACGGTTTTAGGCTCACTGGCCCTTCCAAACAAGGCTGTATGATTGGAACCGCTCCACTGGGTTGAGTGGACGTCGCACGCCGATCTGTGACGTCTGCACGCACACAGACACGTAAGCACGTGACCAGCCTAGCAGCAGCGACGGCGTAAACACCGCCTCAACAACCAGCCAGCAGCTATCCTCCACACTGGAAATGAGATAACTTATGTGAGAAAAAAAACAACAACATATCCTGCTATTTATCGTTGGACCGCAATCTTACATCGCAAACATGCATGTTTGCACGGCGTGTTTCATGTCGGAGGAATACCCGTGTCGGTGCTGGAATCGAAGTTAAACAAAGTCCCGCTAATGCTAGCTAGGTTGCTAAGTAACACAGCTATCTGGCTAAGAGCCTTTAAGCCCACGTTTATGTTTTCGTTCAGCGCGTCTGTCAACGGGGTTCTGCGCTCTAAATGTTCGGGTTTCGATCATAAAGAGGTACGGGGATTAGCGGCGACTCTTAAACGCCCGCTACTAGCTAAAAGTTGGTCCATGGTGCTGCTTTCCCTGGCTAACGTTAGATGAGTTGTTGAATGAAACCTCCTCCGCTTGGACTGCGATGTTTAGCCTGATGGCGAACTGTTGCAACTGGTTGAAACGTTGGCGTGAACCTGCCAGGTAAAGTAGACCCTCGTCATGTGTCTATATATGTGTGTCAACAGACTGAATGTCGTGATGGTTATTCCATTTTGTTCTTAATCGGCGTCAACATTTGTGATCAATGTTTACGACCCACAGAAAGCATGCTGCACTTTCAAGTCTGATTTGGCATCATCCTCTTAGACCGGTCCTGTGGTTTAAAAATACTGTAGCGTTGTTCCTGTTAGGTTTCTGAATGGTAGCCATTATGTTATTTTATGTTTTTAGATATTTGTCATTGTGTGGGTTCCAAAACAAAAGTTGATGTATTTTATCATCATTATTTGAACCACTACACTATGTACATTGCTTTCCCACTCCATATTAAACGTGAAAGTGAAAGCCTGTAAATTGAAAGGGGGTGAATTTCTGTTACGTACACCCACACCGGCTGATTTGGTTGTGTTTTGTGGGATGAAACTGATAATGATTGTGTCTTGAGACCAATACCATACGAGCCAAAGACACCTAATAGGTAATCCCATCCAGGGGATATCCATCCCAGAATGAGTAGGTAACTTGCAGTGCAATGGATGAGTGTGAATTGCTACATTTAATTGTATCTCTGTGGATTCCTGCCTGATGAGTCACTCAGGATGCGTAGTGTAATTGGTAGATGGTGGACACTTTATTTACCCGGATAAAGGAAAGTGGATTCAAAGTAAGAAGAGATGGGTGTGTTAGACTAGACGGCAGCCAGTTCCATCTATTTGGGACAGGTTGGTTGTTTCCGAACAACCTCTTCAGTTTCTGACTTCACCTTCCTCTATGTAAAGAAAAATAAGAGGTAAGACGTTAACGATTGCATATTTTCAACCTCTTCTTTGAAGGCATTCTAGTAAAAGCGTTCTGAGACCGAACATGAACCACTTGTTGTCCCGCGGGACCCGTAGCATATGATCCTGCGACTTCAGCTGAAAATCCCCTTACCTAATCCCCTGGTCCCGGCTGCTATGACAACCTGTTTGTGTGTGTGTCTGTCTGTTTTGTTTAGACCAGCTAACACTAAGAGTTAGTTAGTGGTGAGATGGCTTGATGGAAGGAGGTAGTGTAGCGGTATAGCTACTAGCAAGCTAGTGGCTTGCTGGTAGCTACTAGCAAGCTACTCGTCAGCGCACCAACGGTCTCCAGCTGTAATGGTCCTTAGTCGTCATCGCATCAATGGTCTATCTCCTGGCAAGCTAGCTATACCGACTGGGCCTAGCGTGCTTGATGTCCCTGCTGCGACGCAAGAGTCGTAGTTAAGTATTCCACAAGGACCTTTCGTGCATGCCTTCGGGTGAAAATGATCGTGCTTCTTTAGCACATATGGCAAGCCTGTAGTGCTTGGTTGCTGTTTAGTAAGTTGCACTGTTTACACATATGTAGGCTTTCAATTTGGTGTGTGCTTGGCACGGTTCTATCGTTTGCTTGTTGTGTTCACTTCTTTACTCACCTCTTGCGTTTGTAGTTTGAAACCCTTGGCTGAGAGAAAGCCATCAGGCCAAAGATTACTGTAAGAGAAGACTGTGGTTCTGATTAGTTAATTACATACATCATTTGGCTATTTTGTGCATGAACCTTTGATATGTCTGCCTTTTATTTAACATGAGATAACATACGGATCAAGCAGATAATGGTCTCTAGTTGTAACGGTCCTTAGTCGTCATGGCACCAACGGTCTCCAGTTATAACGGTCCTTAGTCGTCATGGCACCAACGTCTCTAGTTGTAACGGTCCTTAGTCGTCATGGCACCAACGGTCTGTAGTTGTAACAGTCCTTAGTCGTCATGGCACCAACGTCTCTAGTTGTAACGGTCCTTAGTCGTCATGGCAGCAACGGTCTGTAGTTGTAACGGTCCTTAGTCGTCACGGCACCAACGGTCTGTAGTTGTAACAGTCCTTAGTCGTCATGGCACCAACGGTCTCCAGTTATAACGGTCCTTAGTCGTCATGGCACCAACGGTCTCTAGTTGTAATGGTGCTTAGTCGCTAACTTCATAACTCTTCAGGGCAATGGTATCTGAGGCAGCACTCAATCATTCAGTTTTTCTCTTCTAATTTCCTGCCTGTACAGGAAGGTGACATTAGTGATGGTGGGACTGGATAACGCAGGGAAGACGGCTACGGTTCGAGGCATCCAAGGAGGTATGTTTCTCTCTCTATAATATCTATTTTTGATTTGTTCTATAATGGATATCCCCATGACAGTAAATCACATATACATTGTTAATACAACATATTAAATAATGTTCAAAACTGCAAAAATATCAAATAAATGACGTTTGCTTCGGTACTGGCGTGTTTTGGTTGAATACGGATTAGTTTAATAAACGAAATGTATATATTTTGTAACCCCCCCCCCCCCTCCCCCCCCGGCGGACCAGAGAGCCCCCAAGACGTGGCCCCCACCGTGGGCTTCTCCAAGGTGGACCTGAAGCAGGGCAAGTTCGAGGTGACCATCTTCGACCTGGGCGGCGGGAAGCGCATCCGGGGCATCTGGAAGAACTACTACTCGGAGTCGTACGGCGTGGTGTTCGTGGTGGACTCCAGCGACGCGCGCCGCATCCAGGAGACCAGGGACGCCATCGCGGAGGTGCTGCAGCACCCGCGCATCGCCGGCAAGCCTGTCCTCGTGTGAGTGTGGGCCTCGTGGCGGAAGCCCCTCGCCAAAGTTCCAGTTGTGGTATTCTCACGTGTCAAGACTTTCGATTATAGTCTAGAGCTGAGATGTGACGACGAAAGCTCTTTGCCAAAGTTCCAGTTGCGGTATTCTCACGTGTCAAGACTTTCGATTATAGTCTAGAGCTGAGATGTGACGACGAAAGCTCTTTGCCAAAGTTCCAGTTGTGGTATTCTCACGTGTCAAGACTTTCGATTATAGTCTAGAGCTGAGATGTGACGACGAAAGCTCTTTGCCAAAGTTCCACTTCTGGTATTCTCACGTGTCAAGACTTTCGATTATAGTCTAGAGCTGAGATGTGACGACGAAAGCTCTTTGCCAAAGTTCCACTTCTGGTATTCTCACGTGTCAGACTTTCGATTATAGTCTAGAGCTGAGATGTGACGACGAAAGCTCTTTGCCAAAAATTTCCAGTTCTGGTATTCTCACGTGTCAGACTTTCGATTATAGTCTAGAGCTGAGATGTGACGACGAAAGCTCTTTGCCAAAAATGTCCAGTTCTGGTATTCTCACGTGTCAGACTTTCGATTATAGTCTAGAGCTGAGATGTGACGACGAAAGCTCTTTGCCAAAGTTCCACTTCTGGTATTCTCACGTGTCAGACTTTCGATTATAGTCTAGAGCTGAGATGTGACGACGAAAGCTCTTTGCCAAAGTTCCACTTCTGGTATTCTCACGTGTCAGACTTTAGATTATAGTCTAGAGCTGAGATGTGACGACGAAAGCTCTTTGCCAAAAATTTCCAGTTCTGGTATTCTCACGTGTCAGACTTTCGATTATAGTCTAGAGCTGAGATGTGACGACGAAAGCTCTTTGCCAAAGTTCCAGTTGTGGTATTCTCACGTGTCAAGACTTTCGATTATAGTCTAGAGCTGAGATGTGACGACGAAAGCTCTTTGCCAAAGTTCCACTTCTGGTATTCTCACGTGTCAGACTTTCGATTATAGTCTAGAGCTGAGATGTGACGACGAAAGCTCTTTGCCAAAGTTCCAGTTGTGGTATTCTCACGTGTCAAGACTTTCGATTATAGTCTAGAGCTGAGATGTGACGACGAAAGCTCTTTGCCAAAGTTCCAGTTGTGGTATTCTCACGTGTCAAGACTTTAGATTATAGTCTAGAGCTAAGATGTGACGACGAAAGCTCTTTGGCAAAGTTCCACTTCTGGTATTCTCACGTGTCAAGACTTTCGATTATAGTCTAGAGCTGAGATGTGACGACGAAAGCTCTTTGCCAAAGTTCCAGTTGTGGTATTCTCACGTGTCAAGACTTTCGATTATAGTCTAGAGCTGAGATGTGACGACGAAAGCTCTTTGCCAAAGTTCCAGTTGTGGTATTCTCACGTGTCAAGACTTTCGATTATAGTCTAGAGCTGAGATGTGACGACGAAAGCTCTTTGTCAAAGTTAAAGCTCGATTCTGGGTCAATTCTGAACACGTAGTTTCACTTTCTTTGGCGTCATATTTGATTAGATCAGTTATGTTATTGGAGGCGGACATCTGTAAGCTTAAAAATTCAAAGCCTCAAAAACTCAAGCCAGCATTATTGTATTGTACACCTTTCTCCGGTAGGAAGAGAAGCCAAAAAATCCTCCTTGGACCAGGCTCTGTATTATCTCTCCCTCTGTTGTAACATATTTAGGACTTCTGTATACGAGATTACAGTTCTAGATTCCCCGCATTCGCAATGTGTAATCGACAGGCTGTAAATCGGAAAACTCCCCAAAATGAAGGAATTCATTTGTAGGGGAATTCAGGGTTAGGGCTTTGATTGACCGGGGCAGTCCATGTGAAGACATGCATGTGCTCACAGTGTTGTGCTGTACAGATGCTGGATGATAACATCCACCATTAATAACACCATAATAACCATCACCAAGCGTCTGTATTTTGCAGTACAGATGCTGGATGATAACATCTACCATAATAGCACCATAACACCAGAATAAGAATAATCACCACCTGATTAATATGTCATCATTATTATTACTGTTTTGTTAGTACTACAACTATATCTATCGCTAGATCTCGATATATATCTGGCCTGGTAGATCTCTCTCTCTCTCTCTCTCTCTCTCTCTCTCTCTCTCTCTCTCTCTCTCTCTCTCTCTCTCTCTCTCTCTCTCTCTCTCTCTCTCTCTCTCTCTCTCTCTCTCTCTCTCTCTCTCTCTCTCTCTCTCTCTCAAATACAATTCAAATGATCAATACAAGGCAGAAAACGTAATGAAAGTCTGTTACACGACTGCAGTTAATCTATGGTAACGTCCTTGGTTAAGGTGACTTTGAGCTCAGTATTTTCACTACTAACTCTATTTGTATGAAGTCGCTCAACCTGTAATGTTCTCCCGTGTCTCAGGCTCGGCTGAGCTGACTTGGAGCTCACTAACTCTATTTGAATGAAGTCGCTCCGTCCGTAATGTTCTCCCGTGTCTCGGGCTCAGCTGAGCTGACTTGGAGCTCACTAACTCTATTTGAATGAAGTCGCTCCGTACGTAATGTTCTCCCGTGTCTCGGGCTCGGCTGAGCTGACTTGGAGCTCACTAACTCTATTTGTATGAAGTCGCTCCGTCCGTAATGTTCTCCTGTGGCTCGGCTGAGCTGACTTGGAGCTCACTAACTATTTGTATGAAGTCGCTCAACCTGTAATGTTCTCCCGTGTCTCAGGCTCGCCAACAAGCAGGACCAAGAGGGGGCCCTGGCTGAGGC
This sequence comes from Lota lota, assembly GCA_026745465.1. Lineage (NCBI taxonomy): Eukaryota > Metazoa > Chordata > Actinopteri > Gadiformes > Lotidae > Lota > Lota lota. The sequence goes on along the minus strand of JACYXH010000057.1, from coordinate 21,630 downwards.
AGACATCATCGAAAGCCTGTCCCTGGAGAAGCTGGTCAACGAGAACAAGTGTCTCTGTCAGATCGTGAGTGTCCCCCTAAACCACCCCCGTTGCACCTTCAAACGGTTGAAAGGAAACTGCAGTTGGTGACATGGAGCGGAGTGGTGCTTGGTTCAATCCTTTTTTCTATTTTTTTTATTAACGTTTTTAATTATTTAAATATACGCATAGTTAAATTGTGCGGCATCAAGCGAGAAGGCTTCCACTGGTACCCGACTAGAGCGATTCATACATGGAAGATGCATTCGCATGCGATCGATCGTGTTTTTTTTTTTTATGAAACTTTCTACCAAAGGTTTTGCCGGTGTCTTTTGTTCGGGTTGGGCCGCAGTAAACGTTTTCAAACCGGTTTTGATAATTAGCCAAACACCGAATCGTACCGGTATATTCAAATGTATCACCAAATGGTCACCAAGTGGCCATGACGAAGCTACTGACAAGTGGAACATAAGGAATTATGCAAATGTCGAAACGTAAGAGACGACACACACACACAATAGATTAAGATAAATGTAACTGTTTTGGTCTTCATCCCGAGAGTGCCCCCCCCCCCCAAAATGCAAGGACGTCGTAAGAAAGCAGTCATGTGACGCACCCCAAGAACCTCCCAGGGCCCATCTCCCAGGGCCCATCAGCACCTCATTCTTACCTGTGTGTTTCCGACACCCTTCCTAATTTGAATAGGCCCCTATTTCACCACCAGGTGTGAGTGTCCAACCAAGATGCATGATGGATAGGTCCAACGCCTGCCTACCGGTTGGTTCAGTCCGCCAAGGAGCAGCAAGCGGGGTGCTCGTCTTATCATACCTCCATCTTGCATCATCCATCTCCATCATAACACCATACCTCATACATCTGGGTGGACGCGTTCACTTGTGACGTCACAAACGGATCGATTTCGAAATGACCACTCAACCCCACACCCGGTGGTAAAATGGGGGGGGGGAGGGGGCCCTTTTTAAAGTCAGACCCTCTGTGTCCCCCCCCCTCACCCCCTCACCCCCTCACCCCCCCCTTCCCCGGCAGGAGCCATGTTCGGCTATCCTGGGCTGCGGCAAGAAGATGGACAAGTCCATCAAGAACGGCCTGAAGTGGCTGCTGGGCAACATCGCCAAGGACTACGAGGCCATCTCTGAGCGCGTGCAGAAGGACACGGCGGAGCAGCGGGCGCAGGAGGAGCAGGACAAGAAGGAGCGGGCGGAGAGGGTGCGGCGCATCCGTAAGGAGAGGTGAGACCCGAACGAGGAGGAGCCGCCCTGGGTCGGTCCGCAGCGGTTTCCCAGACTTTTCACAGCCACGGGGGGAGCCTGTGATGATCGGCATTCCTTTGCCCGAGTAAAACACCCCCCCCCCCCCCCCCCCCCCCCCCCCCCCCCCCCCCCCCAGCGTCGCGGACGGCGCACCAAAAATGTTCTTGTGCTTAATTCTGCCGCATGAACGCGACGTGACACAACACAACACATTGAACGCGACGTGACACAACACAACACATTGAACGCGACGTGACACAACACAACACATTGAACGCGACGTGACACAACACAACACATTGAACGCGACGTGACACAACACAACACATTGAACGCGACGCACAGCATGCCCCTGCATGCTAGTGTTAGCGGAGTGGAGAGACCAGCATCAGAATCCTCCTTTTTAGGGACAGGATGAGAAGAAGGCAAGGGGGATATGAACTGTTCCAAGGTTCAACTTTGGTTGCCGCAAAGTGCACGGTTACATCCTCCCCATCCCTTTGAGCCGAAACATCAATCGGTCACCCGCTCGCTGAGAATTAAAGTAACGAGTCATGCAAGGTGGAGTCTCCGGCGGTTTGATTTTTAAAGAACACGGCCTCCTTATGAGAAGTAGGAGGCATGTGGCTCAGGAGGCAGAGCGGGTTGACTGGTGACCGGAAGGTTGCTAGTTCGATCCCCCGGCTCCTCCTGAGCGGAGTGTCGAGGTGTTCCCCTGAGCGAGACAACTTCATCCTAACCCCCCCCCCCCCCCCCGACGAGCGACGAGCTTGGCCTGTCAACCTTGCGTGGTTGACACCGCCGTCGGTGTGCGAATGTGTGTGAATGGGTGAATGTTAGGCAGTATTGCTAAAGCTTTGAGTGGCCACTGGTTCGAAAAGCGCAATATAAATGCGGTCCATTTAAGGCCATTTAAGTTTGTTATGTCTTTGTGAACGGTTGGGTGTTTTATTTATTTATTTGTTTATTTACACAGGGAGCAGGTGGACCAAGAGGAGGCTGAGCGAGAGGGCAGGCAGATCCAGGGGGCGGGGCCTGTGGATGAGATGATGATGACCAGTCCCTTTCAGCCAATAGGCAGCGTGGTCACCGAGGTGTGTGTGTGTGTGTGTTGTGTTGTGTTGTGTTGTGTTGCGTGTCATCCGATGGTAAAGGAGGTAAATGCACCCAAACATGGAATTTGTTGAAAATCGATACTTGAGTTAATTTGTCTTAAATGGGTTAGCTTGAATGTTGTGTTTGTCCTAAATACTACATGGCGATCACTGACATTGATATGTGTTGTATAGTACAGTGCTTCTCAACTGGTCTGGCCTTGGGTCATCACATTTTCCCATGGTCACTTAAGTCGCGACCCACTTTTATACAATTCGAACCAAGCAAATTTATTTCTCAAAAATGGGCTGGTAAACACACACATACACACACAATGTCATCATGACCTTTTTTAAAACATAAATAAACAAATATTTTCATCCCTGCATTCAAAGCACATTACTCTAGCAGTAAAAAAAAATACATTTACACAAAGTACACATTTAAAGTAGTAATAAAAATCGATTTTCTTTTTCTTTTCACTTTTTCTTTTTCACCACACACTCCGCGACCCATTCAGAACAAGTCCGCGACCCACTTTTGGCTCGCGGCCCACCAGTTGAGAAACACTGGTGTAATGGACCCCCAAACGTTTGAAAAGCATGCAGCATCCTAAACACACATGTACATTCTTAAAGGCCACTGAGCGCGTGACCCGGCGTTTTTTTTAGCGCTGGCTTTGGGCTGACTCTCAGTTTGGAAATGTTGTCCCAGAACGAGGAGAAGGAAAAGGACAGGAAGAGGCACCGGGCGGCAGAGGAGGAGGAGGAGGAGGAGGAAGGGGAGGAAGGGGAAGGGGCCAACGGCACGGCGGGCGATGAAGGTCGGCGTGAAGAGGACGAGGAGGAAGAGGATAACGGCGAAGAGACGGACACCGCCACAAGGCAGATGCCGGATCACGCCGGCTCGGGTGCGTCACACGCACACACGCGCACGCGCGCGCGCGCACACACACACACGTACACACGCGCACGCACGCGCACGCGCGCACACACACACACACACACACACACACACACACACACACACACACACACACACACACACACACACACACACACACACACACACACACACACACACACACACACACACACACACACACACACACACACACACACACACACACACACACACACACTCTGCAGTGTATATCGAACTACAATAAGGAACGTGGAGGGCAGCCAGTCACTTTGAGATCCAAACAAGCCCACTTACAAAAGCACACTCCGAGTCAATACTCACACGCTAGTATCCGTCCCCCCGTCCCCCCGTCCCCCCGTCCCCCCGTTGCAAAACAAAGAAGATGAAAATATCACATCTCTTTCCGAATAGACGCCGGCACAGCTGGAGGTCGATGCTAACGAAAGGATGTCGCAATCAGTCGGCCGTCGCCTCACAGGGGGGGGGGGGGGGGGGGGGGGGGGGGCTTTCGATAAACATGTTTTCAAAGTGCCTGCGACAGACACGGCGACCGAGAGACGCACGCACCATATGAAGTGAAGCGGGACTTCCAGGAATCCCGCGCTTTTATCTCTTCTTTTAATTAGCTCCAAACATGGCGGGCAGGATGCTAATGTATGATAATGCCGCAGCGAGATTGCTGTTCCCCGTTGTGCTGCCTACCCAAGCCTTTATTCTTCTATATATTTGAGAATACTGCGACAACAACAACAACAGCAGCAGCAGCAGCAGATGTAGAAAGAACACAAGACATAACAAACAATTGAATAAACATAAAAAGCAAAATGGTGGAATTCCAAGTCAAACAAGTGAAGGGAGAGTTTCAACGAACCGGCGGTTCTTTGGTTCATCCTGCCAATAACTGTAGCACACTTTAGTTTGAGGTGGACAGATTATTCCCACTCACTGTTGGATAACATCCTGACTTGTCCCTCCATAATATATGGACTGGACCTCGATAACGTATGGACTGGACCTCCATAATGTGTGGACTGGATTGTCCCTCCATAATATATGGACTGGACTGTCCCTCGATAAAGTATGGGCTGGACTGTCCCTCGATCATGTATGGACTGGACTGGCCCTCGATAGCGTATGGACTGGACTGTCCCTCGATCATGTATGCACTGGACTGTCCCTCGATCATGTATGCACTGGACTGTCCCTCGATCATGTATGGACTGGACTGGCCCTCGATAGCGTATGGACTGGACTGTCCCTCGATCATGTATGGACCGTCCCTTGATATGTATGGACGGTCTCTAATCGTGTAACTCGTTAGCGACTCTCCGGCTGAGAGGAGGAGGCTGGGCAAATCAATGAAGCACTCGCTTAAAAAAAGAGAGTCCCCACTAATTGTTTGGGGGCCCAAAAAAAAAGGGCTTGGGGTTTGTTGATTGGTCGAGCTGAGCCACACTCTAACATGGCCGCTTTGTGTTGTTGTTGTTGTTGTTGTTGTTGTTGTTCGCAGCGTTCCCCGGCGAGCAGGCCAGGAAGAAGACGCGGAAGCTGCAGCTGAAGAAGAAGAACCGCGTGGACCCCCTGCAGACGGACGTGGCCCCAGCCGAGGGCCCCACCCCCCCGCCCCCGCCCCCGCCAGGTTAGGCCCCCTCCTCCGCATTGGCCCTCCACTCTCTCTGATAGGGCAACGCCAAAGTGACAAACTAAAAGTGACTTGGGGAGCATAATCTGCTTTTCCACATGGTCATCCGCTCACTTTGGTCACGTGGACCAATGAGTCAAACGTTTTCAGTCATTTTTCAAATGTGCCATGTGTTCCTAAAAAGGTCTTCCCACTAAAAACCTTTTTATCTTAATATTCCAATGGAGATCAAGTTAACTAAACCATGGCTGGCCTTTACTACAGTTATAATGATAATCATTTTCAATTTTTACCATAGGATGTGGTGGACATTAAACTGCTATATTATGATATCGCCCTGTACAATTATGTAGTCAGTTATTTGTAATGGGAAGATCCTTCAAATGTAGGCTGATAACCACAGCTCATTAATATGATCTTTAACGCACATCAATTAATCAATTTACAAAAATGCTATTTTAATTTGGCAGACCGCAGATAATGTGATATGATATAACAACAATCCTGAGCCCCATATATGGTGTTCATCCTCCACGACACCCCTTCTAGAAAGCCCATATATGGTCTTTCGTCGTCCAGGACACCCCTTCCAGAAAGCCCATATATGGTCTTACATCCTCCGCGACACCCCTTCCAGAAAGCCCATATATGGTCTTTCATCCTCGGCGACACCCCTTCCAGAAAGCCCATATATGGTCTTTCATCGTCCAGGACACCCCTTCCAGAAAGCCCATATATGGTCTTTCATCGTCCAGGACACCCCTTCCAGAAAGCCCATATATGGTCTTTCATCGTCCAGGACACCCCTTCCAGAAAGCCCATATATGGTCTTTCATCCTCGGCGACACCCCTTCCAGAAAGCCCATATATGGTCTTTCATCCTCGGCGACACCCCTTCCAGAAAGCCCATATATGGTCTTTCATCGTCCAGGACACCCCTTCCAGAAAGCCCTAAAACACAGGTCTGTGCTTGACGCCCTGTGAACTGTTCCCCGTTGTTCTAGTGGGCTGGGCCACGCCCAAGGCCTCCAGGCTGCACAAGCTGCAGCCTCTCGGCGACTCGAGACGCTCCGGTAAAGCTGCCGTCGTTCCACTCCTCCTTTTAGCATCCACTCCATGCATGCCAACCATTGTGGTGTTTAAAACGTTTCTGGGGGGGGGGGCGCTACACACACACACACACACACACTCCCACTAGAGTGCAGGGCAGCAGAGAGCGCGGGACAAAGCTGGCTCGTACGTTTCCGAGAACCTGTTGCTGGTTAGGGGCTACGGGTACAATGGGGGATCGAACCCGGTACCCTCTTTGTGTGGGGGTTGAACGCCCTCACCGCAACACTATCCTGGCTTCCTTTTTTAAAGGGAACCAAAAGCGTTGTAATGCAAACTAGACTAGGGCGTCGCAAATCATGACTCTTTATTCTGGGTAAAGGCAACGAGACAGGGAAATCGCACTAAATCCACTCTAGCTGTGACTGTAGTGTGTTGTCCCGGCGTCTCCACCTCATTCATTTTGTATCGGGGATCATCTAACCACGGGTCTTGTCCAGCCTGGCATGGAGTGTGTGCATATACTCTCTCGCAGCTGATATTTCCTCTCTCTCTCTCTCTCTCTCTCTCTCTCTCTCTCTCTCTCTCTCTCTCTCTCTCTCTCTCTCTCTCTCTCTCTCTCTCTCTCTCTCTCTCTCTCTCTCTCTCTCTCTCTCTCTCTCTCTCTCTCTCTCTCTCTCTCTCTCTCTCTCTCTCTCGTGCGCTCTCGCTCTCTCGTTGCATGACCTCATTAGCATGCATACATTACAGTACTTGTGTGGTTGTTACTCTGTAGACAGCCATGGGGAGGTTTGGCATCTAATATTTCTGCAATTCAGTATATCGTGAAGGTGCGGGCGTCAAAACATGGAGGGTGATTCATGCACTCCTGTGAGGCTGTCGGCGAACATCATGTAGCTAACTCTGGCATCGCACATACCCAGAACTCCCGGACTCACACCCAGAAAGAAGAAGACATTTCCATCAGTGGAATGGTGGTAATATAATAGTGAATTATGATGCTAACGGATGTATTGTACCTAGCCACCTCCACTTTGCAACGGTTTTGGATCTCTCCAATAGCCAATTCTAATTAGCCACCGATGGAATGTACTGTTTGATGCAGTCCGTTCCCACACATTTGTCTAGCTCTAAGGTAATGCAAATGCGTTGCTCTATTAAAGATAATGGATGATTGACAGCGATCTTCGAAAACATCAAGTTGCATCCATTTGGCTGGATGGCTTTTTCATCCTTACCCCGATGTGCAGTTAGAAAGAATCAGAAACGGTAGACACATCCACAGCACAGAGAACACCAGAGATGGCAGATGGTTCGCCAGCAACCGGTTCGGCCCGCCGATCCAAAGCCCGACATTGTAACCGACTGACATACTAACGCTGGCACGTTTTCTTCACTGGTGTCTTTTTCACCCATCCTCCCGCTAACCGTGTGTGACCCACGCATGCTGTGGACTTCACACGACATCATGTTTCTGCAAAGACATCCTACACCCTCTTTCCCGTTCCGTAATGATTTGTTTTACGATTGGCTACAAAGAGCAACCGTAGCAGAAACTACAAAGAGCAACCGTAGCAGAAACTACAAAGAGCAACCGTAGCAGAAACTACAAAGAGCAACCGTAGCATAAACTACAAAGAGCAACCGTAGCATAAACTACAACGAGCAACCGTAGCATAAACTACAAAGAGCAACCGTAGCATAAACTACAAAGAGCAACCGTAGCATAAACTACAACGAGCAACCGTAGCAGAAACTACAAAGAGCAACCGTAGCAGAAACTACAAAGAGCAACCGTAGCAGAAACTACAAAGAGCAACCGTAGCATAAACTACAAAGAGCAACCGTAGCATAAACTACAACGAGCAACAGTAGCAGAAACTATTAGAGTAACAGTAGCATAAACTACAAAGAGCAACAGTAGCAGAAACTATTAGAGTAACAGTAGCAGAAACTATTAGAGTAACAGTAGCAGAAACTATTAGAGGAACAGTAGCAGAAACTATTAGAGTAACAGTAGCAGAAACTATTATAGTAACAGTAGCAGAAACTATTAGAGTAACAGTAGCAGAAACTATTAGAGTAACAGTAGCAGAAACTATTAGAGTAACAGTAGCAGAAACTATTAGAGTAACAGTAGCAGAAACTATTAGTTACCGTAGCAGAAACTACAAAGAGCAACAGTAGCATAAACTACAACGAGCAACAGTAGCAGAAACTATTAGAGTAACAGTAGCAGAAACTATTAGAGTAACAGTAGCAGAAACTATTAGAGTAACAGTAGCAGAAACTATTAGAGTAACAGTAGCAGAAACTATTAGAGTAACAGTAGCAGAAACTATTAGAGTAACAGTAGCAGAAACTATTAGAGTAACAGTAGCAGAAACTATTAGAGCAACAGTAGCAGAAACGTCCATTTATAATGGCAACATTTTGTATGTTTATAACGGATACTTTTTAATTGTGTCGGTATGGATGTTATCTAAATAAAGTACTCCATCTATCTATGTGTATCAGTATTCTTCACATGCAGACGGGGTGGGGGCGGTTTGTGTCTCAGGGGACTGAGGGGCCAGTCCTGATAACTTGCTAGGAGCGCTCATGTCGGATATTTATGTGCTCCTCTCCACAGAATTCTTCGGGAAACCCCTTCCGCCAGTTGTGGTTCGGCCGCAGCCCAATGGCGAAACGCACGACATCATATCCTAACCCCCGCCCCCACACCCCCTTCTTATAGGACCTTGTAAACCCCCCCCCCCCCCCCCCCCTTTTTTTCTTGGAGAAAGAATGTAAATACTTGTATTACCATAACTGTCACATGTTTATTTTTGGTTGTTTGTTGTCAGTGTTTGAAATATCGAGATGACCACGCAATGCGAATGTCAAAAAAACGGATTTATACATTTATCGGTCACTTTTAACGCACTACTCTTCTCCCGTAACGTGCAATACTTTGCAGACGGCATATTAACAATACAATATGGAAGATACATAGACAGGGGAAATTGTGACGCCGTTTGAACAAAGGCTTTTGTTTGAATTTGGCTCAAAATACTGTTTGAATTTTGAGCCAAGGTAGCAGGTAGCATAAGAGAGCTGGGAAAAATAGACTATATATTGACTATATAGTGATTATCCGCAAAGATTGAGGTAATTTAAATGTATGGGCAGCTACACAGACACACACACACGCTAAACGCTCACGTTGTCCATTGATGTGTGTGTGTGTGTGTGTGTGTGTGTGTGTACCCACACACATCCAACCTAGTTTTTTTTTCAATACAAATGTTAGGTCAAGTCATTTTCATAGGTCCACGTTTCATTGTTTCATAAATGCCTGCAGTCCATTTCTCCACTAAAGCAACTCTTTCTACTTTAGTGTTATTGATTTACTTTGAAATTGAGTATGACATATTAAATGACCCGAAAACAGCCCATGGTAGACTAGATAGCAAGCTGTGTCCTGAAAAATGAAAGTATCTTTTCAAATAAAATCTGTCATATTATGTTGAATAAGCAGAATATATCAATGGCCTAGATGTTTTGGAAACGTATGCTTTTTTTTTTCTTTTTCTACCTGGAATGTATTTTGTATTAACACAATAAAAGTTTTTTAAAGTATGAATTTTAATCAAGGTTCATTTAGTACTGTACGGAACGGGACCAGCATGGTCTGAAAAATACCCAGTAAAAAAAAAAAAAAAAAGTCTGTTCACCTTTTTCAAACGGGTTCAAGTAATTCAATGCTTGTGATGAAGTGCCGTTGTCACACCGTGGTCTTGTTTTCCCCTGAATGACCGCGGTTCAGTCTGCTTCTACCTTGATGCCAAGATTCAAGCATCACCTCCAGTGAGCGGAATAACAATTTACAGCCCCCGGATGCCAGACACGTTCACCGTCTCCGCAATTGACGCAAAAGGGCATCATGCCAGAATACAAACACCTCTATTAAACGATATCTCCTCGTGTCATTAGATAACGCACAATTTGAATTTAGCACGTCATTTCTACGTGGAGAATATACGGTTATTGACTTGTCAGTGATTGACTCATTTCGATTGAATCACTTTTTAATTGTTCCAATGGATCGACGAGTCCGTCATGCCGACAAAGTTAATCAGCCTGAATCAAATTCCTTTAGTGATACGCTTGAAGGAACACAGAGCATGTTATCAGAAAATTTGCATGGGGTGTGTACAATAAAAGAAAAAGTGCATTGGTATGTGCAATAAAAATGTCGTCAATTATGAAACGGCTTGAAAATAATGAACTGACTTCAAACGAGTCTCCTCTCTAAATCTGTTGTGCGTAAGTAATTGCTCATGGCCAATTCAGTTCCCAATTACAGAAAGAAATTCCCATTCGCCTCCTAAATATTTCTGTAAGACCCGTGACTTAAAGTCAGAAGATTGCAGTAGTGCGTTAGCTCATTGCTGTCGTCAACGTTCCCAGTGTCATCGCACTGTTCGCCTTGCTTGAAGACCACTTCGCAGAAGCTGTGCTCTTCGTAGAATAAGCTTATTTTGTCGGACCGCTCCTGGGACAGTGCAATGCTGGCAATGTTGACGGGTTTAGCGTTGGCCTCCAAAAGATGCTGTGAATGATGGAAAAAGAACACGGTCACAGGTTAAAACATGGAACGCTGCTCGGATTGAGCCACCAACATTTTTGAAACGTAAACGTTCAAAGGGTCCCTATTATACCACGAGGTGTGAGTGGGATCGGCCATTACAAGCCGTTTGAAAATCGGCCTTTTCCCTGTGCCTTAGTGTCATCACAAGTGGGCGTGTCCACCTACATGCACGAAGGATAGATAGGCAACGTTTGCTACAGTCCACTGGGTAGGCTGGTAGACCGATCTATCCAGCATACATCTAGGTGGACACTCCCACTTGTGATGTCACTAAGGCACAGGAAAAGGCCGATTTTGAAACGGCTTGTAATGGCTAATCACACTCACTTACACCTCGTGGTATAATAGGGGCCCTTTAAGCATTCATTTCACCTCGGTTGACGACGGAAACAAGATTTGGTACCTTTTTGAAAAGAGGAGGCAGGTTGGTCTTGGGATTTAGGAATCTGATTCCTTTGTAGGTAAACCAGGCAATCAGCGGTAAGAGAGGAATAGCCAAGGAGACCAGCGCCAAACTAACCACCAAATGTCCGGATGGCTTGGCAGTAGTTTTATGTGGAGATACTTCACCTAAAACGACAAGTTGGATGAAAAGCCCTTGATGAATAATGACCGATGACCAATCGTGTTCAGTGTTTTGCGTTAAATGATGTCCGATATGTGCAGACATATTCCTGGGAATATAACTTAATTTGAACCATTCAGGCCAGTGGATACAGTCACAAACATGTAGCGGCAAACTGGGTTTCAGGCACACACACACACACACACACACACACACACATACACACTGGTTATCACAATTGCTCCTTCTGATTGATTCAAAGTCTGATTGTGTTCCCCATGACCCACAGGTTTAAAAGCCACGGACCTATAGCATCCACAGTGGCACAGTGTTTTATCCGGAGCATATATATACTGTATATACACCACACGACCCACCTGACTGGTCACATATGGGCTCACTGAAGTGGCCCTCCAGTCTGTAAGAGGGGA
>JACYXH010000057.1:0-7500 GCA_026745465.1 Lota lota | reverse complement strand
ACAAAACAAACAAACCAAATACAAACTGACCAATAAAAACAATCGATACACTTAAGGCAAAAAAAACAAAACAAACAGATGGCTTAAATGGAAACCGAGCTACCTCCACTAACTTCTATTCACTGTAGACCAAACTAGACGCGTGTGGATGAATAGATAAGGAGTTACGAACCGGCGAAGTGGAGCAGGCTCACGGTGACGACGATGACAGTAATTCTCGCTGCCATGTGGACACAGCGAGCTCTCTACCGAAGGTGTGTAAAAGAGTGGGACGGTGGAATCGCCCTTTTTATCCAGGTGAAAAGAGTGGGCAGAAAACCTGCCCACATCAAAATCTCGGCAACATCATGTGACATTTTTTTTTTAAGTTCCTTCCCCTTACGGGAAAATACTTGAATACTGGGTTTGTGAGTGTGTCTATGCAAGTACATTTGTGTGTGTGTGTGTGTGTGTGTGTGTGTGTGTGTGTGTGTGTGTGTGTGTGTGTGTGTGTAGGTGGCTGAGTTTGTGAGTGTGTGTCTATAAGTACATTTGTGTCTGAGTATATATGTTTGTGTTTTTGAATGCACACAAACGTGCAAGTGCGTCTGTGGTTAGAAAATCATTCTTAATATGCACAGGGATGAATTGCTGGTGTGGGTTACACACACACATTTAATTATTTGTCTGTGGTAAATGCAACGGGAATGGAGCAGTATTTGCTATTCAATAGTCTTGTCTGCACGGGGTGAATGCATTCTGAGACTGTGCCTATAGGGTTTAACTTAATCATCTGACATCGTTTTGTATTTTTCTTACTTACTACTTCCGCCAGCAGAGGGCAGTGCAGTCCCACTAATATCGCGATGACTGCAGATGACTTTGATATTGAATGTCGAGTTGACGACGCCGTTGGGGGTATGAATGTGTGTGTCATTTGTTGAGAGTCCACCGTTTCTCCCCATCACTTAGTTGTCTACTGTAGCAGAGTTAACGAGACCGATTCTGGGGCTGCGGTAAAGAAAACCTTATGACGGTAACTCAATATTTCATATAAACTTAATCCAATTAAGAGAACCAATCCAGGTTATATTCAGGGTTCAGATCCCGGGTTTGGATCCTTGTTTAAGTTGACCTACACTCCAAGTGGGCCCATAGGCCAGTTCCACAGATCTGAATGTTAGTTAGTTAATTAATGTAGTTTTAGTTTCGAAGGCAGAGTAAAATGTATTCTAGCAAGTTAAAACACACACACACACACACACACACACACACACACACACACACACACACACACACACACACACACACACACACACCCTTACTAGTCTATGTCAGCATTCATATAATAACATACATTTAGCTTAGGTCTTGTTACTAAATGAGTCCTCCTTCAAACTCAGCTACTCTTTTCTACTCACGTACGGTACGCTAAACTAGCAAAGGTAAACAAGTCCAATTCTGTAATCACCGCTAGAAACTCTAGAAAAAGGTGCTGTCTCACAAGTTGGAGGCCTAAAATCCCAAAGCAATTTGTAACCACAGGACGAAGGTGAAATTATGTAAATCTCAATATCTCTCCCCCCCCACCCCCCTTAATGAGAGGCTACTGGAGCTGAATTCGGCGCTATCAAGCGGCCCGTATTATTTAGCAAACCTTGATACGCAGATGTACGGCTCAATTTTTGAACGTGGCTCTCTCAAAGCCTCTCTGATGTAATTGCCCTGCAAGAAACCTACACGAAGTTTTTAACTGAAGACCTTTGCGGCTGCTACCAAAATAATGACACCACCAACACACTTTGGCGCCTCAAACCCTTCAAGGAGGCGAAGGGAAGATTTTTTTAACAAGGTGCGAAAAAGATAAACGGTCTATCTTTAATACGGACTCAGGTTTTTTTTTCTTTTCGGTTGTGAGATCATGCAAAAAAAAAGACGTTTTGGGGAAGATGTCCACTAGGAATCTGACCAGGAAGATGATGGAAAAGATAGAGAAATGGTGGTGTGTGTGTGGCACAGGCAGTCATTCGTAGCTTGCACTCTCAAGTGGCACAGTTTCAAGATTCAGAGAAAATGAAAGAGTGGAACAAGGGATGAACCAAATTAGTTTATAAAAACATTTGAGAGAGAGAGAGAGAGAGAGAGAGAGAGAGAGAGAGAGAGAGAGAGAGAGAGAGAGAGAGAGAGAGAGAGAGACCAAAAATGTATTACAATTAAAACCGCAGCTGTGGCACCTGGATCTGAATGCACTGGTCATGCTACGGGCATTTGCAAAGCACCCGTAAAAAAAACAAATAAAAATAACAATAAATCCAATTGGGGTCTCCGTGTTGGGCAGTCAGACCAACAAACCTGACTTCATCGTTGAATCCCTATTTGTTTCACCCCGGGACTGTTTTTCTAGAAGCACGTTTCCGGACACGCAGCCCAAGATCGGCTGTGCTTTGCATTTCAACCAAGAACACTCGAGAAGGTGGTTCTCCGCAGTGAATCAGCAACGCTGCGACGCAGCGTTTCCGCGCGGAAAGGCTGCGCTCCGAGAGACTGGCAGGCCTTCCGCACACGCGTGTTTGCCTGCGTGTTGTGGACGTTTCGACCGGGGCGACTGGCGGTCAAACCGGGAGCACGGGGGTGTGAGCTGCTTCGTGCCTTTTCCCTTCTCGCCTGTATTTTGCTACGTCCAAAAATAAATGCAGTGTTGATAGCACACACGGAGTTCACACGCGTGGAAGGCCTAAGTAGCTTGCTAGCCACCCCTTGCTAAAACAGGCCGAGAGTAGGAGGTAGGAATTCTAATGGAAGCACTTTTTCTTTAAGTCGCCGCAAATTATAGAGTCAGACACAGTGATTTAGCTAATTAAGCTACGTTGTTACATTGCTACATTCCACTGCATTTCATTAAATGATTAAAAAAAAGCCAATACTGTAGCTGTATAAAGCAAATGGCAAGTTTACAATAAAAACGTTATAACGAGGACATATCACCACGTTTAAAACGAAACACTTAACGAACTTCGTTTTGATTGGCCGGTGAGCCCTGTCCCGGTACACTCCCAGAACGACAGGCACATAAGAGGGGGCCGGTAAAGGGACGGACAGGGCCACCTCTGCGGCGAATGACCGGGATTCGTCCCGGCGTCCCCGATGGCCAGCACACCACTGTGCTTAAGGAAGTCCAGGAAGTAACGGAAATCCATAAACCAGCCTTAAAGTCCAAATAGATGGGGGGGGGGGGGGGGGGGGGGGGGGGGGGGGGGGTCAAACTCGTTGAAAGACTTTTTACGGGTGAGTCTTAAAACGGTCCAGTGCGTTCAGATGCTCTGTCTATCTGTCCCCTCCGTCTTCCTTTCTAAACCACCTTGAGAGACAAGGGTGGTTTCACACCTTAGCTACGCTCAAACTTCAACCATCGTTTGATTGGACGGTTATAATAGGCTCCTCCAACACTCACAACCGAGTGTAGTATTTTCATGGGCCCCTTCGACGCTATTTGATTGGCCCTTTTGTATTGGCTCCTCTCACAGCCGACGCCAGGCTAGGTAGATATTTGACACTTGACCTTATCCATTACCCACCCTTTTTCCTAGCGTGCTCAGACGTTAATGAGACACATACACCAGGGCTTATGGGAAGCGCATGAGCGCACTTCAGCGGCCTAGTGCTCGAGTGTGATGAAGTGGAGCTATTGGAACGCAGCCGTCCTCGATGGGGAAGAAAGGTACTGGGGGTGTACTGCTGGGCAGGTTTAGTTTGACGCGTTTGGAATGAATAGACTTGTAGTTTTTAATATGCGACCGTGCACCTTTTCATAAAAAAGGTGCAAAATTAGGATTTTTCTTTTCCTCTCTTTGTTTGTTGACCAAAAAAGTTAACCTTTGGGGAATAATTACATGGACACAAAAGCCCCCCCAAAACCCCCCCCCCCCCCCCACACACGCAATTAAATCCAAATTGCTTCAAATAGTCCCAATAATTCCATTGACGCGTCTTTTTATTTGGTTGCATGAGACCGAAGCCCACAGCCCACAGCCCCCCCTCACTCCCCCCCCCCCCCCCCCTTTTTCCCACATGCCTTCTTTCAATTAAAACCGAGACGGAAGGACCGGCTAGCAGCATCTATGAACCTCGCCCGCCAGCCTCCACACAATAGCATCATTCAACCGCCGCACTGGAGTGCATTTGTGAGTGTAATAATCACCCGATGCTTGATGAGCAACGCAGATACCGCCCATTGTGACGGGCGCCGCGCGGCGTTGGGGGGAGGGGGGGGTGGGGGGGGGGGGGGTGGTGATCGGGTCACCGCCGGTGCGTTCCTTCATTTTTAAGCATTCTTTTGTGTGTGTGAATTTATGACGACGACGACGGGGTGGGATTGGGGTGGGGGTGTGGGGTGGGGGGTTGTGGGCGGGCGTTTGAGGAAGACAACCCATTCGGAAAAAGCAGATTAAGTACCCTTTAACAATTTCTCGGCCATACAGACTTGTGTATTTTAGTGTGTAGTAGTGTGTTGCTAGTGCTGCGTGAGAGAGTGTTTTTTGTCAACCGTGAGAAGTGTGAGTAGCTGGTGTGTAGTGTGTGTGTGTGTGTCACACTGAGAGTGTGTCATGCGTGTGTGTGTGTGTGTGGTGTGTGTAGTGTAGCGCCCCGTTGTGTAGTAGCTGTGTGTGTGTGTGTGTGTGTGTGTGAGAGTGTGTCATGCGTGTGTGTAGCTGTGTGTGTGTGTGAGAGTGTGTCATGCGTGTGTGTAGCTGTGTGTGTGTGTGTGCGTGTGTGTAGCTGTGTGTGTGTGTGTGTGTGTGTGAGAGTGTGTCATGCGTGTGTGTAGCTGTGTGTGTGTGTTGTGTGTGTGTTCATGCGTGTGTGTAGCATGTGTGTGTGTGTGTGTGTGTGTAGCTGTGTGCTGTTGTGTGTGTGGTGAGAGAGGTGTGACCATGCGTGGCTGTGTGTAGCTAGAGTGTGTGTGAGATGTGTGTTGTGTGATAGTTTTATGCATGAGCAATGGCCCCATAGGGAAATGGTATACACACATTCTGTGGCCACAAGGGGAATATCCGAGCGTGTTGACCTTTGGTTATTTCCGTCCTCCATCGCACTTCTTTGCGGTCTTTGTTAACACGGCTGCAGACGCTGTACTCTGTTCCTTTCCTAACTGTGGAATGAGATCATTAATCCAAACACCACATGGGGTTTACACAGAGAAACATCTCAACTGAAGACAAACAAACAAACAAACAAACAAACGACGGTTTGATTTACATGGTTTGCCAGCCCCCCCCCCCCCCCCCCACCCCCCCCCCCTATACCACACTATACCCCACTACCCCCCCCCCCCCTCCCACCAAACCCCCTCCCCCAAACCGATCCTGGAGATGACATTTACAGTGTTACGTCATTAATTCATATTTTGAGTCTTTTTATCTGTCGACGACCCTTTTCATAATGTCATCTTTCTCAATGAAGACGCCGGCCTTCATAAGGTGGGACTTGACTAGCGCAAACCTTTTTCGCATCCGCTGCTATTGATTGGCCGTTGCCGGCCTGTAGGGGGCACTGGTTCAGCAACCGCAATTTCAGTTTTGGTAGAATTTGTACAATGGGTAGAAGGGATGTATTGGTTAATGAATGGAATGGATACATAATATAATATTGAAAGGGATGTTGTTGTAATTACATTGTATTTACTGAACTAGATTCAACACAATTCTTACCACACTCCAGGTTCAAATTCCTAGTTCATAGTCATCTAATGGTTAGAAAGTTAACGTTATTTTACTTGTGGCTATTGCATGACAATGAAATTACATAACGTGAATAAACGTGACTCGACGTAACGTCAATACAACTTTAATACGTGAACTCGTCCGTGAACATGATTTCTGAGTCACGATTTTCACCGGCCGTAGTGGTGAAGACTACAACTCCCATGATCCCGCAGTACTTCACTACGTCGTCAAACCACGTATGTTGTTATTGTTTTGATTGAGAGACCCCTAGCGGCACAAATAATATATGATACCTTTTTAAATGACAAACCATCATGACCCAAATTCCCAATAGGCCTTATCTATAAATCACCATAGAAATTATCTTAAACCAGCCATTTCAAAGATATATGTTGGATAAATCACAACTTCCTTTTATGCACGTGTTACGAGGCCAGATAATGTTAACATGCCATCTCATTGTTTTTATTTCCTGTCATCAGTAAAAAAAAAAAAAAACACAATATACGCTAGCCTTTCATACTAGATTCAATGTTATGAGTGCAACTATCAGAACCACACAAACACACCATCAAAAACACGCTTCTTGTTGAAAGTTGATTTCAAACAAGTCAGTCAGTGCACAGCTGATCAAAATGCAGGTTGTTGAGTGCGCTGCCTTTCAATTGAGGTCCCCACGGGGATCACTTCTTTCAGTGCTTTGTCAAGATCGGCAGGTACTCCTTGTTGCGTGCCAACGCCTGCCGATGAATGAAACAATGACTCCACACGACGTCATGGCGAGCTGCCTCCTTGATTCTTTTCACAACTCCGCGCAAGCTTTTGAAATACCACTTTTCTGTGTATTCGTATGGGCCAGTGAAACGGAGGTTTTGGCAAAACCGTGACGTCATGACCTCGATTTACACGTGGCAATTGTCGTTTCACGCGTCGAGCATGCGCCGGAAACCTAGAAACAATGTGCGGGCTAGCGGTGTGTTTACGTGTGGCTAGTGCTGTTAGCTTTAATCACATGTATACAAGCCAACCTAGCGTTGCTTCTTAATTTCCCCGCCTTGCTGTGTTGTTGATGTATTCGCTGCTCAAGATGAAAGCCCATCAATGCGCACTCTCCTTATGTTCTTCTGTAGTGTTTGATATAAAGTTGTATCGCCCCCCCCCTGCTGCCCTGCCATGCTTATGTGAGTGTTTTAAATTGTTTTTGCATTCTCATGTGGATGGAAATATATATATATGTTTTTATTTTAAACGAAGGGGGAAAAATACTTCTACTTACGTGTGTAGACGAGGTCTTAGTTTGTATGTTTGTCTTTGTACCCTGAATCAAGCATTAAGCAATTCATTTTTGTGTTTAGCGTTGTAGTGTAATTTATTCTAGCTCGTTTTTTCCCCAATTTCACCTTTTGTCTTCTCCTTGCTGGATTTGACTGCCTGATCCCCTGCCTGATTACATGTGTAGTGAATTTGCAAGTAAAGTGGTTTTTGTATCAAGATTCTGCTTCTGAGTCATGCTATTGACTCCACTTGCCAGTGTGACAGAGGGTGCGTTGTGTTTTTTTCTTTTTTGTAGCTTCGTACAGAACAGACACTTGTACATATGTGTATTAATGTATGTTAGTGGAACCAGCGTTGTGGGCTGGGACTGGGGTTATAGAATGGTAGTCCGAAGCCAACCGGGCAATGAGCAATTAGCATAAAGTCACTGAGGCTCACATGGGAACAACAGATACAGGCTTTTGTGATTTAGCATATAATACTTGAAGTGACTATTTTGTTTTATTACTCTGTGTTCTATTAC
>JACYXH010000056.1:280000-284493 GCA_026745465.1 Lota lota | reverse complement strand
CTGCTCGGGGACTGGAAGAAGAGCACAACAAAGGCCCCGGCAAAAAGTACAATAAATACTGCCAGTAATATTTGGCAGTATTTATTGATCATTCGTTATGTAGATAATAATAATAATGAAATACATTTAAAAAAAACCTCATGATTGCTTTAAACTGCTGACACTGCTTATGTAAGCAGTGTTTTAAGTCATGTACCTGTACCTTGAGAAAAAGTTTCATATTAGCTACAGCTACAGTTAATTAAATACGCCTTTCTTTTCTTTCGTCATACAAACGACGCAAAGTGATTTAACCTTGTTTTATGCTGGAGAAAAAAACGTTTTGGAAGTGATGGTGAGTCGTTTGCAGAGCAGCGTACGAGTGAACAAAGCACTGTTCAAACTGACAAAATATTTGAGGCGCTGTATACAAAGATATAATAGATCAATCAAAGCCCCTCACGCCCATCTCTGCTGCATTTGTCTTTCCTCGTGTCTCTCTCTTCCTCCCCTCACTGTGTTTCTCTCCCTCTGTGCTCCTGTACTGTCTCTCTCCCTTTCTCCCCCTTCTCTCTCTTTCTCCCCTCACTGTGTTTCTCTCCCTCTCTGCTCCTGCACTGTCTCTCTCCCTTTCTCCCCCTTCTCTCTCTCTCTCTCCCCTCACTGTGTCTCTCTCCCTCTCTCCCCCTTCTCTCTCTCTCCCCTCACTGTGTCTCTCTCCCTCTCTCCCCCTTCTCTCTCCCTCTCTCCTCCTGCACTGTCTCTCTCCCTCTCTCCCCCTTCTCTCCCTCTTTCCTACCGCACTGTGTCTCTCTCCCTATCCCTCCCCCTTCTCTCTCTCCTCCCTCACTGTGTCTCTCTCCCTCTCTCCCCCTTCTCTCTCTCCTCCCTCACTGTGTCTCTCTCCCTCTCTACCCCTTCTCTCTCTCTCCCCTCACCGTATCTCTCTCCCTCCCTCTCTCCCTTCTCTCTCCCTCTCTCCTCCCGCACTGTGTCTCTCTCTCTATCCCTCCCCCTTCTCTCTCTCTCTCCTCCCGCACTGTGTCTCTCTCTCCCTCTCTCCCTGTCCCTCCCCCTTCTCTCTCACTATCTCCCTCTCTCTCTCCCTGTTGCTCTCTGTGGGGGGCCTTTGTACGCTCATCATCTGTTTATCGGGCCCCGCACCTTCCAGAGCTCACTGCTCTTCAACCCCGACAGAAGATTGTTCAAACTCGGGCAAACGAACTTGACAGAGATGAGAATAAGCTCTAGCTTCCAATGCATAATAGAAACTAACAGGGTAACAGGGTTGGGCAGTTTTGGGATAGTTTTGTCTTTCAAAACGGTTGGTTCACCAGGATGTATTGCTACTCAACTCTTGTGTTGACCACCCCTCCGTGCACACACACACACACACACACACACACACACACACACACACACACACACACACACACACACACACACACCCCACTGCCCTCCTCCTCCTCCTTCAACACCAAAACCCCTTACCCGCTGAATTACTTAGGGACAATGGGTAAGCCAGGTCGCCACGGTAACAGGCAGAAGGGAGTTGGGGGTAGGAGCAGCTGTTACATCAGATTAATTCAGATTCTGATAATCCCCCCCCCCCCCACCCTGCTTCCTCTCATCGCTATACTCCCTCACCACAAAACTTTTTTACCCCTCCACCACCTCCACCTCCACCTCCTTTTCCTCCTCCTCCTCCTCCTCCAGGATCCAACTTTGCCTGCAGCTCCTCAGCCACGTTTCTTTCCTCCTCCATTTCTCTCCTTCATCTCCTTCTTCTTCTTGCTATACTTAATCCGTTGTTCCCCCTCTGCTGCTCCTTCAACATAACTCCACAATACGTAGATGATTGAGTGGAAAGTTCAGAGCTGTCTCTGAGTGAAACCCTGCTGAAAGACACATTCCCTACACTGCTTTACTGCTTTCTACTACTTCTCTGGAAATGACCAATGACCTGCAACTTCCAACATTTTCTATTTGAAGAATTCATAATATTTAGGCATAGCAGTTAAGATACCAAAAGTGATCCAAAAAATGGTGGCGAATTTTCTTTCGGAGAAACCAAAAGATATTCTCCATAGTTTTAAGACTTGATTTCTGTATTTTCCTACCTTGCCAAACTGGTCAAAGTACTGCTTGACGTCTTCAATGGTTGTGGTGACGGAAAGGCCTCCAACGAAGATCTTCTTGGTCCGAGTCACCAACTGTAGGAAGAAAGAAATACACATAGTGTTTACTGAAAGAATAAGGAATCTCAAACAGCAATATTGCTGATTAAATTGGATCCACATTAGCATCTTGCTTTAGACAACTGCCTCTAGCAACTTCTGTCAGAATTGCTTTGCTTGCTTTAAGACGGAATCAGTAATTATATTGCTTACATTGCATTCATCGATCATCTGTGAGAGCGTTATGATGTGTTTGTATGAGTGATCCTGAGACTGCTTCAATGCATAACACCAACCCACTGAAACCAGCTACAGTAAACTGCAGCTGTTGTCTTGCCAGTTACTTTCAGCCACTCATTGATAGGCCCAGAATGGCCTCGGATTCTTGGCAGAAGCCAGAAATGATTAAGGAACATGTACACATGTTAGCATGTCCTTTAAACACTATACCTGTGCCTTAGCATGCCCTATAATAAAGTTGTGAAGAGTTGAATCAGGCACAGGTGACAGACATGTCATTGCATCGAATGAACATTGCAGTGATTTCAGTCATGTTCACCGGGTTGTGAAGTGATAAGTATAATAGGTATAAGACCACAGAGTTAAGTTAAAATGCACTTATTATAATCCAGCACTGGATGAACTCACCTTGGGCTGAGCTCTGCGAGGGAAAGCAACCTTGGGGTCAATCTAAATGCAAGCATACAGAGAAAGAGAAGGGATTTGAGCGGCATGTCATGAACCAAGCGGTAGTCACAGCCTTCCACACGTCACACCTTAAGGTTTCATTCTGATCCACCAATGTCTGTGTCGATTCAAAGCTGTAAAAGTGATATTTTTCCTCGACACTGTCACATGCTAAAACCCCCTCAAAAACCAATAAGAGAGAAAGATCACAATGTGTTTGTGTGCGTCTGGGCATGTGCGTTAATGCACCAGCAGCTAAGAACATCTGCTTCTATCCAGGGAGGATTGGGAACCTTGGAGGCATCTCTTAAGACCTGTCACTTATTGCTGACGTGTGACCTTTGACCTTCTGGGATCTCCCATGGGCAAGGCAATCCCAGGCACACCTGAATCCCAGGTACCACAGTGCAGAAAACAAACGTGACGGTCTGGGGGTGGCAATAAAGTTAGGGGTGGACAAGAGACAGCGCAGTGTGTGTGTGTGTTTCTTTCCCCAGAGATGGGGAAAGAAAGAGAGAGAGAGAAGTATCAGGACAAAGGGACGAGAGCTGTCATTAGCACACACTGACAGTTATTGTGTTTGTTTGTTTTTATTTCATAACGCTACTAATGAAAACAATGACGTAATTATGTTGCATAAGGATGATGTACCTCCATATGATGTACCACCATATCATTTCTGATATTCGATCATATTAAACATAAAAATTACAAAATAATACTTTTCATATAGTATGCACAGTGTACTTCCTGTGATGTTGTATTTCTTCCAGTGGCTGCCCTTCGATGGTTGTGGGATTATCCCTATAAAAGGGTCTTCTTACCATTTACCATGATCAAAAGAGTCACTCTGTACAATATGTTAGAAATTCTAGGACTTCATCTCTACAATCCCAACAGCAGAACAGAATTCATCAGAGAATCACACCGAGCCACGTGTACGCAATCGCACAAGACGCTGCAGATTGGATTGTATTTGATATTCCAATATTTGATACTCCAATCCTCTATATTAGTCTACATCGGTCTACCAGACGCTAGAGAACAACTAGACTACTACCGCACCGCACCGTTGGTTAACACTAGGAGACGGCAAGACAGCACAGTGGCTAAGATTAGTCCATAACCCTAAGAGGGTACAGCGTTTGTTTCTACCGCAGAGAGAGCTAGAGTCTCGGTGGCAAACCGCGTGTGTTCACCCGAGTGTTGCACTACTTGAGTAAAAGAGTAAAAAAATTAATAATAATAATAATAATGTCACTGCAGGTTTGCTAGAGAGCGTAGTGAGAAGGACTATGCTAGACTTGGAGAATTTTATTTTTGGATGCAGTCTACTGTTAAAGACAGGCTACGGTTCACTATTCTGATAGTCACCTCCGGTCACCAACCCTCCTGATGTCCAACACTCCTGTGCACATTCAAAAACAAACAAAACACACACACACACACACACACACAAAAAGGTCAAATAAATAAAAAAACGCACGGCAACACACATCCACTGGGGAAAAGATTATGAGGACATTAAACAGACAAAATAGCTCGGCTATTGAAAACTTGGGAGAAAATCAACAAAACAAAACAAAACAAAACAAGGAGAGACTGAGGACGGAGGATGATGGGGGTGTTCCTTATCAACGCCATGGAACC
>JACYXH010000056.1:215000-277500 GCA_026745465.1 Lota lota | reverse complement strand
GCACCTGATCATACAGGAGCAAAAAGTAACAAAAATAAAAATAAAAAGCACGCCACGGTATGTTTGGACTGTGTGATGGTCTGTCAAGAATTAACTCAAGACAACACTCTTTGGGGGTTGCGGGTCGCTCTTAAGCTCAGTTCGATGGGCCAAACGGTGTAATGACAGCAAAAAGCTAAATGTACGTGTGATGAGAACAACAAAAGCAAGCACCACCCCCTCATCCTCTCAAGTCCTGGGGTTTCTGTGGAAATTAAAACAAGCATCTTGACCGTCCCGCGATAAGCTTTAAAGTCCGGGCTACTGTCCTAGCTAAGGAAAAAACAGCACCAGAGCCCCCTCTACCATATATATATATAAAACCATCTTGAAGGTTGAGTAGGGCATAGATGGAGCTTCATGCTCTGCAACCAGAGACCAGAACCGCTACGTCCAGTATACTGGGCATGGCTGATGAGCAGCTTTTGAAAGAAGAAAATAAAAAACAAACTACAGAGTTAAAAACAGCAGTTTGATTCGACTTCCGGCTCGCTTGACCGAAAGCGAATTCAGTGCCAACTTTGAAAGATGTGTTTGTCAGACAGACTCGAGTACAACGCTGTGTGTCGTGAGAGTCTGGACGGGTGTCACCGGGGTGAAAACACAAAGAGAGAAACTCACAGTTTTCGAATCCAACTCGTGCCGGGCCTGGGCCAAAACTTTATCCACACCCGCCTGATCGACGAAGGTGACAAACCCGAATCCTCTGCAGGGCAGGACGGGAGAGGAAAGGAGTGGAACGTTAAACTCTATTACAAACTGGTTATGAGGACCATAATGTGATGATGGATAGCAGTCATCGTTATGGCACCGAAACTTGAAGGGGTATCCTACCAGGTGGGTCCACTATGACTCTCTCTCTCTCTCTCTCTCTCTCTCTCTCTCTCTCTCTCTCTCTCTCTCTCTCTCTCTCTCTCTCTCTCCCCCGGTGTCTCTCTCACCTGGAGCGCTTAGTAACTGGATCCCGCATCACCATACACTCCTTCACCTCGCCGTACTTGCAGAAGTACTCCTTCAGTCCCTCTGAACAGGGAGAACACAGTCCAAGCGTTACCTTGAACTCCCCAATACTTCACACAACATGCACCAAGACCTTCACTGTAATACACATATTTAGTATATTTGTGTCATTGTAATGCTATAAAGGCTACTTCGTTACTCTGAGATACATGTTTTAGAAGATGGAAAACGAATGAATAGAAACAGGCCAGTTGTAGACTCTAAGCAGGTGCACATGACCAATTGTTCCAATCGGACTTTATACAATTACGAATTGTGCTTTAAAACATTCTCGAGTGCAATTCTGGAATAGGATTATCGGGTATTGTGCTTCTATTTGAACAGCATCTACTTCTGAACAGCTGCCACTGACGACTCCCCGCGGAGCTCCGGGACGCGTTCCGATTCGAAACTTTTCAGAAACCAAAGCATCGAATGGACTGCCATTAATAAACGATGTAAGCTCTGTGCACACAAGCCAGCCTTCATAAAGAAGTAGCCTACAGGTTGTTGTTGTTTTTTGGGGGGGGGGGGGGGGGGGGGGGGGAATTCGATATTCGATTTTCCACCCAACATTTAGAAAACAAGCAGAGGATTAGCGTCTTCTCAGAGGTAGAAGTGGAAAAAGCATTACCTTGGGTGGTCTGCCAGCTAAGCCCACCTATAAACATTTTGCTGTGGAAGAAGAACATTTCGAAATATTAACATCATCTTCTTACAAAAAGAAAGTGCCACATACATGGCTTCAATGCGTTTGGAATGGTCGCCGTGGATCACAAATCGTTCTTAACACTAGAAACTACTCCTGTTGTAAAACCTGCATTTCCCAACATTCACGGCATTTTATACGAGCCGTCGAAAGAGCGATCTCTATCCGAAGGTGGGACGGGCTTCATAAAAAGTCAGCCTCGCGCATCGTGTCCTTTCGTGCGGCCACGGTGCGTCTCGGAGGAGGGCTCCAAGACGCAGGACAAAAGTTTACCAGGGGTCGTGAGGGGAGTCCGCGGAGGACAGGCTGATCTGGCTCTCTTCCGTCTCCATTCCGTGGCCGTTGTGCGTTCGGATCTTCGGTCGGACCTCCGGTGTGTGAGAACAAGTGGCGTGGTGATGGGGAGGGGGTTTGGCCCGGGGTTCGAGGCACCGACACTCAAGAAGGAGAGTTGGCCGAGACTCCACCTCTTCTCGTCCCTCTTTCCTTCTCATCCTACTTAGCAGTCCGCTTGCATCCGTCGTGTAAGTCCGATACATTTTGACTTTGGCTTATAAGCTATTTCTGGATTTGTTGGACATCATTTTGTGTGTCAACATCTGATTGGGAACAGAAAAAAAAAATGGGACTACTAAATACCTGTTGTGGTAATAATGTCAACTAATGTGAACTTAAACTATAAGCTTTAACTTATAAATAGCACTCGCGTTTGAATTGTCATATCACTTAGGAGAATGTTGAAATGGGTGTGTGTGTGTGTGTGTGTGTGTGTGTGTGTGTGTGTGTGTGTGTGTGTGTGTGTGTGTGTGTGTGTTGTACGTGCATGTGTTGGCTGTTTTATTTATTATTTATTTGATAAGCTTATGCACACACGATCAACATATTTTATGTAGTGTCGGACAACCCGAGGTTTGGGCGTTGTGCTCATTCATTCTAAAGTCCTAAGCATTTAATTAGGGCTAAAGCCAGCTCCTTCTAATCTTCTCAATACTGGCTCAACATCATGTGACCTACCTGGTGCAAAGCCATGCAGCTTGAGCAATTCAAACCAAGGCGGAGTAGGAACTAAGCTACAAACTTGAAAACAGTAGTGTCAAAGTTATGCGCGCTGGCTTTATTTTTTCCATATAATTATGCAATCGTCGTACCGCTGCTTCGTCGAAGAAGTAGACTATTCCCGCATAGCGTTCATGTTCACAGTCGAATTGTGCGAGAGCAGAAGCGAGGGGCTGGGGGTGGGTGGGTGGGTGGGTGGGGGGTGGGGGGGGGGTTATCGTTAGGTGGGCATGTTGTTGTTGGGGTTGTCCACTCCGTCCAAAGCGCTCGGCAGATAAAAAGATGAAGCTCCCAAAAGTGGGACAGGGGGCTATTTGGACAGGAATAAAGAGGGTGTGTTAACTTTCTGCATGCATGATCAATGGGGTTAGAAGGGGGGGGGGGGGGGGGGGGGGTGGGGGGGGGGGGCAATGTGGCTAGTGCTCTCTTACAGGCAAAGACTACCAGCATGGATGTGTGTGTGTGTGTGTGTGTGTGTGTGTGTGTGTGTGTGTGTGTGTGTGTGTGTGTGTTTTGGGGGGAAAGAGAGACAGGGAGAAAAATAGAGAGCGAGAAGAGAGCTGGAAGGAGAGAAGGATAGAGGGATTATATAACAAAGAGAAAAGTAGAAAGACAGAGGGATGTGTGACAAAGAGAGAGAGAGACAGAGAGAGACACACACAGAGAGAGACACAGAGACAGAGAGAGAGACAGAGAGAGAGACAGAGAGAGACAGAGAGAGAGACACACACACACACAGAGAGACACAGAGACAGAGAGAGACAGAGAGAGAGACACAGAGAGAGACACACACAGAGAGACAGAGTAAGAACAGTAGCATTGGCAGGAGCAGAAAGGCTTTGCTAGAGCAGGGGTCTGCTAATGAGTGGTGGACAGGAGCCCTGCGTCTCATTAACAATCAGCCAGGCTGTGAATGCCTTGCCGAGCGGAAGAAAACCAAGACCTAGCGGCCGCGGCGGCCTGCTTGCAACCGGTCGCGATAAAAGTCTGTCTCTCCACGTGCTTTAGTCACCGTTGTGTGTGAACACTGAAGGGTGTGTGAGTGGATGGGTGGGTGGGTGGGTATAGGTGTGGGGTGGCAAGGTGAAGCCGAGGGGGTATGTGAAAACATCTTGCACATCTGTCCCTTCTGGGGAGGAGCGTCCCCCTGAATAGCACAATGGGGCTTAATTACAGGTCAGTGGTATGTTATGGGGGAGATAGAGGGAGCTGTTCCAGCTACAATGCAACACAGGCTTCTCCCAGGGGAAGGTGGGGGTGGGGGGGGGGGGGATAGGCTGAACCTGGGACCAAGGTGATCCAACGGGGAAACGAGAGCAAGTGGCGGAGCAGGTGATACAGAGAGAGCTGGGGAGAGACATAGACACATAGACACAATGATAGCGGGAATAAAGAAGCACTGTATGAATTCTCCTTTTTCTCTCCCTTCCATTCTTTCCCGATGCCCTTCGTTTCCCTCTCTCGGACGGATACATCAGAGGAGGGCCGGGGAGAGGCGACCAGCCAATGGGACTGGGTTCGATATCAAATGTCCACAGCCTGCCTCTTGGGATCCTTGTGCTATAGAGGCCTATCCCCTACCTGTGGCTTCATGACACATATCTGAATTCACTGTAAGTCATCTTGCACAATGTCTGCAAGATAGCAAATAGCAGAGGAGGAGAGATGAAGCTCTCCCAGACAGTATGTACGTGAGATAAATATCGAACACCGTATAAATATCAGCTCTCAGATTTGGAGCAGTTAGCGAGATACATTATGTCTCAACATCTAACCAACCCCAATGGTGCCCCCGAGAGACATTCATCTGGGAAGGTCAGAAGATAATCTCTCTAAAGGAGACAGTGGGCAGTTAACTCGTCAGGGATCTCTATGTAGCGTAATGAGGAAAAAAGGAAAAACCCATGCAGCGAAGCAGCCGGCAACAGCAAGAGGAAGTACATCAACAAGTGGGAGGACGAAACAGGAACGATAAGCGTGCCAAGATGGTGCCAAGACGATGGTCACATGCATCTTGGGTGTCGGAACTCGACCTGGCCGCTCTGAATGTAGCACTTGAATGGATTTCAAAACGCGTTTGAATTGATTTCCCAAATGGATTTCCCAAAGGTGACAGAGACGTCACATCAAGGGAACTGGCTCTGGCTTCAATGCGACTTGCAGTTAAAACCAGACCCGGAGGTCTGGAGTAGACAACACTGCCCTCTAGTGGTTCACAACGATGATCATGTCCTGAGATTCTCCTCTGTCGAGTCAACCTGAGTAGGCACATTACAACTCTGCCTATTGTGTGATACTGTCTCTGTGTGTGTGTGTGTGTGTGTGTGTGTGTGTGTGTGTGTGTGTGTGTGTGTGTGTCACAGTTACTGTGTCAAACATTTGTATTTCAGTGTGAACTCTTTACATACTTTTCATTAAAAAGCTATAGATTTTTTGTGAAAGGGAGAAAGAAAGGGAGAGATTGTAAAGAGAAATGGTATTGAAAGAGAGGGAGAAAGAGAGCGAGACACACACATACACACACACACACACACACACACAGATACGTTGCTGCCTTTGTCGCTCTTGGTGTGATCTGTGAACACCTTTTTTAAATAAATTTATGACTCTGCATGGTGCACTTTGCCCATGGTCTGGGAGTGAGGGAGCGGGAACAAAGTTCACATCACTCTTCTGTCTGAGAGGAGGGGGGGTTGGGGGGGGGGGGGGGGGGGGGGGGGAGACAAGAGGAAGGTAAAACAAAAATATTGACCTTTGAAGCAAAACGGCCACTCCAGGAGCCGAACGCAGGCAGCTTTGGGGACACACGACTAGAGACGGCGAGTCATGAGGACAAGGCGTTAAACGAAAGCACAGCCCGTCTTCTCCGAGTACAGGCGCTGGCGAAGGGAGCGCGGATCTAATGGGGCCAAAGGTTGGAGCGCAGCGGTCGCTCTAGCCCGTGCATATGCCAGCCGCGCGCGCGCGCGTGCGTGTATGTGTGTGTGTGTGTGTGTGTGTGTGTGTGTTTGGAGGTAAACTAATCGACCGTCTGCGGTAATGGAGGGAGAGGAAGGGAAGTGCAGGAGCGAGCGTGAGCCGGCCGGAGGGGCCCAGCTGTCCGCGTTGCAGGAGCAGCTGATCTGGGCCCTGCTGGGCTCGGGGCTGTCCCGGGAGGTCCTGGTCCAAGCCCTGGGGGAGCTGGAGCGGGACAGGCAGAGTGCGGGCGGGACGGCGAGAGACAAGGGAGAGAAGGGGGACGGAGAGAGCTCGGAGGGAGAGATGGATTTTGCGCCACCGATTTTCCGGGAGCTGGAGCAGCTTCCCCCGGAAGAGGCGGCCAGGCAGAGGGCCCAGGTGGAACAGCTGCTACAGTAAGTGTGTCTCTCTGGTCTCGGCATGCGCTCCCTCAGAATGGAGGTCTCCACTACAACTCTGCTCTTTCACCGCGTTTCCCAGTCTTAAAAAAGAAGGAATGGCAAAAAGGCATCGTCTGTTTCTCTTCTCTTTCCTCATATTTCTGATTTAAAACTATGAGCCAGTGAGTAAAAAAAAAAAGTAGCGAGGATTGAAGCCTACAAAAAAATAATCCCCCTCCTGATCCACCTCTATCCAGTTCTCCCCTATTTCCACTCGCAGCCTCCTGCTCCTCCTCTCCTCCTCCTTTCTGCGATCCCTCCCGGCCTCGAAGGGGAATTTAAAGACAGTTCCTCCTTTTCTAGTTACTAATTACCCACCCTCATCATTATTCTCTGACCATTTCTTAATAAATTAGCCATACATGCATCATGGGTTGAGATGAATGGAAAGGGCTGGGCTCACCAGACTGTGTTTACACAAGGCCTGAGCAAAAGGACTTATTTGGTCATATGTGGCTTTCTTATGCAATAGCTATTTCGTATAATGTATGAAACAGATGGACAAATAACTCATTGAAGTAAGGTAAAAGTCATTTGGGTGTGTAATTACTTTAAATCGAATAGCTTTATACTAGTTACTATACCTATTGTTGCGATAGTTTAGAATAACACAAGACCAATGAATAAAAGGGAAAAAAGGACAAAGGATCAAATAAAATTGCTACAACCTCTTGTATTTTTCATAAATTGATTTGGCTAACTGGTGTTTTTGTATCTCTGTCCTTTAGCAATAAAACACAGTCACATAACAGAGTTGACTGGTCATTTGTAGAAGAGCTGGACTTTGGTCTGTGTGCTCTCACTCCTCTTATCTTCCTCAGTCAACACGGCTCCTTTTACTTCCTCTCCAAAAGCCATGGTCTGTTTTTATGGCTTGTACGTGTATATGGGTGTATGTATGTTATAAGGAGTCATGGTGGGGGGAGGGAGGACCAACTCGCACTCTACCCCCCCCCCCCCCCCCCCCCCCCCCCCCCCCCCCCAACACACACACACACCCCTCTATAACATTTTAGAAACGTGAAAACTACTTTATCGCAATTCTAAAATATTTTTATATCGGTACGGTGTTACAACAATAACAGCTGGGAACATGAATGAATCCTTAATTTACCCAAGGCTAGCGAGTGGAATATGCCTCGAATTGATGGGCTGTTCGCTAGGCTCTTGCATGGAATGTATTCTATCTAGCTAAAGGAATTTAGCATAACATTACGAGAGGATATCCATTCATAAAATGTGAATTTTCATAACACTTTACAAAAAACTATCAAAATCGACAGTAGGCTTGTGCCAATTTGCGCTCGGATTGTATATTGGCAATTGAAGGGATGATCGACAATTTGGTTTTCCCACGCCAATATTAGGGCGATTTTAACTAACCTACTATCAGAACTTACTCTATAAACAGAGAGGGCGTAGATTCCGTCTGAATAACCTCTGCCTCATTCAAAACATTGCTTTTAAGACGCTTTTGACTGCAAAACCCCGGATAGTTTCCACTTTGCCGAATGTGCGCATGCGCCGAAACGCACAAATAAACTTGAACAGACACGGCACATGCGCACATTCGGCAAAGCGGGACAATCAAAAAATTTTGGAGTTTTGCAGACAAAGGCGTCTTAAAAGTAATTGGCAATTCATCTGTTTACCCTCCTGGACTACTTTTGATGATAGCAATATATATTTATTTAGATATCTTCCACTCGATGTTCGGATGAATGGTGAAATAACAGGCTGGGGGCGGAGAGCTACGTTCAAATGGTGTCTACGTGCGCTCTGTTTGTAGAGTAATATCAGATCTCTAGAATCTGCGCCCTACTGTGCATTCAGAGATGTTTCTGGTGGAGCAGAATGTCCACCCGATACGCCCCGTGAATCAGCACGAGTGACGAGTTAATTTCAAAACCAGTTTGTCAACTCTTTTCCATGGATCTTACACCCTGCATCTCCGTTCTCCAGATAACTACTATATAAATGTTTATCCACGTAACTTTAACTGTATTACTTGCAGTTAACGTAACCGCCCCCACCCTCTCCTCCCGCCGCCCCCTGGCGATCGGATCGTATACCGACAATCTAGAATAACCATGATTAGACCATATGAAAATAGAGACAATCGCCCAACCGTAATCGACAGCGATATCACCTGCGTAAAGGTCATTTTACATTGAATGTGATTATTCGTAGCGATTTTTACCCACGTCAATAACGTAATTCCAAAGTCATGGAGCTGAATCGGACTGTACACATACAACACGGTTTCCGTTTTGTGAAAATGCGATTTTTTATGGCTCTGGCCAGCACTGGACCGACGGAACATTTCCTGCACTGGTTTCTCCGCCGTGGTGGCCGAGGTCTGATCTGGCACCGCATATGCCTCTGGCCATTTCGTGAAATAGTCCATAGCCACAAGAACATAGCGGTTGCTGTTGTCAGTGATAGGAAAAGGATCCAGGATGTCGACTCCTACACGCCCCATAGGGGGCCCCACCTGGTACTGCTGTAGGGGAGCATGTGAGCGTCATGTGCGTCCCTTACGCACGTGCGTCCCACTTGTGGACTAACAGCTCGACATCCTGGCGGCAGTTTGGCCAGTAGAAGCGGCCACGGAGTCGCCTCAGGGTCTTGGGTACTTTTAGTTAACAGGGAAACAACCTCAAAAACGAAAGTCTCCAAAACATGAATGAACACCCACTTCTCATAATCCCCCTCATCCGCGAATTGCCATTCGCTACACTAATTTACACTTGGATTGGAAGTAAAAGGATAGTTTGGTGAAAGGACGGAGCATCTCCAGTGATTATTATTGGAGAATGACGCATTTTCCCGTGGCGGCTGGCGTAAATAGTTTTGCTGCGACAATTTCGTCTGCGTTATTTTTGCTTTTTCGCATCTTTTATTCGCAACGCGTCTGGTGTAAAAGGACCGTAACACTCATATAAGTTTATTTAGTAATGAAATAAACTGTCGAATGTCAGTATTTGACATTCGACCTACCCACAGCAGTCGAGCTAGGACTTCGGCTAGGGTATGGCAACTCCACTTGGACAATCCACACGCAGGACTGCTGTGCATAACCGGTAGTAATAATGTTGGATGTTCTAACTTTAGCAATATATACTGAGAATACAATACATCAAACAATACATTTAACTTCATAATATTGTTTGAATTTCTATACACAGTTTGTTGTTTGGTTGTTGTGCTCAGTTAAAAGTGTGTGTCTCGTGCACCTGTCCTCGTGCTGTAGGAACGACCCGTGGCGCGTAGCTAAGATAGTGAAAAGCTACATGCAGCAGCACAACCTCCCGCAGAGGGAGGTGGTGGAGTCCACGGGCCTCAACCAGTCACATCTGTCCCAGCACCTCAACAAAGGCACGCCCATGAAGAACCAGAAACGAGCTGCCCTGTACAGCTGGTACGTCAAGAAGCAGTGTGAGATTAGCCAGCGTGAGTACACCCGCAGCTGCCTGTTGTTGTTGTTGTTAGTTGTGTGAAAGTCCCTTGACCCAACTATTATAATTGTACTTAATCAGAAGGTTTGAGGCACCTTGATCCAATTTTTTGTCAAATAAATTAACCAGTGACAACTGTACTTAAAGAGACATCTCGGCACTTCAAAAATGAACTAATTCCGGCAAATAAAAAGGAATAAAAACGAACGCCATTTTGTTTTGCAGAGTTCACCAATGCCCGCCATGGCCTTTCGTCCATGGACGAGCAGGGAGAGGAGACCAAGAAAGGCCGCAGAAACCGGTTCAAGTGGGGACCCGCCTCCCAACAGATCCTGTTCCACGCCTACGAGCGGCAGAAGAACCCAAGCAAGGAGGAGAGAGAGGGTTTAGTGGAGGAGTGCAACCGGTGATTAACACACACATCTGTGATTGACAAGCAAGATTGATAACGGAACCAATCAGGGAAGAGATGCCCTGATTGGTCAGAAATTAGCCGGGAGCAGTCTAAAATCTAAATTGTTAGAGCAGTTCATGTACTTTTAGCTGACGGATACAAGTTACACTCAAATAATACCTCACATATCTCATCTACAGTACTTTTAAATGTCCAAATATATTACTCTTTAAACTTTTGTGCAACAAGTGCCTTTTAGAAGTCGATTCAGTTTTCCTTAGTTCCGTTTCTTCCGTTTTAAAGCGATTCCGCTGAGTGTTTGTGTGTTGTAATGTCATCAGGGCGGAGTGCATCCAGAGGGGTGTCTCTCCATCCCAGCTGGCCGGTCTGGGCTCCAACCTGGTCACCGAGGTGCGTGTCTACAACTGGTTTGCAAACCGCCGCAAAGAGGAGGCCTTCCGCCATAAACTGGCGCTCGATACCCCGTACTCCAGCCAATCAGCAGGCAGCGTGAACCCACCCCCACCGCCCAGTCCTAACCAGGGTAAGAAGTCCAGAGATAATGCCACTACAGTGACACATAAAAGATACACTGTATACATAGCTGTTGTTGATATGTTTAATGTCATTGGTACAGGTGTCTTTTCTGGTATCTTCTCAATTATTACTCCAGACATGAAGTACAGTCAACAAAGCCAATGTGACACCATGGGTTCGGTCCGGGGGGGCAGCGGTGGTGGGGACCGGGGCCTACGCTTGGGAACCAGCCCCATCCAACTGGAGCCCAGCCACACACTCCTGGACATGCATCATTCAAAAATAGTAAGAATACACCCTGTGTATAGCCCCCCGGTCCACCTATATACAGTACGTATCATAGAAGCTGAGCTGCGGTACAGCCGTGACTCATCCTGCTCCCCGTGTGTTTCTGTGGTGGTAGGTGTCTAGCGGTGGCCCCCTGCCTCCGGTGAGCACACTGACATCGCTGCACAGCCTGTCTGCTCCCCCTGCCCAGTCCCAGGGTCTGATCATGGCCTCCCTGCCTAGTGTCATGAGCCTGGGGGAGTCCTCTCTCCTCATAGGTAAAGCATATGATGCCAACACGGTACCAACCCGTCCGTAGATTAACGACCTGATACTGTACTGTAATGATAACAGAAGATGGTACTTTATTGACGCCTAATGGGAAATGTGGGTGTCACAGCAGCAAGTACAGCGCGGTAGTAGAATAAAACAGATTTATATTATAAACAAATAAAATTTCAATAAAAACAATATACAGAAAATTATTTCAATATACACAGTAAGAGTAAACATTTTTCTTTTTTAAATGATCAACAGTACAATAAAGGCGGTAATGGTTGAGATAGGAGTGAGTTTTCCGGAACTGGGCCATAGAATGACAGCCGTGAACTTGTCTTCACCATCTCTGTAGACATTAATGTAGCAAATACTGTCAATAATGTCCGGCACTCCTCCATCTTTGGGGAGTCTTGGTGTTTTTTTTTCCCACCCGCAGGGCTAACCTCTTCTCAGTCGCAGACCTTACCCGTCATCAACAACATGGGAGGTAGTTTCACCACCCTGCAGCCCATCTCCTTCCAGCAGCAGCTCCACACCTCTCCCCAGCACTCGCACCCCAGCCACATGGGAACCAGTCCCTTCATGGCCACCATGGCCCAGCTGCCCTGCCACAGTAAGAGTCCCCAGAGGGAAGTGTTTATCAGGGATGTAGATCACTAGACAGGGGGTGGGGGGGATTGATGGATAGATAGAAAAATAAATCTCGAGCCATAGATAGATGATCTTTCCATAGACAGAAATATCCAAGACATGTATTTCATAGATGGTCTGTGTGCGAGTATATGAAAAAAAGTAGTAGGGCTACCAGAAACCCTGTGTATATTGTCTGTGATTAGCAGAGCTGGGGGTCCATCAAGGTCACACTGTCAACACAACATGATGATACATATGTTTATGTCTATAAAGGGTGATGTGATATAAAACAAATGTTTCTCCCCAACTGCAGTGTACAGCAAGTCTGACATGCCACATTACTCTTCGTCCAGCCTTCTCTCACAAGCAATGCTGATCACAGACAGCAGCTTTGGGGCTTTGACCAGCCTGGCTGCTGTCAGACAGGTAATTTAACCAACAAAGTAAAGGGGGACATTTGAACAAAACTAGTACATGATCTGCATGAAAATAATCCACCAACGAATGGCAGCTTTTGACAGCAGATCCCGAGGACCAAACAGAGCCCCCCATGGCAGAAGAGTCTCTGCATCTGCAGCCAAACACACCCACGCCAGGTACAGTGACTGGTGTAAAACTGTACAACCTTATGAGAAGGGCTTGTCTATGATTATAAGCCTTGGTTGTGTACACATTTGGGAATGTAATGAATTCAAGTTTAAAATAAATCAGAATCTTTATTTTTTGCAGAACTTTCTACTCTTGGTTCTGAATGCATGGATACACATAAGTGAGGATCACTCTTAATAAACCTTTTTTTCTGTCATTACTAAGAATACCAAAATACATTGTTGTTTATACAGATACAGAGGACCTAGAGCTCTATCCAGCCTCTCAGAGCACAGAAAGCCATGCAGCTCACCTCCTCTCCCCTTCGCCGACAAACATCAGCCCCTACATTCCCACGCAGATTGTCTCCTCCCCTCAGTAGTGCCTCAAGCATTGCAGGACGAACCCGGCATCGATCAGCCCCCCTCTGAACTCATAGCAATCTGAATGAAGCCACAACCACAGAAGTAGATGGACAACTTGGCAGGATAACAAATGGTGTTTTTTTTTTTCCACTGCTCCACCCTTTCACGACAGTGCAAATCAAACTTAACGCGTTGTATTGCGACACAAATGAACAAAGAAAAATAAGTTGGTTGATTTTTTTTATAACAAGACAATAAATAAACAAATCATATGAAAATGCACTGGAACATTTATTGTATTACAAATAAATGTATATGATATGCTTAATCTATACATGACTGACTCAAACATCAATTTCCAAAACAGTTCTACAAGCACGGACATAACCTCAGTTCCTGAAAACGACAATAACTGTTGGTGGCAGTTTGACAGGATTATACAACCTTAAAACAAGGTCACCTTAATATCCTGAACAGCTTTAAACCTCCAAAAACGGCATTCAGAAGCGGCCCTTAAACCTCAGTGCTCTCGTCAACAGCTTTGCGTTTTCTTTTCCTTTTCCGTTTGACCTTTGCTTGGGCGCTGCCCTCCTCCGCTTTTTTCTCCTCCAGCTCACCCCAGGCTTCCCCAGACTGCAGCGAAGATTTATCAGATACCGACTTTGCAGACGTGGTCTTCAGTCGATCTCGCTTTTTCACGTTTCTGTGAGTAGAGCTCTCCTCTGCTTGTCCTTTTTGCTCTTCAAAATCTGTCCCTGCACTTTCTTCTTCACGTTTAGTTGCTTTCATTTTCTTATTTTTCTTCTTCTTCTTCTTGGGCACAGGGCTCTCTGTCATGTCTTCCTGGCTTTGTCCTGTTGGGTCCTTAACATCAACCTTCTTCGTGGTCACCTCCACCGCTGCTGGTCGCAGGAGGTCATTTACAGACACCGCTGCCTCCCTTATCCTCATGTCCATCTCACTGTCGCTTTCGCTGTCAACCACAGCAAATACAAAAGGGATGTAAACATAAATCGAAGTCAGCGTGAGATCGAGCCTGCTGATGTGACGTAAAGAAAATCCCATATTTGTTGGGTAGTCCATGCAAATGTTTTTACCTTGAGCTGGGAACGGGCCGGCGTTTTACAGGACATTGTGGTTCATCAAATCTCTGACCTTGGATTGATGTTGCAAACAGTTTGAAGCCTGTGACCACAAAAAGGTAATCACAGTTGTTATAAAGCCAAATAGCCAATCAACAAAAGGCACAAACTGTCTATTGCAAAAACATTACTTACCGTCATCCTCTAACGTGCTCGAGGTCTCATGAGATACAGCTCCTGCTGGGTTCTCTGAAATCAAACTGATGAGCAAAATGTGTTACGCGCATGCTTTTATGATAAAGTGTAAATTATTATGAGCAAAACATTGATCAAACCAAAGTACCCGTCAAGCATATGTTCCAACTTTTTGGCAACATGTGCACGAAACTCTGGGGTCACCTGTAGCTCATTACAGTCATGTTGATGGTCGGATACAATCAACCTGTTGATACAGCACAGTGTAATTATACATCATTCCCGTCATTATCTAGAATACAAAACTTTAGCAGAGTGCAAACACTTGCAGAAAGCTATATATGTATATAGATATATAGCTTGACAGTCTTTTTGTACTGCATACTGTGCATGCATTACGCATTACAAATAAGTCAGTTATATATAGAGCTAGGTGACAAGTAACGTTAGGTCTAGAAATTCTATATTAGATTAAAGATAGGTAATCTCGGTCTGATTTGTCGGACGAACAGCTTTTCAATAACAGCTAGGTGACAAGTAGCTCTATATAGAACTGACGGTATTTTGCTTTTGTAACTTACTGGATACAACTGTACGCATAGAGTATGCAAGACAAACATACCGTCAGATGTAATAGGTGACAAGTGGACTTACCGCCGCGTTGGTTTTGGTTTTGGATGGTTGTTTCCTTCATCTTAAATAAACAGAAATAGTTCCATTAATGACTGGAGGTTGTGCAAATGATTGCATTGCCTAAAGTGCATTCGTAGGTATTGTTTTTGTGCACTTAACATGTAACCTAGAAATATCCTACTTTGTGTTAGGCATTTGGAAGTTGGATTATCAATTTACTGGGGTTGCTTTTATCGTAGAAGTTGTCGACAAATATCCCTATGACGGTTTGTCATGGGCAAAACCCCGAAATGTATCTATGTATATACCTGTCTTCTTGGGACCATCCACATTCCAAACGGCCTCTTTGAATTTCTCCAGATCTTCATCTTCACTGCTACTTGACTCTCCAGACCCACCAAATGCATTTGTATCGGAGGCATCCATTATGAAAACACGTGTTGCCTTTCCTTCGCCGCAATGAATTCTGGGTAATGGTGTCTGTTCAGTTGTACTTGCACATCTATTCAACAAACATAAAATAATCTAACTGTACTTTTTTTTTTAGGTAATCTTCAAAATCCCACAGTACTTTAGGATTTCAAATGATGAAAAAACAAACACAAAACCTAAGCAGTTAGAACCCACATATTGAATCTGAATGTATCAATATTGACAAATTACAATAACTATGTGGCCCATGCCGAAAAACGTTTACCAATCTACTGTATACCTTAACTTGTTTATCTGTTCTGAGTACTCGGATACCTCAGAAATGTTGTTAGCACAGACTAA
This sequence comes from Lota lota, assembly GCA_026745465.1. Taxonomy (NCBI): domain Eukaryota; kingdom Metazoa; phylum Chordata; class Actinopteri; order Gadiformes; family Lotidae; genus Lota; species Lota lota. Next base: position 262,094 of record JACYXH010000056.1, on the reverse strand, counting down.
TGCCGATCACCATATACTACGGAGGCTCATCACCACTAAATTGTATGTATAGATGGTAATGGACTAAGTGTTTGCACTGTGTGCCGACTAGTTTGTCCTTCAATCATAATAAATATAAATTAAAAGCAACATTTCAACAGATATTCCAAAATAATTGAAAAAAGGCCAATAGTAATTAAATGGAAATTCATTTGTTTACAAAAGGCAATATTAAAATACATATTTCATAAGTAACAGAGAACATAACAAGAGAGTCTGAAGAAAAACAGTCTTCAGCTTATTGGTTGAGGTGCAGCCTGTGTTATACAGCTTGAGTTAACTCAGTTGAGTTAAAGGTTTTAGTCATTTCATTTAACAGATTTACATACAAGAAGAGCAGTGTGGAACACAAGGCACAGGAATTTCAGGCTATGGTGGAGAGAAAGAGTAAAGTAAAAGGATCAACAATTCAAAGTAAATCATAATTAGACATATGGTGGAGCAGAGGGACGAATGGAAAATTAAACATAACTAAAATGGTTATTGCTTAACTGCACTACATGTCTATGCTTGGCAATACTGTATTACACCCTGGCCCATGCCTGCATCCATCCGTTTGGGATTAACAACTGCCACGTACAAAAGGTAAGTCTCAAATCACATGCAAAAGGTAGTGTCAAATCAACGTACAGAGCAATATCTACCAACATGTTTGACGGAAGTATATAAAACAAATCTAGACTACTTCCTGACACTTATAGAACAAGTAAAAAAAAAAGCAATAAAGTTTAAAACATAACATAACAATCCAACAGCTCAAAGACTATTTTTTTTTCATTCATTAGTCGTTTTTTTGCAAACAGTGTCGTAGCATTGATAGACATATGATGAACATCTTATGAAGCCAGGTTGGTGTCATTTCGGAAGAATGCCGTTTCCCACGTGGGGAACGAATCAGTCAAGAAAGAACACTTGTCCACTGACAAAATCTCTGTGGAGTGCATATCCTCAAACCCGTGTCATCAATGCACATGTTCTTGTCCCTTGGGCACCAACAGCCTTACTGGCCCCCGTTGTAGGCGTAGTCTGCCTTGTTGTGCATTATAAGTTTGTTGTCCACAAAGTAGAAGCTGTCTGATCTGGTTTCATATGGGTGCTCCACCATGAGGCGTACTGGGAAAAAAGAGAGGGGGAAGAAATTAGGTTAAAAAAATATATGTTTGAATGGAGAATTCAAACTCGTAGACAAATAAAATGACAACTCACTGAGGTCCTCTGGAAGCTGGGGGAACTCGTAGATGTGCTCGCATGTATTGCAGCTGTTGGGAATGCAGAATCCGAAGTCAAAGTCAAAGTTCTTGAGGAGGCGCCCTTGGAAATAATGCCTCTCAATCATACGGAAGCTGTTAATAGGACTGTCCCCGACTGCAAACTCAACACTGGGTTTTGAAGAGGAAAAGGGAGGAAACATTGTTAAGCCTGCAGATACACATTTTAAATTAAATGTACATAATGAGCTTGGATTCTATTTCTTAAAATAGCTTTTCGTCACTTACGTTGCACCGACAGTGCGAAGTTTAAGGAAGGCAGGTGTAAATTGATACCGGACAAAACGGCCAGCACTGGTGTCCACATCACCAACCACATCTTCATGCTCCAAGGGGTCTTTTTTTTCATTCACAGTAAAACAACAAAACGTCAAATGTGCTTGGTGGATAGTTAGAAAAAGAGGACATTTCGCTTCTATAACTTTCATTTTCATAATGGGTGAAATAGTGTAAACTCGTCTAATGTTTTCGAATCATCATTAAACCAATAATGAGGTGGGCTCGTAAATCCGATTTGTAATGTAGTGGGTTGATGAGACATTAGTGCTTCAAAAGGTCAGGTGACCTGAAGCAGAGAGGCCCGTCACAGTTGAGGTTTCTGCGTAGCATCAACTGCATAAGTGAGACCTACCGCAGTTTGGTGGCTTTGCGATCTCAAACAGCACTGTCCCGGTTTCCAGGTCTCTGATTTTGAACCGTGTAAAGTCAACGTTGTACACATTGTCTTCGGGTTTACACAGATAGTCTGAAATGTCAAACAACATGTTACAACAGCGACATGTATATATATATATAGACACACACACACACACACACACACACACACACACACACAGACATATACAGAGACATTCGCAAATATGGATTGTATAAGTAACGTTAGTATTTAAAACGAATAAATACATACCCTCGGTAACCGCACGAAGACCCAGGACGTGGTCCGGGGATATGTCTGTCCCTAACGCCCGTAACTCATCCTCGGTTGTTAGAGGATATTTATCTGTTTGATTGCGTCGCGATATTAGTTTTTTTAGCATCCCGGCTGACTTGCGATCCATGGAGTTTGTAGCTGGGCTGATAGCAGTGTCCGACTGTCCTTTGGTTGTGTGTGCACTTTTCTTTCTGGATCCGTTCATATCGGATAGTTAGTGGTATTAAGTGAGAAAACCGCGTTATTTGCTCGTAGCGATTTCAGAAAAAGCTACAGCGATTCCAAGATGGCGCAGACGTGTGTGGAGGACACAAAAGTTCGATCGTGATTGGCTGTGAACGCTGCCGGTCGTCATGGTTACCTGAGAGGTACTCCGGATTTGAATACGGTTTGTGATCCCTGTACGCGTGTAACCGATTACTGGTGGTATTGGTCGTTTTTGGTTTGACCTTTACCCAAATGGGTGATGATGATACAGCATTACTCACGCATTTCCAGTAATATAGAAATTAGAGGCATGAGAAGCCGTTTTAATCATTATTTTTCCTTTGAAATGGGTTCTTGATATAAACTAATCCAATGTTTACACATTTGTGATTATACAAATTACATTTGAACATAGTTAGCTATATATTAGATAGCCTTTATTTGTATGGTTTATTTTGTATTACCAATTTAAACTGAACCAACATTTAGTCTAGTCATTATTATCTTAAGTATGGCTATGCTATTGAATGTGTATATTGTGAACTGTGAACTATGAATATTTATTTAAATCACCGACAGAAATTGAAATGTATATTATTTAGTCAACCAAACGAAGCCATGGTTAAACCATTTGATTAATCCGATTTGAATACATCTGCATGCATCTGCGATGATCTATATTTGATCATCTTCCCCCCCACTCTGATACCAATACATTTTCCGCTAATTCAGAACCCCCTTTAAATACTGTTCTGGGGGGAACCCAGCACGATGAATGCAGGTTCGGGGGGGAAATCTTTCTGCTCAACACCGGACATTTCTACGGTACAATTTGAGATGGTGCGAGTCAAGTCAAGGTAAACGCATCTCCTGTCCTCGGAATATGTATTCAAGTTCAGCGTTTGGTGTCATAGTGATTGTCCTTCTTTCCACAGATATTTGCTGTGTGAAATACACGTCTCCGACCCATCTAAACTGTTGTTGCTGGAAGACAGAGCGATCACCGCGGCAGTAAAAGATGCCGTGACGAGCGCGCACGGTGACTACGGAGCGGCACAATGCAGCATTGGATTCTCTGGTAATTCGTTTTGATTAATTATGGCCCCCAAGTGGGGACCACCTTGGCTTGGATCTGTTTTTGCATAATTACATGCTCGTACGAATTTAACCATAAGTAATCCTTGACAATTTTCTAATGTTTCTCCAGTCAAATATGTGAACGCACACACTGGCATACTGTTTCTACGCTGCCCCAAAAGTTCCTACCGACTCATCTGGTCTGCGCTGCCTTTCATTACCAGCGTTGAAAGGAAAGGGAGGAGAATCTCTTGTTTTCTCAGCTGTTTACATGTTGGAGGTAAGGGGATTTTTTTCAAAAGCATTCATTAAAACGTATGTGGTTCTTCCCTCAAAGTTTCTTATTTTTAAAGGGAAAAAAAACTATTATTTGAGTCTAATTGTTTGCTACAAATGACCTAGCCCCCAGCCATTTGTGAGTGAAATGCATGGTGAGAATATCCATTTCGAGGTGACTGCCTGCATCTGGTTCGGGCAATCGATCTTGACTGTCAATCACTGTTACACCTTTTCTGTTAGTAAACAGTAACTTTCTTTTGTGGGCGGGGCTTTGGGTGGAGGCAGAAGAATACCTTAACGCGTTGCAAACACTAGGTACTTTATATATATATATATATATATATATATATATATATATATATATATATATATATATATATATATATATATATATATATATATATTGTCGTTCCAATCAGACATACAGCGATCCCCCTGGCGATGGGATCGTATAGTGACAATGTAGAATAACCATGATTGGATAATATGACAATAGAGACGATCACCCAATCCTAGGCTCATCCCAAACACCACCACCATCATTTAAGAGTTCTGTTTTTACCTATGGCATCAAAGAAAGTGTCTGAAGTTTAGACACATAATCAAATAAACGTTATTACTTAACTGTATTGTGTTGTTATTTTTTCTCCCCAGTATTTCCTCTAAAAAACGATTTGCATGCTTGTCATTATCTGAAATGACTGTTGAGCAGTAGAAAATACCTGCTCTTAGAATCGGACTCATCCAATCCTCATTAAACCGTAAAATAAACACATGGCAATGAGATTGTATTATACCCTGGTATGGTAGAATACCAGCCGGAAATGGCCCAACCAATTCACAAATGCTAATTAGTTTGGAAACTCTTGTTTATTTTTGATTTCCAAGGGGCGTCCTCAGTCCAAAATGCTTCTGGACGCAATCGGATGGACCTAAAATCAATCAAAACAATGAAACGTGTGATACATTTTCGGTGGCCCTCTTTGTTGTTTATAACCAATAATTGTTGTATTATCGATGGGATTGTCTCTGGTCATACTTTAACTCTCTTGGCTAATTCGCTAAGGGAGTTACAAGATCAATCACCTGTTCCTCCTAGATCTCCAATATCAGATTATGTGGACTTGACAAACCGGATTCAGAGTGTTGACACAGAAGTGCAATTTGGCCGTTGCAAGGAAAAGCCAATGAAATGTTGTTGTTTTTTTAAGGTACAAATGCTTTCATTTTCTCTGAAGGAACAATCAGAACATGCCAGAAGTTCCTGATTCGATACAATACCCAGCAGCTCCATCGAATGCTCCCCAAATGTAAAACCCAAGGTAAACACAACAAAGGCCTAATTTATCTCTTTGACCATTCTAACCTATACTACTTCACCTACTAGTTTGTCCATCTGCCGCCATGTGTTCTACTGATGTTAATAGCTTGTTGTGCTTTTGAATTGACTTTTGCAGAAGAGAAAGATCAGGTTCGTCGTGCCATACTCAGCTCTTCAACATATATGCTGAAAGGAAAAGAACATAAAGAAGAGAGAGACTGACTTCACTACTTATTGTTATTAACTACATTGTTTATAATGTTACTTGTAGATTGTGTGAATTATGTCACACTATGGCGTTTAGACAAAAGGACAGTTTGTTTGTACCTTTCAATTGATTTAGAGGAAATGAAAATTATGTGAAATAAAGATTGCACCAGATGTGTTGTGATGTGGTGATGTTTCTGTAATCTATCAAATCCCCAGTCTTGCTGTTTACTTCCCCAGCTGTTCTGGATTGGAGTATAAACTGGGTTGTATTGTAGTTCTGTATATTTAAAGAGCCAGTGAACCCAAAACAGTTTGTTTTAAACGATGTTAAATGATAGTCATGTATGCCATTTTGTCACTGTAACTGAAATGAGTACCCAATTTAAAGAAAAATGCGGTAAAATCCTATGTTTTTGCCGTTCTCTAAACACTGAACGTTCTACTCTGCTGCGCACGCAGGTGGCGTTCTTTTCGTGACGTCAGACTACCTTTTCCGAGGTAGTCTGACGTCACGACCAAGGGGCACCGGCGGCGGGGTTAGCGTGGACGTGTCTTGGCAGCGGTTGACTGCTGCGTCCGAGAGAAAGTTGCGCTTTTTTGGAGACTTATAATATAACGCCACGGTGTGTGTGGATGGTGAAGCTCCGTCTGAGCAGCGATTTAATTAATACCCGCGTCCGAGTGAGGGATATGATTCCCGGACACTTATAGCTACGGTGTGCGGCGCATATACAATAACGCTCAAACACAACGACGGTACTAAAGAAGTTGGCGTGGGTCGTAACCATGGGGAAACTCCTCTTTCCTAGAACTCTCAGCCCAAAACGCATTTTTTAAAATCTCAGCGTTTGAAATTCCAGCTGAAACATTGGCTCTTTAAGAAAAACATTACATGTGTTTATATTTTGTTCAAAATATATGGTTCTTTATTTAAATGGTATTTGTTTCCAATTCCTTACTGAAGTAAACGTGAAAGCAACAAAAAAATAATACAACTGGACAAGTTGTCTTTAATGTTATTTTGAATCTTAAAGACTAATAAAATATCTGTCACCGTATGTAAAACCACGAGAAGAACATGAACGCGTCTAGAATCCAGTCTAGGATTACTACATTTCCCACAATTCTAGCTGATCTTCCTCACCATCCGGGTCTCTTGGCTTCTTGTCTGGCGACCCGTCGCCATTAGTGCAAGCTCTCATTTTCCAACGTGTTTTTTTTTAAGGAAAACTTAACTCACACGTTTTCCTGATTTTGGAAAACGTCCAACGCCTTGCTTGGGCATAGCGTTATTCCAAACTTACGAAAGAGCAATTTTTTTGGGGTCTTGGCCCCGTGTCGTGCGCTTTCGTTCACCCCTCCAGAAGCTGCCATAGTACTTGAGACGCCGCAATCGTGTCTCTTTTTTTTCTCTGCTTGATTTGTTGTCAATATGTCGCCGTGATGGGGTCTCCGTGTTTGAAAGAAATGAATAAGGGCCTTTGTCGCCTTACCCGCTCTTACCGCAGTCCGCTTTCATCCCGTATTCTTTCGTTTGATGCCAGAGAGCTCGTCGGCTCTCTGCCCGGAGCTCGGCCTAAAACCACCTCGCTTCACGGAGACAACCATGGAGAAAAATTCCAGCAAGATTCCTCCTCGTTCAAGTTCTACTGGACCAGCGGCTGGCGAATCTAAACCAAAAACAGGTGAAGATGCGTTTTATATCACACTAACCACCCAACTGTGGTGTAATTCAAACTCTGAACGTTTAGCATATGCAATCAGCCATGCCCATCTTGCGAGGCCCTCTCGGGCCTAGAAGTGCAATGGGTTTGTTTACACGACATGTATGACGTATGCGTCGCTGTCAAATCATTTGTCACCCCCACGTTTGTATTTATAGTCTTGAATGATGGAATTTGAACTACAACAATATCATTTTTATTTATAGATGCAAGCCAGATTAAATGTCATATACACTTTTTTTGTTTTTGTTTAATAAACAAATGCATTTAACTTTGATGAACACAATCAACCCATTTCTACGACTTGGTGAGAGCCCCTTATCTCAACTGCGTTCAAGTGCAGCAATATAAGTATTAATACAGTACATGATGTTCCTTTCAGATGGAAAGAATAATGGAGGCTCCAAGCGTTACAATCGGAAGCGCGAGCCAACTCCGGCCAAAAGTGATAGCTTTCCGGGCCCACGTCGCTCCAATTCACAGAAAAGCAAGAATTTTGATAAGAGACCGCTCCAGAGAGGTGCAGGGAGACAATATGGCGTTACAGGTGGAGGACGACGTGATGAGGTAATGATGTAAAAAAACACATCAAAAACAGTTGATTAAAAAAAACAGGAAGTTTTTGTTTCATGTTTGTCGTTTTGTAGTTAACATCTCCCTATTTCCCCTTTCGAATCTGCAGGTAGCCGAGGCGCGCCGGGCCGAGTTTAGCCCGGCTCAATTTGCTGGACCTAAAAAGATCAGCTTGAACCACCTGCTCAACTTCACCTTTGAACCCCGTGGGGGTAATGGTGCTCCTGGCGAAGGGGGCCATTCAGGCTGGGGCCGCCGCAACAAGTGGGGCCACAAGCACAAGCCCTTCAACAAGGAGCTTTTCCTGCAGGCCAAGTAAGAAGGCTCGCGATCACACCATGCGTTGATCAGTATGTTATAACGAGACATGTCGCCATGTGCATTTTCTTCAGAATGCTGTGGCAACCCGGCTTGAATAAGTGGTTGTCTCCCCCCAGAGAACACAAGGCAAAAGTCAGTTTAAGCTGTAAAGACATATGTATTTAACCAAAAATCACAACTGTTAGGCCGTGCCAAACATAAAGCAAAAGTACATTAATTGGCGACGACGTTCTCCGTCGCGCTGGCCTCGTCCTCTCGAGGGACGTTCAGGGACGGCCGCCGTGGGTTACCGTGGACCCTCCGATTGTTCTTGGGGGGGGGGGGTTAATCCAACTCGCGGGTCCTCCGTCGGGGGCCGGCCGTTGTCCAAGGCAGCTCCTTCTGGGGAACACAGACCAACACGTCCACACTCGGTGCAAGGCTCTCTGCATCCACTCTGTCGTTCGCCGCGTTCAGCGGCGTTCTCGTCTCCCGGTCGTCGGACATTCACGCAGCTCTCCCGTCACCTGCTGCCGAGGGATCTCTTCTCTCTCCGAGCGCCCCGTATACCCGCGTTCCCTCCTCGACCGTCGCAGGGGCCTCCCATTTCGCAGAGTGCGATCGGCGTTCATGAGCTCAGCTGTGCGATCCTCCGGGGAGCGGTGGTAGAACTCCTTCTACCACCGCTCCCCTGGGGCGCTGCGCTGGAGCCGGGTTGCCACAATGCACAAATCAAAAATATGCTGAGGTCGGGCACGATTTAAGGAGAGTGTCTACCAAATTTGGTTTCATTTGGACTAGCGGTACATTTTCAAGGCTTTTTCAAAACCCAAATTAGTTTGCGAGTGGATAACATTTTTTTTTTTACTCTTTTCCTATCTCCAGTTGCCAGTTCTTGGTGACTGATGACCAGGACTACAAGGCTCATTTCACTGATCCAGACACTTTAGTGAACTGGGACTGTGTGCAGCAAGTGGTGAGTCTCCCTAACATATTAGTCATGTGCCTGATCTAAAATGACCTTAATTGCCCTGACTTCCGTTGCCCTACTTTAGACAACGTTGGAAACGCAGGCAACAAAGGTCTGAAGGAACCTTTTCAGTCTCTTGAAATGTAGTTCCTGGGACTAAAAGTTCCGGGTGATTTGGGAGGAAACACAGCTTGAGTTGTGTTGTTTCCATAGCGCATCTACAGCCACGAGGTGCCCTCCTGCCCCATCTGCCTGTACCCGCCGGTGGCCGCTCACATCACCCGCTGTGGACACATCTTCTGCTGGCCCTGCATGCTCCACTACCTGTCCCTGGCCGACAAGAGCTGGTCCACATGTCCCATCTGCTACGAGGCCGTGAACCCCAGCGACCTCAAGAGGTGAGATGAGGAATCATTTTGAAACCCCTTGTTTTAACTGTGCCTCTGACATATAACGGTGTGGTTATCCTTGTGTTGCATTCAGGACACGTGTTGCTTTTATCCTATCTTTACTGTGCGCTTGACCACCACTAATACAATAATTGGAGAATAATACTTTTGGCTTTGTATTGCACCAAACTGTTTGAATTGTTCTCAGCCCCACCTCTAAGTATATGCATAAAAGCTAAATTACTAAATGTCATATTTTACATTTATCATATATTTACCCCCTTTCTTATTTCAAATTGTTTTCAGATTCTTGTCTTTCAAAAAATTATCTGGAAGCATTTAGAAAATAATTTATCAAAAATGTAACAAGATATCAATTACTGTTTTCTTTTTTAGTGTGGTTGCTATGGAGACCAGGCAGTATGCGGTGGGTGACCTCATCAGCATGCGCCTGATGCGGAGAGAGAAGGGGGCTCTGGTGGCGATGCCCAGCTCTCAGTGGGTGAAGGTGGAGGAACCTGTCCGCTTTGAGGGTGAGGGCAGTCAATCAGCAACTAGAAGCTAGGATGGTTACACCCTAGTAACCGCGCTGATGCTAGCTTGACTACGGCTACCATGCTCCTCTGTAACATTTCAAAACAGGGCTGTTGCCACGCAGACGTTCAAATTCTGAAACGGTTAAATTGGTTAGAACACATGTTTTATTAGAATACCGCTTCAAAAAGGAAGAACGACATTATCACCATTAAGTGCTGTGTGGAGGAAGTCGGTGGCTTTCAAATCCACTCTTGGCCCGCGTCCGACTCGGTTACGGCGGTTACAGCATGGAAAGCGCGCCGCACACCACACAAGCCACGGAGCGCCTTCCGCAGTATTCAAATAATGTTCTAATATCAGGAAGAAAAAACAACAAAAGAGAATTCTGTCATCCCATGTTGGGCAAGACCATTTTGATGTCGACCGAGGGGTCACATATATATTTAAATTGTATCCCTAGGGTATCACTGGGATATTTGGACGAAATGTAACCTAACCTTCTACCTGTGGTTCTCATCTCAATATGTATCGGCCTTAAAAATTACAAATGATATTCAAATATTTGTGCTCAGCACTAGTTTGAATCAATGGCGGATTCATAGTGAGGCATTTTTTATTTCCGCAAACTTAAGTGGGATGTTATGCTTATTGGATCACGTTCTAAATGTTAAGTTGACCAACCAGGTTGATTACTAACTAGTCATGACATTCTGTTTGGTATCACGTGCATGGCTTGATTCTAAACTACGAGTATGCTGGCACAGCGCCACTATTTGCCTACATTGTTTGGGGAGAACCCTGATATAAATATCGCAACGTTGATGTAGCATAAATTAATATAAAATATATTTCCTTATATCCATATGTGATGGAAAGCCGGCTTGAAAGACAGGCTCTGACAGGGAGGCAGTTTTCTCTTTTGACTTTTGTTTTAATTTCGGGAGTGACTCGGCAATAGCGATAATAGCAACGTTTATCTAGCCTAAATGAACAGAAAATATATTGGTACCGATAGCAGCACCATCTACGTCGGAGCTTATCGATACTATGGTCTTTAATAATTCAGCCCCGGGGCCCGTTTATAATACTGGATTTCAGTACCCATCCCTACTCCTGTTACAGTTTGAAAAGGAGATAGATTGAATGCGTTTTCCTGGTGTGTTTCCTCCAGACCCGTGTTTGAGCCAGTACTCGAAGCTGCTGCTGGCCTCTACAGCCCAGGTTCTGAGCCTGGTGGCCGAGGAGAAGGCTGCCCTCCAGCAGCAGCTCAGCCAGGAGGGCGACACCCAGTCCTTCTTCATCCAGATCGCCCTGGCCCAACTGCAGGTGAGGAACGCTCTGCACATTGCTGTGGATGGGATTTGCTGTTTGGCTTATTTGTTTTCATGCTTAAAGGCCAACATTAAGCACTCTTATTGTAATGCATCGAGTATTAGTGGAAAAACCTCTAAAGCTTGCATTTGTACAATGTGTTTTTGGTTTGTAATATGCTGAGCTGACGTTAAGGTTGTCTTGATTTCCTCTGGTTTAGGAGCGAGAAGAGGCGTTGTTGAAGAGCCAGAAGACCGCTGAAGAAAGCCTTGATCTCTCGTACCTCACTCTGGTGGAAACAGTCCTCCCTGTGGAGGAAGTGTTCACCACCACCACCACCAGCACCAAGGTTGGTGTTTCTCTCTTTGGCGAAATCTCATTTGGAAACAAAAGTGACGGCAGCAGTGAAAATGTTGCGTAGCTCTATTCAGCTACAACATATTTGCAGAACATTTGAAAACCGGTTTTCTGGTACGACCGGAAATAAATAGCATTGGTGCTTTTCCACGCGAGTGGGAAATCCCAACGACGCAAGCTTAGCGTCGGGGTCCTAGTGCTGGTCACTCAGAGCCGGTGTGCCGTCTTTGTCTGCCTAGCCGGTGCTGCGCTACACGTCTGCCTTCGATGATGAGGTGGCAGAGCTCCCAGAGGGTCCCCGGCTGCTAGAGGGCGTGCTGGGGAGCCTGTTGGAAGAGGAGGTCGCAGAGGGGGCCACTGCAGATCCGGACCAGGAGCCACTGGACGAAGAGGAGGAGGAGGAGGAGGAGGAGGAGGAGATCCCCTCTGACAACGGGGTCGAAGGCGGACATCCTACGGGCCCCGTGGCACACGTGCCATACTACTACTTTTACCAAGGTGACGCCCACACGCCCTCTTTACGCGTCCTGTGATGGCGAGCTCATCGCTCAAAATGGCCCGACAAAGTTTTGTTTAGCGCCAGTTTGCGGTACCTTATACAATAAAGCCAACAAATGCATTACGCGCAATGTGTAACCCTTCCCGAATTTAACTGCCCGCTATTTACATACCGATTTCCATTGGAATACAGTTGCATGTTCGGCTGCACAGCTTGAATAAACGTATCGAAGGAAATTGTTTAACAAATGATAGTCATGTGCAATGTATACTAACTCTGAACAACTCCCGACACCCCACCCGACAGAACTGAAGCATACAGCGTCGTCCCCTTCAGGTCGCAGACCTCTTTATCTCAAGGCATCGCAAGTGTTTATTCAACATTCTAGAGTTTCCTTCTGATCTGGACTAAGACCTAAATAACCTGACACAGCAATACGGGACATATAGACACCGTTTACACCTGGCATCATCATGCATTTTGGACAATCACATAGGACTCGGATATCACCGAAACTCAGCCCATTATTTACACCAGGCATAAGAATGCATCTCCAGTGTCCAGTTTGATGTCGGATATTGTTGTCGCCGGGTTGTATGATTCCATAATTGAATGTGACTCGCGCGTCAGTTCCCCCTGAAAAAAAAAATACGTTTGAAAAACAATCTGATTATACACCCTGGCGAAAAATCAATTTGTTTTCAATGTTCCTAATGATGAAGTGCTTTTGGATTAGCCCCCATCTGCCCCACTCGCTCTGTACAAACCACATGGACCCACGTCGTGATGCGGAGTCCCATGCTGATGCAGTGGATGACTCAAACTACATTGGTCCTTTTTTAAAGGGCCCCTATTTGACCACTAAAGCCTCCCCGGTGCTCTGACGACTCCTTTGCTCCTTCCTCCCCCGTCTGTTGGCTGAAGCCGAGGACTGCCAGCAGATGTTCCTGCACCCAGTGAACGTGCGCTGTCTCCTGCGCGAGTACGGCAGCCTGGAGGCCGGTCCCGACTCCATCACGGCCCGAGTGGTGGAGACCGAGGGGCACACGGTCACGGAGGTAGTAACACACCACATCAAATGCCTGTCGTTCAACACACTTCTATCCAAACCAACTTGGAGCGAATGTTTTTCCGATACCTATGCCGAAGGGAAAATGATTACAATGTTGTAATGATGCAAAAGAATGGCTACGTCCCTCGCCCTGAACCGCTGATGTTTTAAGTATATCTTGACTCATTAATGTAAGCCACGAGCTCTTTTTTCTGAAGATCCGATTGCGTTGTTTGCTGGCAGGAGGTGCGGCGGCGGCACCGCTACCTGGCTCACCTGCCCCTCACCTGTGAATTCAGCATCTGTGAGCTGGCCCTGCAGCCTCCCGTGCTGTCGCAAGAAACCATGGACACTTTTGCCGGTCAGTGTGCTGAACGCGCATCGCCCATGAAAAGATCTGTCCACTTAAAAGTTCTCTGTTTCTAAGAGCTCGTTTGACCATCTTTGACCAACTTGTTATAGTTGTCGTCGTCGTCATTGTTGTTGTTGTTGTTGTTGTTGTTGTTGTTGTTAGACGACCTGGAGAAGAGGAAGCGTCTCCGCCAGAAGAAGGCGAGGGATGAGAAGCGACGGGAGCGGCGCATCGAGATGGAGGAGAACCGCAAGCAGGGGAAATGTAAATACTGCGGCTCTTTGATGCGTCGTGTTTACGATGCGGGGCGGGCGGGGAAAATGCTTTGCCTTCGAGGTGGAATCGAGATGTGTCTCGACCTGTGCTTCACCGTCTGACCCCCTTCAGACCCAGAGGTGCATATCGGCTTGGAGAACCTGCAGCAGTTCCCTGCGTTTGGCTCCCCTCCTCAGAACACCGGCCCCATGGTCCAGCTGGACTTCACGCTGGCCCCGCCGTCACCGCTCCACAGCTCTCCGGACGCCGGTGAGAGCCGCGCTCCCAGAGTGCACCACATGGGAGTCCATGTGATGGTTACAATGGACTGAATGCGTTGGCCAGTTGTTTTTTACCTACTGTTATTTTTGACATCCCAACTCCTCACAATATTCTGGAACTTTGCTGTTGGAAGTTAATTATGCTCCGTGTTTCAAAAGGGATCTGTCATTGAATCATCCATATTCCCATCTGAAAAACTCGCAATGTGTAACATTTCAACCAGGTCGTATCTTAAAATAACCTCGACATAGCTCTAGTCAGTGCTGACCGATAGTGATTTCAATAATGTTATCAATAAACTCGCATCCTATAGCTGATATATTCTACATATTAGAACTGCTGACCAGCCCTACCTCTCTCTTTGGTTACAAGAATCGTCAGTCGACACTCCCAAAACACGCCACTTGTTCTGGTCACACCAATTCAATTGGACGGAACGCTGTTATTGGTTTTTTATTCTGAAAGTCTCTTGCCTACTAACTGGGAAATGCTCAATCTTACTTGAGCAATCTGACTAATTTTATTTTGTGTGTTTTCAGATGGAATAATGTTCCCTTGCCTGAATGGGCAAAGTGCTTCACCCACAGTGGGAAGCTTGGAGGATGACTCTCACTGCCTGTCCTTTGCACAGGTATGTACTGCTATGATGAAGATAATAAGTAGTATATAAATAGTTATATAAAGGGCAGGCCGCAAATGTTCGAATAACCGAATTATCCTTTTGTTGGTTTTATATTTGGACAGTTGGATCATCATTCAAATACCCAGCATAGCACTTTAACATAGGTTGTGCCAATTTGCCATCGGATTGTATACTGGCAATTGAAGGGGTGATTGACTATTTGTTTTCCTACGCCTATATTAGGGCGATTTTTAACTAACCTACTATCAGAGCTTACTCTATAAACAGAGGGCAGCTCTCTGCCTCCTTCAAAATATTACTTTTAAAACGTGTTTGATTGCAAAACCCCAAATATTTCGATACCAAAACTTTGTTCTGCGCTCCATAGGTGTAGTTAGGGCTATGGATATGATTTGGACTGTGATATATTAACGATAACATAATGTTAAAGGGAACATGATGCTGTGATATTATCGCACCAATCAGACACACAGACGGTTACAAAGGGAGCCATTTTGAGAAATTAGTCATTTTTTTATTTTATTTTTATTTTAAATAAAATGTTGACTCTTCTCTAAATGTTTATTCACAACTTAACTGTATCGCCCCACACCACCTCCTTCAGCCTGTTCCCTGGCGATAGGATGGATTATTAGAGATCTAGAATAACCATGATTGGACAATGATCACCCAACCCTACTTTGACACCTTGCGCATCCAGTGTGAGAATCGGCAAGATTGCCAAATATATTAATTAATATATATATAAAAAAATTTTTTTACCATTCAACTATGAAATATTGAAAACCTGAAGATTCTCCGAAGCTTGAAATTATGTATCCCAGCCAGCCCTATATATTGATTGACATGATAACAGCTTTTTAGGTGTACATCAATATCTAATGTACTACTCCTCTCTCTGGCTGGTTTTTAGATGCTTCGAGATGGCAAGGCCAGAGCTGACGCTGGGGCGAAGATCGCTCCAAAGAAAGGTTGTGTGTGTGTGTGCTGATAGTAGCTTGGCTCTAAAAAGACATCCCTTGGTATACACGAGGTTAAACATCTCTGTTTTTATTCTTCAGTTACGGAAGCTGAGAGATGCCATGGTTAGTTTAATATTTCTGTGCCTGTTTTGTCACTATAACGAGATAATAACTTGTCGTTTTGTGGTGACCCTTGACTAATTAACCAATTTGGTTTTGTCGTTATAACGAATCAAAACGTTATCTCAGGACCAGGGACATTTCGCCAATACAGTTGCAACCTTGACAAGTCTTCTCCTTAGTTGACGAACACTTATTTGACTGGTGTCTCCAACTGAGAGACGCATTGCAATTTCCGAATGTGGTTTTGGTTCAAATACAAGTCGATGCGTTCACGTTCTGCCATTATTGCTCTCTCAATCTCACCACTGTAGTCAAGTGAGCCTCCGTTCGCAAACATGGCTCCCTTCAATCTGCAACCCTGTCTGATAAATGGGCTATAATACGCTATAGCCAAATTAATTCATGATCTTGAGAAAAACAACTTGTTTTCTTTTGTGATAAGATCATAATTAACGGGTTAATTTTGCCAGGTCAGGCCAAAACCAAGTTGGTTATGATTACCGCCAGTTTCACCAAGACATTGCACAATGTTCAAACCACCTCACTTGTTGTGATATTCTACGTACTCCCATACTTTGGAAGACGTGTGTCTTTGGAAACGTCGACACTGAAGAACTGAGTCATTCACGCACCAATGAGTGGATCGGAAAGTCCCTGGCGCCTTCCGCACAGCGAGCCTTTGTTGCGTTGTTAAAGTAACCCATTTCTTAAACGGGCAGTGAACCCAAAATCCTTTCTTGGACCCTTTTAAACGTGGTAAGATGTCTTTGTAACCATGTCCAATGCTACACGCCACCTAGGTGGCTGCCACACTTCACCTAGGTGACTTTTACTGGGCTCCTCCAGACAAGGACGCAGGGCGGTGGTGCTGGAGGCCGGTTTATTGTAAAGGTTTGCAGATAATGATACACGGCCTGGTGCGCCATGTCGCCACGTAGGAGATCTCTCTCGGAGTGCGTGTGGTGATGGCTGGTTTAACCTGTGCACATTGATGTGCTCAATGTGCAGCCTCACCCAGCCCCAGAGCCCAGTCAGTCTGACTCGGGCCAAGTGAGGCTGCCTAAACCAGCCGTCATCCACACCGCTCCAGTCTTATTTAATCCTCAACATAGTCATCGATGCTATTTTCTCACTGTTGCTGAAATAAGACTCATTTATTAATTTAGACTAAACAAGAGTATAATGGCTTTCACGATCCACCGTCGTATCACGATTCTGTTTCATGTTTTAGTTTAAGTATAACCAAACTAATTTTCTTATTTAAAAAAAAAGATGGCCTAAGATATGTTATTGACCGGCTAGATGGATTCACCGAAACAGAAGAGATGCCCTAATTAGTCCGAAATAAGGCGGGAGCGGTCTAAAAGCTAAATTGCCATAATCTAGAATCAGATATCCTTACAGTCCACACACTAATACCTGACGGATGACCATGCCATTTTTAACAAATTTCATAAATGGTAGCTTTTAGATCATGCTATAGATCTTGCCTACAGCCCATTCGAATTGGCCTACATCCATTGCATTAGGCTAACATTGGCTATTAACCATGGATAAGAGAAAATAACATTTATTGTTATATTCTATGTTGGATCTAATTAGAGATCTACAACTAAAGACTTTGGTGGGGGAACGCCCCGCAGCAGTAAAAAAAAAGAAGAAAATAAAGTATTTAACACGGGCTGTGCATGCTTACTATATTCATGGCCAGTAATAAGTGATCTT
The DNA here is from genome assembly GCA_026745465.1 of Lota lota. Lineage (NCBI taxonomy): Eukaryota > Metazoa > Chordata > Actinopteri > Gadiformes > Lotidae > Lota > Lota lota. Next base: position 244,709 of record JACYXH010000056.1, on the reverse strand, counting down.
AAGCAGGGAGCGAGTGGGACAATCCACGGTCCAGCGGTGTTAACTGTAAACGTACACGCTGACTGGATGGTGTTGAAGCGGGGCATAAAGAGAGGCAACAGCCGGTCAGGTTCCAGCAGCAGCAGCCAGACCCACGGTGACTTGGACCGCTGAGTCCACCTCTCGGGCTCCGCTCAAGGGTGCTTCATTGCCGTCTCTGTGCGCTTTAAGGACCTGACCGTACACACAGAAAAACCCACAAATCAATACGAGCAGGGATTGCGCGGCCCCCTCGCGCTGGTGAAAGTGATTCTCTCCGTCGGTGCTCGGTAGTGCATTTTTTTTCGATACTGAAACACATCATTCACAAGAATTTATATACTTCTACATTATGTTTATCTAAGCAGGTTTCATGATCGGACCAAAAAGAAACCGCTGCTCAGACAAGAGTTTCACAATCCACACGCACACCGTTGCAGTATACCATACTGTAGGTGTCCTGGAAGCCTAACCCTTATTGAAGAAAGTGTGATTTGCGATTTGGCAGAGAAAACGGCTTTGGATGTGTGCATGAGCCATAGAACTTTAACCGATGGACTGTGCACTGCAGCACGACACTAACTATCTCTCTGTAAAGGCAGATGGTGCCGACATTTTATCGTTCACGATCTGATATCGTCATATCACACACCCCCAGTGACCACAAGATAATGAACAAGTTAATTATGCCAGGTCAGGACAAGTTGGTTGTGACAAGAGAACAAGTTATCTGGTTATCATGACAAAACAGGCACAAAAATATTATACCACCCATGGTAGCTCTCGGCTTCTGTATTCAGTCAGTTAGTGCAGGTTACAACATATGGCGTCAAAACCGCTGACAAATATTACTTCCAGGGAGCGGCAACTTTATTGATTTATTTTGATAGACATGCAGCTGGCTCCGCCGGTGCCAGACAGCGAGGGCGAGAGTGACGGGTCAGATCGCGTTCCCGTGCCCAGCTTCCAGAACTCCTTCAGCCAGGCCTTCGAGGAGGCCCTGCAACAGATGGACCGCGGCCCAAACGGCACTGCTCAGCATGTCGTCGTCCCTGGTTAGTGGCCGCTTTATTTAACCAGGGTTCTCGTAAGCCATTGAAGGGATGGGTCGATCAACCGCCGCTGGGACTGCACTCATTGCTCTGCGCTTTGTGTTTTCCAGATGACAAGGGAGGAAAGAAGAAGAAGAAAAAGCAGAAGATTCTGTTTAGCACATCCTTGGTCCACACAAAGTAGAGAACGCCGACTTGTTCATCGAACGCTCATCTCCAATTTACACTGATCGCCCCTCCCCCAAATCTCTTTTTCTTTCATTTTTTTTTACCTAGTCTTGGAGAAATGCCTGCTAGAATGTAGCCAAAACTCACTGTCATGTCTGCTCTCCCACTGTTGGGATTTCATGCAATTATTTTGGAGGGTGGTCTTTCTCAGTATTTTCTAGTACATATGATAATATTAAGGATTTGTAGTGACACTTGTGTCAGAGAAAGGAACCTTTTTGATGCTAACATTTACTAAGGATACAAGAAGAAATGTCTTGATGTTCACATTGTAACAATTAGCCGGCTTAACGTGTGTGTGTGTGTGTGTGCTACAAGTTAAATAATGAGTTAATCGTGGCAGATGGCTCTGACGCATTAGAAGTGAATGCTACTTGCGGCCCAAGTTTAATTTAGGAAACCTCCAACATGACCACTGAGATTTAGAGTGATCTGGATACGAATGTAGGGGGCTGTTCATATAGTGGAGGAGCAGTTAGCCAGCTGCATACTCTGTTCTACACCATCATAAACTCACAGAGAAACTCCTGAAATGATGTCCAAAAAAAAAAGTTTGTTTCCTATAGTGTTTATTACAGATTAAATCTACTTCAGCACATCGTTGCCCTGAAAGATACTTATTTGGTGGGGATGGCTCATTGAATTGGATGCCAAAGCTTTAGGTAACAGTTTGGTCTAATGCCATTGTTTAAAGTGCAACAACAAGGTTCAGTAAAACAGGTGTTATTGTCTTGGTTCATTATAGGACGAACAGCTGTGGTTACAACATGAATATGCACTTGTCTTGGTTTCTTTTTTTGTTGTTGTATAATCTAACCTATCATAGGTACATTTTAATGTTTGGCCTACATGGATTCATTGTTGCCCGTGTGCTAAGCTATCAAATTGATGACATCAAGTGATTGTCAGAAGAATAGATTGGGGAGCTGGCACTGCAAATGTTTGTTTTTGGGGGGGGGTCTTTTGTTCATATGTAATTTGGAGCAGGTTTATAGGCTAGTAGACAACTAGCCGGTTTGATTGAATAAAGTATTATGCAAAATCAAAAAGTGTTATGTTATTCGACCAACAAAGCTGAATTTGTATCTGTATTAATTATCGTTCTCCACATGAGGGCGCAGCATACCAACAATGGGCCCCTGGTTTACTGGCTGAAGGTAGAGTACGTTTCTGTGCATTTCAGATCCGTTCAAAAAATACGGTATTTCTTATTTAACTTTAAACTTTTGTTCACCACTACGAGATCGCTTAGGTTAACATTACTACATTGTTGCGATAGATGGTCCAACCAATCTCTAGATCCCATCGATTTCGTGCTACAGCCGTAGGCTGTGTAGAAAGGTGGCTTACGTTCAGTACTATTCCCACCCCATCAACTCCGGCTGCAACCCGACACGGGATAGGGACCGAGTCGGCAAAGCTAACTAAATTAGCCAAGTTAGCCGTTTCTAGTACCTCGGGATAATCTAACTAGCACACGTCTAAATTGGATCTTTTACATTACAGCTCTAGAGCTTCCCCGGACAACAAAGGGAAAGCTGGCGTGCGTGTCTGGTAAGTTGTCTCCAGAAATTGGTAAAAGCGAGACAGGCTGATAGGATATGTCCATTTTGCGAATACGATGTCTAACGTTCCTCGTTAGCTGGCGCTTGCTAGCCTACAATCTGTTGATTATATATTTGTTTATTTTTTACTCAAATGAATATATTTGTTTTGGTTGCGTGTCAAACTTGGCGTGCAGCGTTGTCGGAAATACTTCCAATTTGTGTACGTATGCCCACGCCTGTGTTCCCATGAGCCTGGCACCAATAAGGAAGAGCGATAAATCGCAGCGAATTTTGACACTTGTTGCAACGCGACGTTCGTTGTTTCGCGATCAAAATGATTGGATGATGGGGTTTTTCGGTCAGAGATGTAAAATCAAGGTTAGTAAAAAGAAAAAAACACACGAAACAACCCTCTAACGTTAGTCAATGACACTTATCCTTTCTTTAATTCCACAAGTGTAAGGCACATTTCAAATCCGTAATAATAACTTGATACTCAATGTGTAAATTATTTCGGCTGAATGTGACAAACTATAAGCACCTGTAGAGCCCGTTTTGCGTTAAATCTGTTATTAGATTTGCGACGTTTCGGATTAATACATTTGAATGTGTCTCTTTATGCCATTGGATTTAAGCTGCTGAACTGGCTTAACCAGTTATTGACAACTTCCTTTTGATGTAAACAATCGGAACCAAAAAAACGCAATCCACCGGATATAGTTGTTGTCTTAAAGGTTGGAAACAGAACAGGCACTGTTCAGTTACAGTACTGTAAGCACTGTAATTCAAAGTCGGTCGTCGGTACGGTTAACGTGTGTTCAATACGCCAACATGTTCCCGAGCATCGCACTACATACCGGGCACAAAACACGACCTACCATCCCCTATGCCATTGTAACCTCTTTGGGAAAGGCTCTTCCAGGCTGAACATGCGAGTGAGTGCGGTTGGCTCTGAAGGGTGCCATGGATTCAGCACGGAGGAAGAGGACATTGGATGCTATGCATGCATACATGTCAAGAAGTGTTGCCATTTGTACCAGCCGAGTCATAACACGTGTTATAGGAGAGCGATGAAAATGTACTGTTCAGTTAGTGGTTTGATGTGCTTCACCGTATTTACATATTCCACAGAGGGATATCACTGTGTTTGTGTACATCTGTGTTAAGGTAAACCTTATTGTTTTTTTTTTTGGGCTGAAGCATGGCGGCCCAAATAGATCATAGACCTAGTCCAACAGAGTGGTGAATAATGGTCGGACATTGCCACAGAGGCTTCAACAGCCATTACAGGTGTAAAGCTGTGTGTGGTGCTAACACAAAGTTGCTTTTTTTTTCTCCCCTCCCTTCTTTCTCTGTCTCTCTCACACACACACACACGCTCACCCTCAACCACTTCCTCCTAGTGTGATATGACACCACTGCATGGTTACCTTAGAAACCAGAGCTCCACTGCAGACGGTGGACATCTAGTCGGGTAAGTGATTGAAGCCAGGGTGGGGTGGCCAAAGTTTGAATGTGATATCAACAGCAGTTGGGCAGAGATCAGTCATGTCTCAGGAATGCCACACAGGCATGGCTAAGGAGAGCTAAATATTTCAAAACAAGCACAAGTTGACAGCATTGTGGGATCTGGTGACGGAGCATGTTGAGGGCATGACAAAGTGCATGTGCTGTTTGCTGTAGCAATAGAAAGAAAGTAATTCAAGCACACCATTGAGGTACACTAAAGAGATTTTTTTTTAATCTAATCACGTCTTTTATTGATGTTTGTTGTGCTCAGATCCTCAGATGTGAAAGTTTGGACTTGTGGCTATTTACTGGACGCTTTTGTCCATATTTTTCCGTTACTATTTTAGATAAATGTAGACGACAGACATTGTAGAGCAAGATCACTGCTGTCTGGTATGCAAGAAAAAACAAGAGCTTGGCTCCACAGCCCTTACCTGTCTGACCTTTGTCACACTCCTCCTGAGTGCCTAATGACCATCCATTCAAATACCTTATTTGGGCATGCTTTATTGGTTTCGAGTCAAGGGCTTTATTAAGTAGTGTTGTATGGCACTCCCAAGACAAAGTCTGAAGTTATAGCTAGTTAATTGGTGCTATAAAGCAGACTTAGTGGAGTGTTTGATTTGACAGTGAATATGTTACAGGAGATTGATGTATGTATCTTTGTACTGCCATTTGTAGGTGGTTTTGGAAGAATGGCTGCTCAGGTGGAGGTCCAGGCCGGGGAGGTTGGAAGGACGGGTCTGAGGGGCCATATGCACCTCAGTCCATTGATTGACTCCAGCAACAAAGGCCTCAGTGAGAGCCCCTCCAGCACCCATGGGTCCCTAATCATCGTTCCAGACCCTAGCAAACCTGCGCCTGCCCCAAAGCCCCGACTCACCCCAAAGCCCTTTGCCTTGGAGAGAAACCCCACAATCAAACCGATACTAGCCCCTAAGCCCCACAGCAAGGTCCACCGCGAGCCCACCCAGCCTGCTAGCTACAAACCCGACCCTCCACGCTCTCCTAAACCCCAGCACTCCAAACCAACGCCGGTGACAACCAACCCCGCCCGCCCTTCCTCTACCTCCAAACAAGCTGCTAAGCAGAGCTCTGGGCAAACCACCAAGCCCGTGGTCCCTCCTTTCAAACCAGCACCTCCACTCACTCAAGTAGACTTCCGCAAACCCACTCCTCCCAAACCAGCAGAGCGGCAGAAACGTGATGCTGCTGGATTGTCTTTTTCAAAGAGCCCTAAAAAGTCCCCTGCAGCAGAGTGGTCTGGAAAAACCAAGAAGGAGGAAGACAATGACAGAATATACTCTAAAAGGCCGGCGGCGACCACCATGACCAGGGCTAAGTCTATGGGGTTCCTCAATCAGCTTAGCCAAGAAGAAGAGAAGCCGGAAGAAACCAAACCACAGTCGGTGGCCCTCCGACCTCAGCCCAGAGCCCCACGGTCTAGGCCTGTGTCGGCCGTCTTCCTTTCCTCCTCTTCTCCAAACCCTGAGCCCCAGGTCCTTTCTCCCCGCTGGGAGGGCCGACGTCCCCTTTCGGCCGATCTCACAGCAAGGTTCGAGTCCGTCAACCTTTCGCTGCATCGCAAGAACCCGTCGGCGGACAGCAAGGAGAACACTCCAGAGCTGAAGACGCCGACGACCCTGGAGAGACCCTACAGGCCGGAGGGCACCACTCCGGCCTCTCAGGGTGCGGCCAAGCCCGTTCTCTCGCAAACGGAGGGTATCGAGAAGAAAACGGTGGTCGAGATCAAGAATGAGGAGGACGTGGATGGGGCATCCAGCATCAAGAGACGTATCAGTCATCTCCTGGATTCCTCCTCCTCCTCCTCCTATTCTCCTTCAACAGGTGCCATTGACCAAGCTTCCACTCCTCAGCCAATTGCTGAGCCAGAAGAAGCACCGCCGGGTATCAAGCAGCGAATCAAGAAGCTGACGGAGGACGTACCTTCCGCCCCCAGTCCTCCTGCAAAGCCAACGGTTAAGCCTCTGCCTCTTGACCTGACAACAAGGTTGGCCGTCACTTTCTGTTGGCACTCGATTCACGTCTCTGCCCCAAGAGTATATCCTTCATGCCTGGTCCTGCGTTGTGTAACCGTTATCATTTTTCCCCCCAGGTTTATATCTGAAAGGACTACCGACCTTATCAGCCCCTCCCTCAGTGAGCCAGAACATCCATTCCAGGCTGACCGAGATCCCCTGCAGAGGGTAAGAGAGATTTAGCATACATCTTCCGATTGAGGTCGTTATAATGTGGATGTAAATGTGCTGCCGCAACCCTCAATCAGTCCTTTCACTGACTGGTGGTTCTAATCCACTTTCAATCCTTTGGGTTGCTAGTTCAAATCCTATGGAGAGATGGTCTGAAGGCCATTACGAGATTCATGGTTAAACTCTAAGCTCATCAAGCTAAATAAAGTTAGTTAGTTTTGCTGTTCGGATAATAAACTATCTTAATAGATGTATGTGCGTTGTTACCTCACCAAATTCCCTTTTGTATCCATAATGTGTTGTCCACAACACAAAGCAAAATGTTATTCAACTTTACTATCCAACATGGAAAAACAAACAGATTACAGTATTTGCTATGGCCCTATATTGGTTAACCTTTTTGAGAAAAGGTTCTCCCCCGAGTACTTATGGCATAATACTCTGAAAAGGGTGTCACTCCTGAATGTGCAGACGGTTCTGAAACCCAAGACTGTAGGTAGACTGAACACCGTCCCCGGTAGCTCTTTGGTTTATCAAACACAAGAGAGGGAAGACTGCTAGGAAAAGGTCAGCACTGAAAGGCTTTGATTTCTACCTTTGGCACCACACCCTGCGTTAAGGCCTGCCCTGGGGAGAGGCACGGAGGGGAGGGGATACTATTACCAGCCTGATATTTGTACACTTTCTTTTCCTTTCCACTCTTGCACAATGCACTTTCAAGTACCTTTCTGTCAAAGTTGAATGGACCTTTCAGAGACCTACTGTGGGCTAGAACCAAAAACGCACTAGCTGGACATGTTTTTCCATGGACATATATTTCCAAGCAAGACCTTCGGCGATATACTAGGATGTGAGGTCATAGGGATAGTGGGTTAACATACTTACCTGTCCAGCTCCCAGACTAATACATAGAACCGTGTTGCCCCTTGATGTATGAAATCACTACATCACAAAAAAGACATCATTATTGAGGGAGTCTCTCTTACTGGGTGTTATACTTCGCACGGAACATTCAGTTTAGTTTAAATAAACCAAATTAAAATGTTTTTTCTGTGAAAATGGGTCACTTTTTAAACGGCTCATATCTTGTGTTATCTGCATACATTTTGTATATAAGGACATCAATTTGTTTATGGACGTCACCAAGCACATGATTATGGGAAATATATGCACTCGGTAATCACTGCAAGAATGTGAAGGCAGTCCACTCTGCTTGATGATGTCATGCTCATAGCTTTTCGGTTGGTTCTTCCAAGAGGAGTTAACCGTGAAACATTTTTTCCAGGTTAAAGAAAGCATTTGTGACCTTAAAGTCTCTTACCACACACGTGCTCTTCAAATCATGAGAATCAGTCTTTTTGCCTGATTCTCAAGCCGCGTACGTACCGGTTACATACTTGGATTGCAAGTTCACAAGAAGTCCATTCATTTCCAATGCAACGCAGCGTAGGGTTTGCTACCTTGCGTTGCGTCTAGGGGGCCCCTGCATCCGTTGAAGGGAGAAAATCCAAATCCTGCACTAAAGCGCACCTGAAACCATGCAGTAAAGCTGACCCAGGCCGAACACCCTGTGTAGCTGTGCGATACAAACCAGTACTGGCTTGCGTGAGAAAATGTTCAGGTCAACGATCTACGCAATCATTATGTACATCACAGGGGTGAATGCCATAATTATAATCCTGCAATCATTGTAATGTATATTGACGGGACGGAGAGGGCTATGGGAGGAGGGGTTATTCTTTATTGTATTATACAGCAAACTATTTAATGTTTCTATATTATTCAATGTTCAAATCTGCCCATTTAAAAATAAAGAGGGGGGGGGGGGGGGGGGGATGCAATTGATTTGGAAACACAGACGTAATGCTAACTGTTGCTCTATATTTGCCAGGTCAAAGAGCTGGCCGTCAACCTCGGTGACCAGAAGAGGAAGACGGAGCTCCACGCGTCTCCCTCAACGGCCGCCGCGTTGGACACAGAAACGTCACCTGAAGATGGCCGACGCGGCGGCGACGCGCAGACGGTCCGGGCGTCCTTGTTCGAGAACGTGATCGAAAGGCGCAGCGTGCGGGTGTTGGAGGGCGACGGCCGCAAAGAGTCGGCCGTGGCCGCGGCACCCCGAGCGCGCGCCGACGGCGACAGAACGCCGGCCGCCGCCGCCGCCGCCGCTTACCGGGCCCCGGAGTGCCCCGCCGGCCTGCTGTGTGCGCCGCACTCCTTCGACACGGTGCAGGCGGTGGAGGGCAGCCGGGCGGTGAGCGAGAGCATCCCGCTGGCGTGCTTGGAGGACAAGGCGATGACCCTGCGCTCCCGCCGCTCAGACGCCAGCCGGGCGTCCGCGGCGGGGCCTGCGCCGGAGCGCCAGCAAGCCCCGGTTCAGGGGGGGGCGGCCTTTTGCCCGAGGCCGGGGGTCCAGCCGCGTTACCTGAGAGTCGGAGCCCTGCCCAAGTGGAATGACGCGGACGCAGAGCAGGGGGCTGGGCCCGACGAGAGGCCGATGGCTGTGGAGGCGGAAGGGGAGGAAGCGGCACCAAAGCGCCTAAAAATGCTTGGGATGGATGACCAGCCCAAACCCAAGGCAACGTACTTTGCACTGACAGGACAATTACAGGAGGCCGTTAGTCCTGGAGACAGTGGGCCGGACAGATGGTTCGCCACGGCTGCGACCCCGGAGGACCCTTCAGTGGGGTCTGGGCCTTCGGCCCCACAAGGGAAGAGCGTCCTCATGAGGAACCCTTCACTTGAGAAGGTTTTCAGGAAGAACCAAAGTCCAGCCGAGGAGCCCAGAGAGCCGGGTCAGGAACTGCTGTGGGACATGCAGGTGACGGAAGGAATGACGATGGAGATGGAAAGACAAAGGGATCAGAGTTGGAAGGCTGAGAGGAGGAAGACCAGGACAGGGGAGCTGGAGGGAGAGATGCTGAGACAGGTGGAAATAGAAAGGCATCAGGATTTAGAAATTGCTCGCATGAAGGAGAGGGAGAGGCAGGTACAGTTGGCGTTTGAGAAGGAGAGTCTGCAGGAGTTTGAGCAACAGAATCAGGCATTGCTGGATAAAGAGGAACAGAGACAACGGGTTCTGGAAAGGGAGAAGCAACAGCGCATCGAGAGAGAGAAACAACGGGATTTGGAAAGACAGAGGGAGGCGGAGAGAGAGATACAGCGCAACCAGGATAGACAAAGGGAGTTGGACAAGGAGAAGAAGCAGCTGGAGATTCAGAGGGAGCGTCGGCAGCATGAGGAGGAGCTGGAGAGGATCAAGGAGATGGAGAGGAGACAGATAGTGGAGTTTGAGCGACAGCAGCAGGCGGAGAGGAGACTGAAGGAGAAGAAGAAGCGAGAAGAAGTGGACAAACTCCAGCAGGCTGCCATACAGCAAGAAGTAGAGAGACTGAGAGATCTAGAGAGACGGAGGGAGGTAGAGAGACAGAGAGAGCTAGAGAGGGAGGTAGAGAGACAGAGAGAGCTAGAGAGGGAGGTAGAGAGACAGAGAGAGCTAGAGAGGGAGGTAGAGAGACAGAGAGAGCTAGAGAGGGAGGTAGAGAGACAGAGAGAGCTAGAGAGGGAGGTAGAGAGACAGAGAGAGCTAGAGAGGGAGGTAGAGAGACAGAGGGAGCTAGAGAAAGAGAGACAGGTGGAGGTGGAGAGACAAAGAGAGATGGAGAGACAGAGGGAGGTGGAGAGACAAAGAGAGATGGAGAGACAGAGGGAGGTGGAGAGACAAAGAGAGATGGAGAGACAGAGGGAGGTGGAGAGACAGAGGGAGCTAGAGAAAGAGAGACAGAGGGAGGTGGAGAGACAGAGGGAGCTAGAGAAAGAGAGACAGAGGGAGGTGGAGAAAGAGAGACAGAAAGAGCAGAGGGAGTTGGAGAGACAGAGAGAGAAACTCCGGCGGGCTGCCATACAGCAAGAAGTAGAGAGACTGAGAGATCTAGAGAGACGGAGGGAGGTAGAGAGACAGAGAGAGCTCGAGAGGGAGGTAGAGAGCCAGAGAGAGCTAGAGAGGGAGGCAGAGAGACAGAGGGAGGTAGAGAGACAGAGGGAGCTAGAGAAAGAGAGACAGAGGGAGGTGGAGAGACAAAGAGAGATGGAGAGACAGAGGGAGGTGGAGAGACAAAGAGAGATGGAGAGACAGAGGGAGGTGGAGAGACAGAGGGAGGTGGAGAGACAGAGGCAATATGAGTTGGAGAAGGAGCATCAGAAGCAGCTGGACTATGAGAAACGGGAGCTGGAGAAACAGCGGCTTAGGCAGGAGAAGGAGAGGCGGCATACGAAGGAGCTGGAGGCGGCGATCGAGATGGAGAGGCTTCAGCTCCTGGAGCTGGAGAAGAAGAGGCTGAGGGGGAAGATAGCGACGGAGGAGGCAGACAAACTAAGGCAGGTCGCCAAGCGGCAGGAGGTGGAGAGGCAGAGGCTGGTGGAGAGGCAGAGGCTGGTGGAGAAACAGCGGAGGGAGTCGCAGGAGCAGCTAGCGCTGGACCCATCGCCTCTTTGGCCCAGAGCCCTCGATCTGCACTCTGCGTTGCGAGACGACCCGTCCTCCAAAGCGCCTTCCCTCCAGGGCGACCCTGCGGCCCGTTGGAAGCGGCCCTCTCTGAGGGCGGAGGAGCCGTACAAACCAGCCATTCTCGACATCGACTCGTTCACGTTGCAGACCCAGCCCTCGGCCAGTAGAGAGGCATTCTCTCCGACGGGTATCCAGATTTCGGAGGGGGCGAGAGGGGTCCAATCACAGCCCCTTGCCCCTGAAAGGGACGGCATCCACAACGTGCCACTGGACGCCTCGGTGGGGCTGCTGAGCCCGGAATGGGTGCCCTCTCCTCAGAACCCGTGGGAACTGATGCCCGTGGAGATGTCTGTAGACTCCCCCACTGGACCGGACCTCCCCAGGAAGACGGCCAGCAAGGCGACCCTAGACCAGCTGCTGTACCGGCAGGGGGAGCGCAGGCCGGCTCCCGAGAGCCGCTGGTCGTGTCTAGTGGATGAGCGCGCGCCCTCGGGCCTCTCGCCACAGAAAGAGACGACGGACACGGCGGGATTCGCCCAGGAGCAGATCTGGTTCCCCAGGATGGAGGAGCCCCCCGCCCCCCGGCCAGAGCACCGCATCCAGAGGAGATCGCACGGTTCCCAGGTGAGGAGCAAGCAAGCCAGCAAGCCAGCGGGTTCAGGCACAGAGTGGTCAGGGCAAACTATTAGCTGGCATCTTGAAGGGTGTTCTTTGACCGGTGGCAGAGCACAAAGCACTTTTTTTCTTCTCTAATCACTGCAGACGTTATTTAGCTGGTTAAATTTTTCACCTGGCTGTCGACTAAAAGAAATTTGGGAACAACCCGGCCAGCGTCGACCCTATGAAGGGAAGGTCGCGCCAATGTCACTTGAAAATCCACAAATGTAAATCACGTTTTGTGAAGTGATCGCGTCGTGCAGATACAGACGGCTGTGGAGACACTAATGTTTTAAGCACTAATTATCCTCGACTAGGGACGGAATAAAATCCTTAAATGTATCAGGTTTCTTAAAGCACACACATTTTCGTTATCCTCCAGCTGGACTCAGTTCAGGTTTGAGCCCGATGTTGCCACGCAGACAGAACCTATGGGAAATTGTCCATGCCGTGGCTTATATGCAGGTCTAGAGTCTAGTCAGTTAAAATCCCATTCTATGTTCAACTATATCATAACAAATATAAACGACAGACCGTAGAACACCAAAATGAATACACTGTAAGCGGTTCCCTGGTGTTTACTGGCGGCAGACTCTAAAAGGTTCAAGGCAAGCGGCTCTTGGGCCAGTAGACGTACATGCAGTCCCTAGGAACTCTCTGCTCTCCTAAAGCATGTGAGAAGACAGGTAAACCAGCTTACTTCATGCATACAGAACCATCAAGCCAGCAAAAGCAAACGGTGGAATCATGTTAGAATATATGCACGGGATATATGAATATATTTAATATATGAAGGAATAGACCGTAGAAACGGGGGGAAACCCAGTTTATGTGATTCAGTCAGCTGACAATATATCAAGTTGTGTGTACTGTTGTCAGTCAGATATTTCTACATGAGATATTTGAATCTAGAATGGGATTTTCACAGACTACACCCGCCTGCATACCAGCCACAGCAGGATGGATGCCCATGGGTTTGGTGTGCTTGGCAACATCGGCCTCAACCCTTAACTGTGTCCGGCTGTCTGGCTGATTGAATATTCTGATTAACTAGGAAACCTGACTTCTGGATTGGCGGACACATTTGTGGATCGTTGGGTCCGTAGTAGTGGAACGTTTGTGACAACGTTCCTGAGTGGATGTATCACGCGATGCATACGTACAGCGCATCGTGCCGATCACTCACTGTTTACCTTTTTGTTCCATGGAGAAACTCAGTTGTTGGCTAATCATCAACACAGGTGGAAAATGGAGAACCTCCCCCTTTTTTTAGAGAACAAGCTAGATGTGTTCACCTCAAATACGGTGGGATTTGTTATCCTCCAAAAAAAAGACTTGTTTTGTTTTAAATGTCTACGCAACGGTTGTGCGCGCGAGGTAATGATCGTGGTCTCTTGTCGTCAGGAGCTCAATCGGTTGCGGTCACGCAGTGTGTGTCGCCGCTCCGCCCCGCTGGAGGGCCCCGCGGAGCTCAGCCTGTCCAGGATGAGGAGCCGCAGCGCCCACAGAGAGGGGGACCGTCCCGGCTGGGTGAGTCCAGCGCCCCCCCCCCCCCCCACACACACACACACACACACACACACACACACACACTTTAGGAGCCCACGATGACCTCTGGTTCCAAAGGCCTCGCCCGCATGGAACGCCTGTGCAGAAGTCTCGTTGGGTCCTGCTTTGTACCAAAGCAGTGCCATAGAGTTGATCTGAGTAGGCGCTTGTTAGCATTAGACCAGCTGCACATTGTTGGGGGGGGAAAAGGGGCAGTGCCAAAGAATCAACAACTAAATTGCTGGTTATGTTTTTGTTCTGTGTCGTAACACGTCATTGTGCGAATACAGGGGTCAAACGTGTGTGTGTGCGTGTGCGTGTGCGTGCGAGAGACACCAAGGTAAGCTACAGCAGGAATGAAATTGCTAGCCAGTAGGAAGAGGTGTGAACGGATTCACTTTGACTGGTGACTAACGTCAGTGGCATGCTGACACACACACACACACAGAGCATGGAAACCGGCTTTGCACCATCTTCTCAGGCCTGTAATTCAGGATTGGGTCAGTCAAACATGGTGGCCCGTGTGCTCCAGACAGGCTGCATAGCCAGCGGCCAGGCGACGGCGCGCGGAAGTGTGTATCAGCGCCCTCTGCATGACTAATGACTTCTGGGAGTAAATACTGCCTCAGTCCTTACCCTGGCTTCTACTTCCTGGATGGTGTTCTTGGCTCATGTCTCAAGCATTACACACACATTTGTTTGAAAGGCTGTGGTTCACGCTTGCCCGATGCCCTTGGCAGTCTCCTTTTGATGTGTTCTGTGACACTGCATTGTCAAACCTCTGACAATGGGATAATCACACCACGGATTATCCTGTGGTGTGAGGTATCGTTAGATTGGATTTTACTTCCCCAAACCTGATCAAGGCTGCACCGATTTGCAATTGCGAATAGTAAACAATATTTTATTTAATATTCATTATCCTAGTGTGTGTGTGTGTGTGTGTGTGTGTGTGTGTGTGTGTGTGTGTGTGTGTGTGTGTGTGTGTGTGTGTGTGTGTGTGTGTGGGTGGGTGGGTGGGTGGGTGGGTGGGTGGGTGGGTGGGTGGGTGGGTGGGTGGGTGGGTGGGTGGGTGGGTGGGTGGGTGGGTGGGTGGGTGGGTGGGTGGGTGGGTGGGTGGGTGGGTGGGGGAAAGTCTCCATGACTTTGTCTATAGTTCTTTTAGTAGTTATGTATGATGTCCGCCATGTTTGTTTACGCTACAGACACATATTTGATCGCAAGACTGAAATTGTGAGTTCCAGTTTTGAGAATCAACACTGGGATTTTGGGGAATGGAATCGGTTAGTGTGTGGGGAGCTGTTTTGGCAAAAGTGTTGCCTTCCACACCCTTAACGACCAAAACAGTTAAATGTGTCTTCATTTATCGTTGTGTGTGTGTGTGTGTGTGTGTGGTCGCTCACATTTTCTTCATTCGAAAAATCATCTAGTGTATGCCAGGTATTACTAGGTGTGCTTCAAAACATCTCATTTAGGTAATTATCGTGAGAAGCATGTAGCCTCTACCGCCACTTAGTGCTCATGTTACACCTCGACATTCTCTGCTTCCGTGAGACTCCTTTCCGAGTGAGACGGAATAGGATCCCTCTGAGGCGGATGTGCATCCCTTCTGGAGTACTGGGAGGACATCGTGAAGGCACAATCACTAATAACCTGAAGTATTATGCTCTGCTAATGCTGGCACAGAAAAACGGATTGAGTCATCGTTATCATTTCCTGTCTTAACAAATGAAAGGAACAGTTAATGTTTTTAGCCATGTCATGTGAGTTTTGCTTACTCATTAAACTCATTAAGTTTTGCTTAATGAGTTGAATACTTTCTTGTTTTTCCCCAAAATATGGTATAATACCAAACAAGTGATGCCAATGGTCAACCCCATTTTGTGATCTTTGCAGCCAGTGACATTGTAGCACATGTTTAGCCATATATATTACAATAACTGATTCGACGTTTGCCTAAAATTGTTTCAATATCTTCTAGAAAGTGGAAGAAACTAACCACCGTTCCCGAGAATCCCACCATGACACTGAAACCCGAGGATCTCCTTTAACCTTGCATCTCATCTGGATGCTCGCCGTGTTTGCATAGGTGTTCTACCGTGTGGCCTGGTTTCCCTTCCACCTAAATCACATGGAAATCAGGCCATTAGGGTTCCCTAACGCACGTCCACTGTGGATGTGCAGTGCTGAGTCGAGGCGTTTCCCTGTACTTGGCCTAGATCCATCCTCCTCCTCCTCCTAAGACAATGCCTAGAAATCAGTGGCTGAACAGAAATGCATGGCTCTATGAAAAACAGTCTCTGTTAAATGACCAGCAGACTGTGACTTGATGTTGGATGCACGTTAAGCCACCTCCTTTCTCTCCTTAGGATGTGAGGCCAGCTAGCATGACATCCGTAGCCTGACCCTGACTCCCGTATTTTGGGGGAAATGACCCTTAAAGATACACACACACACATGCATGGTAGTGTCAACGTGAGCTCATTTGACTGTGATGGCCTCATTGGGCTGGGGCAGAAAGCCTGTGCAGGAGCCAGATTGAAGGTACAACAATTTATTTACAGTTTTCTTGGTGTGTGTGTGTGTGTGTGTGTGTGTGTGTGTGTGTGTGTGTGTGTGTGTGTGTGTGTGTGTGTGTGTGTGTGTGTGTGTGTGTGTGTGTGTGTGTGTGTGTGTGTGTGTGTGTGTGTGTGGTGAATGTGATCTTGTGTATCAGTCATTAGAGTCACTGCCATTGCCGCAGTGTTTGTGTGTGTGTGAGCGTGGTGAAGGTGATCTTGTGTATCAGAGTCATTAGAGTCACTGCCATTGCCGCAGTGTTTGTGTGTATGTGTGGGTTGTAATGCTCTGATGAGACCTGACATAGGAGACTGGCTGTACATACTTATGAGCGCCATAGACCAGAGCACCAGCAGGGGGCACACATGGGCCGGGCAAAATACTTCTCCATTTAGGTTGTCTGAAAACGGTTAAAGTCTTTGAAATCTATCATGCTTCCATTTGTTTTCTTTGGGGACTGCGTCAATTTGAGCGATTTTAACGTTTGCCGAACCTAGGCGCGGTACAAAAACACAAAACTGGAGGGATTTCAGAAAGGCTCCAGGCTGTCCTGCTCTGCTGTTTGCACGACACTGAGAGAGATTTGTATAAGCAAACGCTTTTAGATGCTGTGATTCTTTTGTTTATCCACGCGTCGGTGGTGACGACAGACCGGATGACGGGCGCACACAATCTCTGACTTGGCCTGCTCTATCTGTACCTGTTCTGTCTCTGGTACAGTAAAGGAGCTGTAATCACACCTCTTTGTTTCTGTCTGTCAGTCTGTCACGCCTTCAGCTGCGTCATAAAGTAACACAGGCAATAGTTTTCAGTGTGTTTACTCTCTGCACCCCCTCCTGTGTTTGCTCCTATTGGTCCTCCCTTTGCCCGCCGGAGAGAATTTACGTTCTCACACTGCGGGCAGACGTGCAAGAGCACCGCAGCTCATATGTCAACCCCTCCCCTCCCCTCCCTCCAACACTGAATCAGGGACCTCCCCTTCTCACTCTTTCTCTTTTTCCTCTCACTGGCACATTCCCTCCCTCCCTCCCTCCCTCCCTCCTTCCTTCCCTTTCTCTCTGGCTCCACTCTGCGCTCCCTCCCAGTTTGTCTTTGACTGTGAGTCCTGCAGCAGTAGGTACAGGGAGCAGGAGAGCCAACTGCAGTTTCCTATATTCTCTCTCTCTCTCTGTCTCTCTGTCTCTCGCTCTCACTCACCTGCCTGTACCTGCAGTGGAAAAGAAAGGAGGAGGAGAGAGCATTTTTGTTTTGTCATTCCTGTTCTTCTGCTGGATTTAGCCGTCCCGCCTCTCCCCCCCCCCCCCCCCCCCGTCCCCCCCGTCCCCCCCCCGTCCAGGTTGCGCTGCGTAGCTCGTGCCGCAGCGTTGTGGCGGCGCGTCCCCCCTCTGTGATTTAGGAGCGAGCCGGCCGGCCCTCTTGTCCGCACACGTTTCCTCGCTGCGCGACAAAACGCACTGCTTGGTCGCCTACTTTGAGCCTCGTTCCCTGGGTCTTGGGAGAGAGAGAGAGAGAGAGAGAGAGAGAGAGAGCGAGCGAGCGAGGAGGCCGCCAGGTGGGAACCCTTCTGATTGGCCGCGTACCGCGCCCGTCCCACTGAGTGCACCAGCTCTGTCCCGGGCGGATTTCCTCGTTTGCATAGTCGTCAGCGGAGCACTGTGCTGGGGCTTTTGGTTTTCCCTTTCTCCTTTTTCCTTTTCTTTTTTTTATGCTGGGCAGTGCTGGCGTCGTCTTCGCCAAGGTCGGTGAGCCTCCCGGTGTAGGTGTTGTTGAGTCGTGTGGTGAAGGCGTGACCGCCTTACCGGTCACCTCTCCCACCCCCACCCCCCCCCCCCTTCCCCCTACGAGTGCTGTGTGGCTGGCGCTCGGTGGACTTTAGCACGACGCTATAAAGCATCAAGCGGGGTGGAAGCGCGATTTGTTTGGCAAGGAAGTGGTTACGGTCGCTCCGGCGGGGGGGAACACGGTTGGACGGAGGACACTGAGCCCACCCCCACTTCGACCCTCTACGGTGGGTCCAGCGGGATCAGCCCGACGACGGCGGCGAGCGGAGGCGTGGTGCACGGAAGGCACGCCGTGGACTCCCGATAACTCGCAGCAGGACAGGCCTACAGAAGGGCCGGTTCGAGACAACACGCTGTAGCCCAGAGGGTGTGGGTGTGTGTGTGTGTGTGTGTGTGTGTGTGTGTGTGTGTGTGTGTGTGTGTGTGTGTGTGTGTGTGTGTGTGTGTGTGTGTGTGGGTGGGGGGGGGGGGGAACGGGGGGCTGACGCTGTCTCGGCAGCAGCGCTGTTCATCTGAATCTCCGGAGCTAGCTTAGCCATGTCCTCACCGTCCCCCAGGCAGAGAGCCTGCACAGGGAAGGGGTAACCAACCCTAAACGGCCCCTCCTTTCAGCTCCACCTGGATGACTCCTGGTGCTGTCACAACGACCTCAAACCACATCTGGAGCCAGACACGACAGAAAAGCCCCCCCCCCCCCCCAACCACCATGGAGTACCTCGGGGACAAGCTGACCATGGCCCACTCCCATCTGACGGGCTGGGTGGGCAACGTCCGGCGCTCCCTGCAGGGGGCGCTGAGCGCGGTGTCGGCCGGCGGCGGCGGCGGCCCGGGCCCGGGCCCGGGCGAGGACGGCCCGGCGGGCGACTTCAAGAGGACCAGCTCCCTGCGCTCGCTGGCGTCCCGGAGCAGGGAGTCGTTCCGCCGCTTCTCGCTGCGCAGCCAGCAGCGGCTGTCCCTCCGCAGGCGCACCACGGCGCCCAACACCCCCACCGCCGTAAGACGCACCACACGTGAAAACCAACCACCCCACCCCACCCCCCTCTCTCCCGTAGGGAGATGCAGGGTGTTGTGTCTCGCCAAGGCGGTGGCGCCACCCGTACTTCTACCAAAAAATATATTTAGGCGACTCAACATCCGCGATATTCTTAGTTTATTATTTAATGTCTAATGCTTTCCTGTACGTTTTTTTTTGGTGGGAACCATCCATTCCCTTTTTTTTACGTGAGGTGTCTTCCTTGTTTGCGTTAGCATCTCCGCTTGTGCTGCACGGCGGAGCCTTTTAGTTCTGCCGCGTTGTGTTGTGTTGTGTTGTGTTGTGTGTGGATCGCTTGTCTCTGCTGCACCGTCCTCCACTTGTCCTGACCTCCGCTGTCCTGTTCGCTGCCGTGCGTCCTAGTTGCTGCCCTGCTTCCTGCGTCGTGATGCCGGCTGTGGCTAGGCATGGAATGAGGGGAAAACAAGGCAGACGGCCAACCAATGGGGAAGGTCTTATCGTGTGTGCTACCATTAAAAAGGCTGGTAACCCACAAGAGGTTTTAGGCAGCAGCAACTTAGTGTTTCCTGATGTTTTTAGTGTTCTGTCCAATCTTCCATTAGTCGCGAGTTTCTGCAGTATGTCAAGTAATGGCTGTTAATGATGTATGAGACATAATGACTTCCGATGAGTCATGTTTGGATTGCAGTCGTTACGATGACACAGTCAACAAGGAGGGGCTGATAACGGATCTGTCAACAACTTCCTGGCTTGTCCCTTAGATTCAGGGAATATGTCCGTTCCACTGTCCGGCTTCTGAGGAACTCAGCCGGTGGACCAAATGGTCCTCTACTACTTAGATGTTAGTCTTCTATGTAAACCAAGTGGACTTCAACTTAGTCCCAAACCTGAGAACCCCCCCCCCCCCCCCCCCAATAGCCCCATAGTCAGAGTGGGATCCTTTCTAAGTCTAAGCCGAGTCAGGTCTTTTGCATTCCTAGTACATACTGTTACGCTCTGCATTACTACGAGGATTTGCCATCGCTTCTGTCCGTACGTTGCAGTGTTGTGATGGCCAGAACGAATTGCCATTTGTTTTGCTACCCGAGCCGGGGTCGGAGGTCAGTCGGAGGCATGTAGATCAGGCCTCAAGAGGACTGTTTCTTTAAATCGTCTCTCGGACATTGTTATCGATCAGACTAATGTGCTGGTGAGTTTCTCCCTGGCAGAGTCGCCAGAGCAGAGGAGGACATCGATGTAGGTGCTTGAAGGGGAGCAACATGCTCGAGCCTATAGCTTTTTGGGCAGCCACATTAACAGTTAAAGTCAGATCTCCTTTACAGTAACTCTATGAATTTATGAAATGTCTTACATCAATTATGGTATTATTAACTTGCGACTTTCATGCAGAATTGCAGAACAATTTCCCAAATCATTTATCTTTTTTCACAATTAAGATGATATTGATATACAGTCATGCATGATTCATTGAAGAGACCAAACAGTAGATTCCTTGTAGATAAATGCCATACTAGACATGCACTTTACTACGCAGCACTGCTTGTGGAATGGTGTTGCACAGCCTCGGGCATAGTGATTTAAATACTGCCTCTCCCCTGCAAGCCCATGAGGACATGCAGTAGAGAACAAAATAATGGATCCTTTCAGGACACATTAAATGAAGGGTGCTATGTCACTGTATACTTGTATAGCAATTGCTGGACAGGGTAGTCAGTTAGTTAGTTAGTTGGGGTTTTTGACTCCCAGCTGAAAATGTTCTGTGTTCGAAACCTGGACGTCCGCAGTATGCCTGTAGGGTGGCCCTTACCTGCTCCTTAATGGACCTCTTGATTCTGGATCTGGGTTCCTTGTAAGTTGCTGTGGATAAAAGCGTCTTCTGAATAAATCAGTGGTTATGGTTAAGACGATTCATATTGATATCGACAGGAGTTCCAAATACAGCTCTACTAGCGCTGCACTGTGTACTCCGCGTCTATCGTCTATCGTCTAGTACTGTCTATTACTGAGCCGTACGCGAATATCTCAGCTTCACTTCGCAGGTAAACGGAGGCCCTTGCTTGAAAGGGTTTAGGTTCGACTTTACTATGGATGTGCCCATTACAACACAAACAGCCGCGGACTGTAATGAAATGGTTTTAAGCTTCCTCAACAAGGATGTAAAGGGATCAAACCAAATGAAATTATGGTCATGATTATATTATATTAAAACAAAAGGATACACTTAATGTATGACATGGTATTGTGTTTCATATTTTAAGGGCTGCGATTTGTGGTTATATTTATTGAGTTATAGACTGCAGATATCAGATATCTAGGGTCGGCATGGGGCTTAGGAGGTAGAGCAGATAGATAGACTGGTAGCCGGAAGGTTGCTAGTTCGATCCCCGGCTCCTCCTAGCTGAGTGTCGAGGTGTCCCTGAGCAAGACACCTGACCCTAACTGCTCCCGATGAGCTGGCTGTCGCCTTGCATGGTTGATACCGCCGTCGGTGTGTGAATGTGTGTATGAATGGGTGAATGTCAGGCAATATTGTAAAGCGCTTTTGAGTGGCCACTGGTTAGCAAAGCGCTATATAAATTCAGTCCATTTACCATCTATCTTTATGAGCTTGCTGTCTCTCTTGACCCCTCAAGAATTCGGCGAAACCGCTTCGCCATCGTCGTTCAGTCCTTTCTCTTGTTGGTCAAACCTCAGTCTATCTATTTTTTTTATTTTTCCATCATCCCTCCCTCCCTCCCTCCCTCCCTCCCTCCCTCCATCCGTTCTATCCGTTCTGTGCTGACGCATCCTTCCTGGTGTGGCGGTCGGCGAGGGAGGCTTGCCTCGAGCTAATGTCATTAGGCGGGGGGGGGGGGGGGGGGGGAGGAGCTGGCCAGTCGCAGGTCTGGATGACTGGTGCTGCTGGGTCATGATGGACGGCCTGGACGCTGCCTCTCTCTGTCCGCAGGCCCACTGTCCTGCTTGTCAACAGACAAGCAGGGGAACAACACGGGGGACAACAAACCCCATCCCCCGTCCCCCGTCCCGAGTGAAAATGTAAACACACGTAGTATTATTATTATTATTATTGCACCTTTTTGATTTAAAATACGCCTCACCTCATTTTTCTCTCGTGTGAGTAAGTCAGTCGGATAAAGAGGTTTGAGTTTTCCGACATGTCTTAACCAGTGTGTGTGTCCTACTGCGTCGATAGTGCAGGTGTGTTGGCGCGTCACACACACACACACACACACACACACACACACACACACACACACACACACACACACACACACACACACACACACACACACACACACACACACACACACACACACACACACACACACACACACAGCAAATTAAATGTGCACAGCAAGGGGGAATATTTAATCTTGCTTATGCATCACCTCAATGTTTTCACCTCGGGTTTAAATCCATTTGATCTTTATTTTAGTCAAGTCTACCCTTCCTTCTTTTCCATTATTGTAGTAACTTACGGCGGCAGCCAATTCTCTATCCATTTGTGTTGGTTAAATACTAATTACTGACCTGACCAGCCCTCTCTGCCCTGAGGCTAGAATAACAAAAGAAAGCCTTTAGTTGCAACCGAATCCTAGCAAAACCAGCATGCACTGAAGAACCAAAGAAGAGGTTGGAATATGTCATGCAACCTATGTAATATTAGGTTAGTGGTCCTTAACACCAATATATCCTGAATTGCTAAATATCCATTGTATCAAGAGTTGGACTGGAGACGTGTGTGTGTGTGTGTGTGTGTGTGTGTGTGTGTGTGTGTGTGTGTGTGTGTGTGTGTGTGTGTGTGTGTGTGTGTGTGTGTGTGTGTGTGTGTGTGTGTGTGTGTGTGTGTGTGTGTGTGTGTGTGTGTGTGTGTGTGTGTGTGTCCCTGCTATCCGGGGGGTCTTCAGGAGCCTGTGTAATTGAGCACAAGGGGTACCAGAGGGGGGCTGCGCCACATCATGTAGTCTGGTCTCAGCGGCCCCAGCTCTTCCTAACCGGAAAGGCCGAGCTGACAAATGGCATCCTGCAACAATTGTTCTCTCACTTTATTCCTCTACGCGTCTATAAAATGTAAACCTTTTGATCTGACTCAAAACGTCAATTGTCTTTTTAGCGACGTGTGATGAAGTATCATTTGTTAGCCTTCGTCTCAAACGCACCTTTTTGATGAAAGAAAGCCTGCGTTGCAGCTCTTGTGACTGATTACAATGTTCTTGATCCCATTGCAGTGATTTTTCATCGTGCGCTGTCGATGGAGATATACAAACGGATTTAATTCTCGAACGTTCACTTAGGACGAAAGGGGAAAAAAGACACACACACACACACACACACACACACACACACACACACACACACACACACACACACACACACACACACACACACACACACACACACACACACACACACACAGGTATGGTTCTTGTCGGTTGGCTGGTTCGTGCCTCTACTTGTTGGCCTCAGTGTGGCTGCAGTTTGATGCATCCAGGACACTGAGCTCTCTGTTGTCAGTCTCATTAAAAGACACACGCATCACTAGACACAGAGGGCACTCTAAAAGGCCCACCCTTCGTCTCTGTCTGTCCTGTCTCCCTTTCTCACTCTGTCTCTTTTTGTCCACTCCATCTCTGTCTGTCTTTCTGTCCTTCTGACTCACTGTCTCTGTCTGTCTTTCTGTCCTTCTGACTCGCTGTCTCTGTCTGTCTTTCTGTCCTTCTGACTCACTGTCTTGGTCTGTCTTTCTCCAACTTACTGTGTCTCCGTCTTTATGTATGTCTTTCTCTCTCTCTCTCTCTCTCTCTCTCTCTCTCTCTCTCTCTCTCTCTCTCTCTCTCTCTCTCTCTCTCTCTCTCTCTCTCTCTCTCTCTCTCTCTCTCTCTCTCTCTCTCTCTCTCTCTCTCTCTCTCTCTCTCGTCTTCTGTTCACCCCCTTTACTTTGCTCAGGCACGCCCGTTCGTTCAAGCTGCTTGGGCCTGGTCCTGGCGGCTACGCTAACGCCCACCTTGTCCCCTGACCTACTGCCCAGCCCTCAGCTGTATTGTAGTGTAAATAGCAACGGCTGTTTCTGCAACAACAGAAAGGCTTGCGTGCGTGTGATGCACGTCAATCCAGTCGCCAGAGGGGAAACGTAGGGATCACATACCTTCCTGCACACCGTGGAAACGTTGAATCTCGTCGTTTCTGGACAAACACGCATTTTAAGTTGATGTTCCTAGATGCGTTTATATCAACGTACAGTAGTGTGTTTTAACTGCTTGTGGCGCTTCTGGTGTTTTGAGGGAATAAAATGGGGCTAGGCTATTTTCTGGTTATTTCATAACCGAAGTTACAAGTTTAATCAGATATAACGTGTTTCAAACATACGTAACAATGAACATTTGGACAACATATGGACGTATATATGCGTGTGCGCTTGTTTACAACCTATGGCCATAATTTCATTTTCTGTGACATGCACGCATATATTCTGTATGTTTAACATGAACCTAAACATGTTATATGAACAGAAATATTCTAAACAACCCGCGGATGATTTGGTTCCTGTGATAGGATCGGGACGCTGTGATGAGGTACATTAATGTTTTACAATGTAAGCACATTCATGTTGCTTACCAGTTTGTGAGTTCTATGGCCGGTGACATTTACACAAACCCAGATGAGGATTTATCCCCGTAATACTGCACTTAAGTCTTTACTAATTTAAAGCTAAATGATTTAGCCAGCTTTTCTTCCAAAACCCCAGCGCACTTGCCATAACAAGGTTACATGATGTCAGCTGTGCTGCAGTAAATAGTCTTGTTTCAAGCGTAAACTAGGTTCTGCTGGCTATGGAACAGACACATATTCTAAGGTACCTTTTGACGCAGTTAACAATTTAGTTTTAATTAATGAATTACTTTAGTTATCAACGTTAACCTTTTTTGCTGTTTTTTTTATCACTGTCTTGAGTGCTCGCTACATCTCTCAGAGAGATTTTGTAGCCCGGACAGATTGGGTAGTGACCCAGCCGATAACCTATTCGTGAAAGCAAAAATGTCAAGCTCATTGAGTTGAACAAGGCACGCTTACTTCATACAATTCATTTATTAATTCTTATTAATATCACACAACCAAAGGAAATGCAGTCAAACCTGTAGCCTCACGTTCCAATCATTCTTCACTCTTTCGTAGTCCTAGTGGGATAACAGTAATATTGTATTAGCATTTAGTATATAAGTAATAGTAGTAGCAGTAGCAGTAGCAGCAGCAGTAGCAGCAGCAGCAGCATTTAGTGTATAAGTAGCAGCATTTAGTATACAAGTATACCCAAGCGCCAGACCGAACAGTGCCTCCCGACTGCCACCGAGGCACTGACCCCTCATGCGTGCAAGGTCGCTTCTCATCCTCAAGTGTGTATTGACTAATTCTGTTGTTGAGTGCAACGATCATGGCAAGCTGCCTACTTGTACCCCTATTGGACACTTTTATTTGAATGAGGGCATTCAAACTCAACTAAAATGATACATTTGGAGGCTCTAGCCCAGCAAGAATTGATGTAATTGGTGGGTCTCGCAAACTTGGGAATGAGCCAGAGACCTGTGGTCTCTTTTATATAAAAGAGGGCCTAAAGGACATATAAGGTTATCTATTTGGTGGTTCTCGCCCAACAGGAAGGGAATTCCAAAGCTCATCAAATGCTCCATTGAAACGCATTGGAAATGAAAGGTGTTGCTATAGATTCATCTATAGGGAGGATCTTCCTATCTCCAAAACGGCCTTTCACACCACATTCACATAGACTAGGTCTTGCGGGCCGCACTTCTGAGAGGCTCTGTCAAAAAACGGCGACGGATCGAGATGGAAATATTGGCATTTTGGCGCAGAATCACAACTGGCTTGTGGACACGTTTTTAAAGTTTGGGGTCAAAAAGGGGCCCCGCCCCTTATGAGAAAAAGGAAAGATAAAGCATTTTGCTCATAACTCTGTGCCCGTTCAGCAGTACCAGCTCTGCGGGGTCACCTTTGGGGACAATGTGTTAAATTGTCTTGCACACATCACTTTAGAGCGCCATGCTAACGCACCTTTTGTTGATCTCTCTCTCTCTCTCTCTCTCTCTCTCTCTCTCTCTCTCTCTCTCTCTCTCTCTCTCTCTCTCTCTCTCTCTCTCTCTCTCTCTCTCTCTCTCTCTCTCTCTCTCTCTCTCTCTCTCTCTCTCTCTCTCTCTCTCTCTCTCTCTCTCTTCTCCCCCCCCCCCCTCACCAACAGGTGAAGCTGCAGCAGCAGGGGGCTGATGAAGAGGAGCTGAAGCACCCGGACACGCTGGTGCAGGAGTCAGACAGCCAGTACGGCACCTGGGAGACGGGCCTGCACACGGCTGATAGGTACACACATGCTTCCACGCACCTACGCAGACACACACATGCCCATGCAGACAGACGTATGCCTTGGCAGACACAGATACACCTGCAGAGACTCCTATAGACGTGTGTGTGTGTGTGTGTGTGTGTGTGTGTGTGTGTGAATAGACCCGTAAAGGTTCAACCACTCTTGCTCAAATAACAAGCTCTCTCTCTCAAGATCATATCTTGGAGCGAAGATGTTCCTCTTCGTCCACCATGGTTCACCTGATCAAACGCTAAATGAAAGTTGGAGTTGAGAGCATAGCTGTGTTCCAGCTCTGGGCAGATCTGCCATCGACGTTCCTTCCGATGTAACGGAACCTTATGTGGCCTCGCAATGCAGCCTTTGTTCGGACAAATTTGTAGGAACTCATCCAGTTTGTCCTTTGAACTGCAGCGCCCGACCATTCAATAATGTAAAATAAACACCGAATAAAAATGTCTTTTATACACGTATTTGCTTTTCGAAATATTATCTGGCTGATACATCCAGGAAAGTCATATTTTTAACCAGAATAAATCAATCTATTCAGTATAGCTAATAAGTATAACATAAGCGTGACTAAATTATTATTCATTGTAGTTTATATAAATATATATATAATGCAATGTTATGACAAAGTCCGACATATGTTTAGAGAGGGGGATATATGACTGCAATGTGCGGTATTAGCTTTCCCCAAAAATGGCGTCCGTTTTGTAAAATGTAAAAACAGAACCGGAACGATGATGTTACGGTTGGCTACAGCCTCGTTGGACCGTCTCATTCCTACGTGACCGGAGACGCCGTCGCAGGACAGTGCTACCCATTACCTGCCCTGGCTCTGGGACACAGCTCATAACTCCCGTCAACTTCAGTAGACGAGTCTTTAGCCTTTTTTTCTCTCCAGGCTGGTACCAACTGACCCCTTGTGGCCGTACCATGTCATTACAATATTGCATTTTAAGTGCTGCAGTTTCATAATAATGATAATAATAATAATAACAATGTGAACAATTACAACACCAACCAAAGTTAATCCGTTTTTCGCTTTTCCCATCCATCCCATCTGTTTGTAGCTTGACCCCTGCCACGCCCACTTCCGACAGTGCCCGCTCCCCGTCGCCGGGGAAACCCTCGCCATCCCACGCGCCGGCCCATCACGGCCAGACCTCCGAGCTGGACTCCTCGGCCGGACTCGCCCCGACGAGCCCGGGCGAGAGCCGGTCGCTCGCCTTACCGGAGGCACGTACCTCTTAGTGAAGGCATGAATGGCGCCAAAGCTCCCGTCGTCAGCCTTGTTCATAAAGCTTTTCATCGCAGTCGGCAGCTCAAAGGGCCGAGAACAAAAACACGCCCTTCAGCAAACGGCCAATGATGATTACAAAGTCCCCGTTGGCAATATTGCTATGTTATTGTTGCGGTCATTATTATTTCGAATGTGTCTTCTTGCCTTTTGTCACTGTGGTTGTGTTTCGGATGAGCAGGTCTCCACCGTCCTGCTGGACACCAGCGTGCTGCGTTCCAGAGCCCAGCTGGGTAAGAGACGGCCGCCGCGGTCTCGGCCCACCAGGACCGCCCGCCAAAGCGACGCCCTGCCAGAGGGAGCGGGCGGAGCTACAGACGACTGGCGTTTCAGAGACTCCACAGGTGGGCTTCAGTCTGACCTTCGTCATTCATTCCCTGGCCCTGCGTCCAAACGCACAGAAGGAGTCGAGCTCAAAACGAATTGTTTGTCATCTTTCTTTTTACACGTGGAGGGTTTTGTAAAAGCTGTACCTTTTTTTTATTTTACGGAAGTTGTTTGTATATTCATGTATTCCTTCTGGAACGCGACGCCTCCATTTTGCCGACAGATGAGAAGTCTGAGAACCAGCAGGAGGACTCTGAGGAGCAGACCAGAGAAGTGGATCCCCGATCCACAACGAATGCTGTCTCCCAGCCTCAGAGGATCCCCCTGTTCCCTGGGATGGACCCTGGCGCGCTCAAGGTGAGGCCACAGATGCTTTCACTACAGACAGCCATTTAGATATCCTGCCTACGCGGGGGCAAAATGTTTGTTTTGAAGGGATGAATCAGGTGTTGTGTTCCTTCGAATGCTGACATCCTAATGTAACAACCAAAAGCAGCCATGTTGGTAAGGCTTTGATTGGTGGTTTGGTTCAGTGTGGCTTAATTAAACTGTATCATTCATGTCCCCAGTCGCAGCTGAAGAAGAGGGCCGACTCTGACAATCTAGTGGAGTTAGGGACTCCCTCTCCCTCCCAGTTATCTCGATCGCCCAAGTCCCCCTTCCTCCCTCGGGCCACACGGGTACTGCCCCCTACTGGCGGCAGAGAGAACGGGTATGAAGTATTTTCATACGTTATTTTATGTTTTTTTCAAAGAATAAAAACATAAAATGTTTGTACTCCTGTTCAGAAGTATTCTCCTGAAAGTGATCTAATTTCATTTCGTTTTAATTGAATGTTTACTTTTTTAAATTCAGTTTGGAGGACTCTCCTCAGTGGCTCAAAGAGCTGAAATCCAAGAAAAGACTGAGTCAGTATGACTACGACGATTCTAAATAGATTAGAAGGTAAGGCAGACAGTTTATTGGTCGATTTCCTTTTTGTTTTCCCCCTCACTTACTCTTTCCTCTCTTTCATTATTTAGTAGCTTAATCTCTCTCGCTCTCTCTCGCTCTCTCTCAAACGTGTTGATATATTTACTCTCTCCTTTCTCCAGGTGGCCTTAAAACCCAAGAATCTCTGAATGAAACAGAAGCCTTAACCTTTGACCCTGGATCCCAGGCCAGAGAGATGTTGGGAGTAGATTTCTACTACTGCTGCTGATGCTGCTAATGCATTTCTACTCCTATAATTTTTTATTTCCGAAAACAGGATCAGATATTTTTGCACGGTGCCCTTTTCTTTCCTTCTCCCCTGAGATTATCAAACCGACGGGACGATGGAAACGGTCCAGGTTGGGATGACCAACATCGAGTAGCTTACCTGCTTTATCATTGTCTGATCCTCATCATTTGACACTTTATCACCGAAAACGACCACAAAAGACGAGCGAAAAAGAATGTCCTGTCTGGCTGCGCCTCAGAAAAGGGTTTTCTGAGAGGAGCGCGCGGGGAGTGCTCCAGTGTCCGCGGGGTCCGAGGGAATCCCTAGGCCTCCGCTGGGCGTTTTAGTCTTCCTTCTTTTTTCGTTGTGCGCACAAAAGGTTGTCGATGTGTTTTTACCTGTCGGGGGGGGGGGGGGGGGGGGTCGCTGGCGTTCACTGCACAGAAGCATTTCCATAAGCGTAACATTCCACGTCATCAAACCACAGCGATGCTGCCGATGTCGTCGCCAGCTGGGGGCTGTACATTATCCTCACTCCCTGTATCGTGAAATGCTGAATTTGTATTAACACTATTTTTTTTTTTGGGGGTCAAAACACTAGAGGCCTGCAGGGTCTTAAATAACACTCCTCATAGCAAGGCGTCTCGGTGCCAGTGTTTATTTTTGTATTTCTATGGGTTAATCATTGTTCTTTTCTCTGTCTTAAGTAAATTGGGGGAAAGAAATGCCCCATATATTTGTTTGCATTTACTTTTAGGTTTTCCTTACTGTTAAAACCTCATTTTCTTTAGCACTGAGTGAACGAAGGGAATCCTCTTGGCAAGGGTAGTCAATCAAATCTGACAGGGCAAGGAACCTTGATCCATTCACTACATTACTTTCTATTAGCTCATGCTGCCTCG
>JACYXH010000056.1:85000-207500 GCA_026745465.1 Lota lota | reverse complement strand
GCAATTCTGTGCCCACATTTCTTTTTTTTCCATTTTGCAAGTCGATGCATTTCTCAGAAGTGAAAAGACTGAATGTATATTGGGTTCTGTTCATGGTCATTTAATAGTTTGATACTAAGTTGAACCTCCCTCTCTCTCTGTTTTGTGCACAGTTGTATCCTGCCCCACACACATTCACCATGGCCACAGACCACCAGCACCCCGCCTCCAAGCAGCAGCAGCCAGGGAGCAGTGCTTTCAAGGTGAGACTCAGGAAAACCGTCCAAATGCTCCCCCTGTCACCTTGTTCAAACACCTAGCTTCCTTCCTCCTCCCCAACACTATTCAGCCCCTGCTTGAATTCACGTTCATATCTGACTTCAAAGTCTCCTTTATTTTCAGGATCGGTGCAAGCTTCGTGGTTGCATGCGTCTGAACTTATTAGAGACAACAAAATGACCTCAATGTGACCCTTGTGGGAATGAACTTTCCACTGTTTTCCTGTTCTCCCACAGTTGGTTATCTATGAACAGGAAAACTTCCAGGGCCGCTGCCATGAGCTTACTGGTCCCTGCAACAACCTCCAGGAAGCAGGCGTGGAGAAAGTGGGCTCCATACTGGTGCTGTGTGGACCGTGAGTGTGCTTACACACACACACACACACACACACACACACACACACACAGTGGACTAAACTACGGGAAGGGGGAGGGAGTTATGGGCCAAATGTCTGCACACGTAAGGGAAATGTTTTGAGTGCACGTAATGGGGAAATGACAGGATGTTTGGGGCAGTGAGTAAGGGAGTGAGAGGAAGAAAGAAAGAAAGAAAGAAAGAAAGAAAGAAAGAAAGAAAGAAAGAAAGAAAGAAAGAAAGAAAGAAAGAAAGAAAGAAAGAAAGAAAGAAAGAGTGAGTGAGTGAGTGAGCGTGAGGAAGAAAGAAAGAAAGAAAGAAAGAAAGAAAGAAAGAAAGAAAGAAAGAAAGAGTGAGTGAGTGAGTGAGCGTGAGGATGAAAGAAAGAAAGAAAGAAAGAGTGAGCGAGTGAGTGAGTGACTGGGGGAGGGTGAGTGAAAGAGAGTGAGTGATGTAAGTGTGAGTCAGAGGGTGAGTGAACGGCAACAGAAAAACGTTTTTGCA
Organism: Lota lota; assembly: GCA_026745465.1. NCBI lineage: Eukaryota > Metazoa > Chordata > Actinopteri > Gadiformes > Lotidae > Lota > Lota lota. The sequence continues at coordinate 206,384 of JACYXH010000056.1, read as the reverse complement.
TTGCGATCGAGCGCGATGGTGAGTGAAAGAGAGAGAGCGTGTGGGAGTGAGGGATGACCCTTGTGGCGATTGTGCGATGGTACGTCTGCTTTTGAATGATGCTTACTTGCTCTGAACTTGCTCTGTTCTTCTTCTTTCTGTTTGAACCACCATCCATCTCCTCCTATCTGCGCTCCTCCAGATGGGTGGGATATGAGCAGGCTAGCTGCAAGGGGGAGCAGTTTGTGTTTGAGAAGGGGGAGTATCCTCGCTGGGACTCCTGGACCAACTGTAGGCGCAGTGAAACCCTCTTTGCATTCCGCCCCATTAAAGTGGTAACACACACACACACACACGCACACTCACACACGCACACACACACACGCACACACACACGCACACACGCACACGCACACATGCACACGCACACACGCACACACGCACACACACGCACACACACACACGCACACTCACACACGCACACACACGCACACACACGCACACACACACACAGATCAAAGAGAAATGTTTCGCTCACAATGTTGCAACGTTTTCCAAAGGTTACCAACCCTATTTTGCTGTCCTCTCTTGTGGGCCTCTCTCTCACACTTTCCCTCTCCCTCCCGTATTCTCTCTATCCTTTTCTCTCCTTCTCTCTCTCAGGACGGCCAGGAGCACAAGATTGTCCTTTTCGAAAACCCCAGCTTTGCGGGAAAGAAGATCGAGATCATAGACGACGACGTGCCCAGCTTCCATGGCCACGGCTACCAGGAGAAGGTGTCCTCTGTCAGAGTCGAGAGCGGGACGTAAGGCCCCTGCTCGCACTCACACACACACACACACACACACACACGCTTAGTAAACCTTTTCTTCCCGTTTGTTTTCAAAGCAAGGTGTCAACTTGAAAACGTTCATCACAGGGTTGCACGATAGAAGTGTGCCACAGCCCTTCCTCCAGAGACATTTTAGACTTACAGGCTGTGCTCTGGAGTCACTAAGACGAATAAGAACTGATTCACTAACGAGCAACACTTGTGTTTCACCCTGCTGTGAAACAGTACGTTTGAGCACGAGGCTCATTAAAAAACAAAAAAAATCCTATATGATACTAATTGATCCGGTCTCCCGTTGGTTTACTCCTTAAGTGTGTTGTTCTCCTCCCACAACAGCTGGGTCGGGTACCAGTACCCCGGCTACAGGGGCTACCAATACCTGTTTGAGAAGGGCGAGTACAAGGAGTGCGCCGAGTTCGGCGCCCAGCTGCCCCAGATCCAGTCGGTGCGCCGCATCAGGGACATGCAGTGGCACCTGAGGGGCGCCTTCAATCCTGGCAACTGAGCTTGCCGGCTCCTTCTCTCGATCAACCCTGACCTCTGCAATCGTGTTCTCTTCCAAATACTACCCTCTTGAGTAAAACAAATACAATAAAATGCATTTTGTTCCCTATTGCAGCGGTTGCAGTAGTGGCACCTTTTCATTTAAATTAAATAAATCTGATGCTTTACTTTGATTGAAGTGATGGACTTTTTTTTTTCTCTTTAAAAGTTATCTTGGTTTAATTACCTATTCAAATGTGTTACATTATTGAAAAGCTAATTGGCTAGTCATTGATAGTAATGGTTAATAAAATATCCTGGAATCCTGGTTCATCTCTAGTCTCCCTGATTTGTAGTAACTTTTGGCAATCTGAAGACCCCCAAATGCGGTAACAGGTGCTGTGACGTAATATGCACCCCGGTCGTGAAATGCGTCCCCTCTAAAAAATATTTGTCTTAGATGTTTGGCCAAAATAAATGAAGAAGGTCAATCAGTCAATAATGTGACTTTTTATCAGAGAATCAGAGTTGCTTTTATTACATCTTAACGTACAAGTACGCAAGAGTCAAATTATTAGGCTTGGACCCTCAACGGTCACATAGCAGCATCAATACAAGATCAATAACAAAGTATGTAATGACAAATAATAATAAGTGGCAACATCAATACGACAATGTGTTCAAGTGTTAGTGGTACCAGCCACGGTGGTAGTGCAAAATATAAATAAATAAATAAATAAATAAAATGATACGAAGACAAAGTACGATAGGCCAACACTATTTGTGAAAAGTGAACCTGTCCCTAAAGGCAGAAGGGAACATGCAATTAAAACAAGAACAGAGTACAAAACTTAATTGGAATGACTGGGCGAATGGAAGTTATTGAGGTTGATATTATTAACGTAAAGTCATTAATAGATCAATAACAAGCTCCGTTATCAGCCGTTAAATATGAATTGTTTTAAGGATTTTGTGTTGAGAAGAACATCTTTTTAAACACTCTTTAAAACTCAACTCTTCTGGAGAGTGTAAATAACCGATGCCCTTCTCTTCCAAGCCCTTAACGAAGAACATCCGCGGACCGGCGTGTTGGTGACGTCATATCCTGTTTAGCCCTGTCGCTAAAGCTAACCAACAACATGATGGCCACCTTTTTGGTTGAATAAGACAAACGATCGTTTCAACCCAACAACCGATCATCCGGACAGCCGTCTGACTTGTAGAACCTGCCAATTGAAATTGAGATCTTGTAGCGGCACAATTCTGGTACTTTTAAACAACTTTGGTGATAAGCTGTGTTCACTAGCATCAGTGAACTTGCTGTCCAACACGCTCTGTTCTCTTGCTGTCCAACACGCTCTGTTCTCTTGGCTGGTATTTTATATGAGGCATTTCAGCTTTTTAAGCTTTTACGTATCTAATGACACCCCACGTGTTATGCATGCATAATAGCTACTAATGTGCAGTTGACGTCTCATTGACCCCTTTATTTTATTTATTTTTACATTTTTGTTTCAGCTTCTGCCTTTTCTCCAACAATCAAGATGCCTGTCCAGTGCAGCAAGTGCACCGAGCAGCGGGCGGCCCTGAAACGCCCAAAGACCGGTCAGTCATTATGCAAAGAGTGCTTCTTCGTTGTTTTTGAGGAGGAAATCCACCACACAATTGTGTCAGCGCGGCTCTTCAAAGCAGGAGAGACCGTGGCGATAGGCGCTTCTGGTGGGAAGGATTCCACGGTCCTTGCACACGTTATGAAAGTCCTAAACGAGCGTTACAAATATGGTCTCAACCTCATCCTTCTATCCGTGGACGAGGGGATCACCGGTTACCGGGACGACTCCTTGGAGACCGTGAAGAGAAACCAGGAGCAGTATGATCTGCCACTGAAGATTGTGTCCTACGAGGAGCTGTACGGCTGGACCATGGACGCTATCGTGAAACAAGTGGGAATGAAAAACAATTGCACTTTCTGTGGCGTTTTCAGACGACAGGCCTTGGATAGAGGCGCCAAGCTGCTGAACGTAGATAAGATTTGCACAGGTAATTCCACAAGTAAACGCTTTAACACAGCCAGCAGATCTCAAATGTTTGGAGAGTTGGTACAACCTCTTTTGTTATCTGTATGAAACGGATAGCAATGAGACCAAACCGACTGTCAACCGTCTTTGATTCCCTGTTTTTGAACCGCCTCTTTCCTGCGCTCTCTCTCTCCCGTGGGTCATCCAGGCCACAACGCCGACGACGTGGCGGAGACCGTGTTGATGAACGTCTTGCGAGGGGACATCGCCCGCCTGCGCCGCTGCACCGCCATCTTCACCAGCGGCGGTGGCGAGGGCGTGCTGCCCCGCTGCAAGCCCCTCAAGTACGCCTACGAGAAGGAGATCGTGCTGTACGCCTACTTCAAAAAGCTCGACTACTTCTCCACCGAGTGCGTGTACTCGCCCAACGCGTACCGCGGCCACGCCAGGGCCTTCCTGAAGGACCTGGAGAGCGTGCGTCCCAGCGCCATCATGGCCGTGCTGCACTCCGGGGAGAACCTGTCCATCAAGGAGAGCGCGAAGATGCCCGTACAGGGGACGTGCGGCCGCTGCGGCTACATCGCCAGCCAGGCCCTCTGTAAGGCCTGCGTGCTTCTGGAGGGCCTCAACCGAGGCCTGCCCAAGCTGGGCATCGGGAAGCACCGCCGGCTGCACGAGAAGCTGCTCTCCCAGCTGCCCCTCACCGACGCGGAGGAGAGGAAGCTGAAGGCGGTGGACTTCTAAGGGAAATCGGGGTCCAGGTGGTTTTAGTTTCTGATCAGTTGGTGTTTGTCTGCCGGTTCTTTTCAGGGGAAATGTGTCTCAGCACTATCACATAAAAAAAAAAAAAAACTTTGTGGCTGGATTTCATATCAATCCATGTTTCTTTATCGTGCGTGGTAGTTCCCAAGAGAATGGGCTTCTTTTTAAATGGCATCTATGCATATGGAATGTACAGCTTTCTGTGTCATATTTTAGGGTTATATTTATATTATTCTTAAATCGGTTTTGCATGTTCTAGTTTACACAAGAACTATGTACAGTGCCCATTTAATACATTTGTTATACATTTTGATATATAAAAAAATAATATATATAACATTTATGTGAAATAAACACGAGGGAACATTGTATACGCTGCGTGTTTGATCACCACTTTGGCGACATGCGGAGTCCTCCCGAGGTTGATCGCCAGGGGGCGCTCACCACTGCGTTCGCAGCGGTATCTTTGGAGTCGGGGAGGCGCGTGCCCGCGAATTAGCCAGGCACTCATCACGGCGCGATCGTGAGGGCTCACACTTCCGAGCAACTTGCAGAACAGTGGGGGAAAAGTTTGTAAAGTACGGACAGCGAGTCGCCAAAAAGGCAGCACCAGAAAGCGACACCGCTTGGAACCAGTCCCCGTCATGGACGATCTAGGTAAGTGGAGAACCTCTCCGAAGCCGATCCGTTTTCCGCGACATCGCACTATGAGAAAGCAGGGTGGAAAAGTCAAACGTAAGTGAACAAGGGTTCATCCGAAAATTGGAAAGTGTTGCGCTATTATTAGCCGCCGCGGACTAACATACGCCTTGTTGCATTACGTCGTGGCCGTCATTCGTTGGAAACATCGGTCCATTTTGACCCGATTTCTTTTACATGATGGTCAGTGGCCCGTTGCAACTCGTTCGCTCTTCTGCAGCATGTTTTAAAAGTTTCAGGTTTAGACAATTCAGTGCTATTACGTTTAGAGATGAACTGCAATATGCTACAGTAAACGTACCGAATCAACTAGGTTTTAATGCAATCAGGTTGATGCGTTGGGCTGAACATTTTCCCTCTTTAACGTTACCCCCCCCCCCCCCCCCCCCACACACACACACACACACACACACACACCCCATCCCTGCCTGTGCCCTTAAGCTATTCATTCCATCGGTGAAGTCGACGGTTTAAAGGCCTCCGGGGTACGGCTGGTCGGTGCAGCACAGTCCGAGCACTTTGGCAGCCTTGCTGTGCGCGGCTTTGGAGTGGTCACCGCCATGCACACCGACGTAAACACAACGCCGCTTTTCGTGCGGTTGGTCTTAAAGAAACGTTCATTTTCCACGGACGTGTGTGCAACACGCGAACGCGGGGCGTTTGCGGTTGGCGTCGACACCTGGTTTCCCCGTTCCCCAAAGTTCACGTTAGTTGTACATTTCGATTTGTCAGTCGATTGGCCACCAGATGGATCTACTTTGACTGATGTTGAACGTAGGTTGACCTACACAGCTACAACCATGTAACGTATTAAAACATATAGGTCTACTTCTTTAGGTATTGTACAATAATACGTAAACATGTTGATGCATCCCCAATGTTGCCTACGAGCTGGTTGATCAATGCAGGTCTCCAAACCCATGGTCTACTTCAGTTTTTCAATAACCAGTCGACCTTTCAATCAGCCAGCCTTTGACCTTTTCTATTCATGCACTTTCTGCACCTTTTGACCTGATTATTATTTCACAAACAATCTTTCTGATTCATTCCTCCTATCCATTAAAGACAGCGCTACGTCTCCTGTCAAATAACTGAAAATAGCAAGGCAGTAAATTGTTATTTGATAAAGTGGGGTTTGCTAGATGATTAGGCCACTACTGGTGCTGCCTTTGCCAGGGACCAGTGAATGAGCCGATTGTTGTTGTGGATGCAGCCTGTGGCCTCACTTAAGCAGTGAAGGGTGGGGAGGCTGTTCGGTTCTGTGGAATGTCTAACATCACTCTATTTCAGACTTTATGGCCAAATACTCTCTGGCCACTACACTAAAAATAAGGCTTTACTTTGTTTTAGCCCAACCTGTTTGGATGATCCCGACTTGAATCAAAATAACAACAACAGCATATGTATAGTTTCTCCTTTTAAATATATTAGCATAGTCGTGTTCAAACCGAACACGCTTCAACAAAGCACATACATGAAGATGCAGTTAAAACATGGGGCCTGGAACTGGAACTGAGACCCCTGGTCTGTGACTCATTGGATGAAGTCTGTATGGACCTGTTTGGAAACCTGATCAGCCCTCCGTTGGGGTTCTGGCTATATTGATCCTCCCTCATCCCCTACCGCTCCGAGCGAAGGGAATCCCCTCCAAGCGGAACGGGAGTGGCTAGCTCACCCACTTCTGCTATATCCAATGTTTTGTTAGCTTTTTAGTTTCCAGAAGCGCTGTATGCTTATTGTTATTTCCCTTCCCCCCAGATGTGGCTCCTGCCATCCACACCATGCGACTTGACATGGCTGTGAGTCGGTGCCCCTGGGGGTGCTGCTGTGTGGAGCATGTTATTGTTGGGGTGTGAAGCCACAGCTCTCCTCCTTGTGTAAATTCCTCAGGATCCCGGGATATTCAGAGACTTTCAGTGGGCCGACAGCCCTCCTCTATGTCGGCAGGCTAACACCGGTGAATGGATTAGGGAGACAAACACACACAGTCCCAGCTGTCTGCTCCTAGATCCATGACGAATCTAATTTGATCAATAACGCCGTCTCTTTATTGGTTGTGTTGGTGTTTGAGGTGAGCTCTTTGAATATATGTCGCTTTTCCCTGGCAACGTATCAAACACATTGCGTAACACATGCTTAGGGAGACACGGGATCTAGTTGCGACTACATGGGCCAGGTGACCATCCAAGAGCATAAAGGGGCCTTCTATTGATATGCGCTAATACGCTAACCCTCATTCGGACATGACATTCCTCTGCAGCATGTACACATCCCGGCCAGGAAGGGGATGGAGAGTTTGCTGAGGTGGAGTTGAACTTAAACCTCACCGCTGTTCCACACTTCACGCAGGAAGTTCTCAGGAAGTCTTCAGCGAGCTCTGCACTTCTGTATGTGGGCAGCGCTAGTGTTTGTTGTCACACTAGTACGGCAGCAGCAGCTCTCGGAGGAAGCCTCATGATTTGTAGTGCACTGTCCCCCCCCCCCCCCCCTGGGACCTCACCACACCCATCCTGTTGCTGGGTCTGCGGGAAGAGAGAGCCGCATGGCTGACCTCATCGCATAGGCAACAGCGCCTGCCCCACATATCCTGAGGAAGCGTTGGAGGACACAATGAGCAGAATCAGTGCAAAACTGATTCTGTGCAGGGCACTGGGACTGCCCTGTGGCTCCCGCAATAGGTTTTTATCTGGTGCAGTGTCTCTCTCTCTGGCTCATTTCATTGGTGTTCTGACCATTGGGCCGCTGGTGATTCTTCCTAAGACTGGTCGGAGGAACGGGGTTGGAAAGGGGGTCTCGTTTGGATTCTTGCCACATAGATTGTGGCCCTGTGTGCCAGAGCCAGGGCAAGGAGTTCAGTGTTGACTCTGGTCAAGGGAACCCACCTTCTCGTCAGCAGGGAAACGCAAATACAGCTGGCTGCTTCACATTCACCCATTTCTGTCCAGAAATGACACATGGCATCCTACCTAATTAGGGCTCTCCACTGGTACAGTGGACTACTTGCTGACACGTCCTCTCATACACTTCTTTGACATGAAGAAATGATCTCTATGGACCCTATCCCACGCCACCCCCCTGGTCATCGGATATACTGCTCTGTGGGGAAAGGCTTTAAGTTTGGTTCAGTCGCTCCCTCTCTTTCGAGGGGAGTGTCATCTTTCGCATGTAGGGCTGCCCGGGAGTATAGTATATTTATAGCCATGTTTATTTTGTAGCCGCTGCCCTGAGATGCTTCTGTCTTTTTTTAATACTGTGACACCTCCTGACTCCTTCTCTCCAGACACAAGCCTGTATCTTATTACCCCAGTAGGACACTGGCTTTAGACAAGACCCTCAAATACATCTGTGAGACCCCTAGCTTTCTTGCTCCATCCTTGTGCTCTCTCGCTCTTGTCTTCCCCGTTTTGTTTTTTCACGACATCTCCCCTGTTCACTTTTGACCCCGGTCTCTCCTGATTGATATAAATATCACACTGGCCGGGCCTGACGGTTTAGGGTTACAGCATGGCGAGCCAAAGCCTTGCTGTAAACAGGTGAGCTGGGGAACGGGTGGCTCTCCGTGGCCCTGATGCCCTCCTCCCGGCCCACATGGCAATGGGCGAGTTGTGGGCGGCCGTGCCTTGCGAGGCCTGAACGCACAAGGCCGACCGGCTCTCCAGCAACAAGGCAGTGAAAACACGAGGACATTTGCCTCACGCTGGAATGCAAGGGCGCGCTGTCGTTTTGTGGAAGGTCTCCTCTTAATTGCCTCCATTTGATCTTTTTTCCCTTTTCTCATCTTTTCAAAAACGCGCCGATCGTTAATGGGCAAATTCCTCTCTGCCTATCTACCTGGGATGTGAGCATTTGATCAGTGGACTGTGGTGTGAGCCGTGTACATACATTTTTTTGATTTATTTGTACATCTTTGTCCCCAGTAGGGTTGCCGGTTTCCTGTCAATTAGGTATTGCGGCGGGGTTAGCGCCACTGTACCTTCATCTCCGGCTGCCGCCCCCGTGGATACATTACACTCTCAGTGTCCCTGGCTGGTCGCTCTCATTCTCCCATGAGAGAGGAATGTTTGGAATTCCCCATGCACCTCCCCGCTCTCAGATAAAGATTACGGCAGGCTCTGACTTAGGGCTGTGGGTGGGTGTGGCAGAGGGGGTGCACAGGCATGAATGTACATGTATTCACAGCCTGGAAGAATGCTTGAAATATGTGCATCTAAATAACATCATTATGAAGGCTAGATGGTATTTATAGTAAGTTAGGCTGCTGCTGTTGGACTCTTGGACAGCTAGCGGCTAGATTGTAGCCAGATTGTTAAAAGTAACCAGAAGATGTGCCTTCAAAGCTGTGTACAATGGGCTTTTGTGACTGGATGAATGGAAAACAGCAGCCTGGTCCTTGGCTTACAGTACAGCACATGTTTGCATTCTTGTTAATGCTTTTCAGTCCCCATGGAGCATGGTGAACTCAGACCACAGCCTGACCTTGTCTCCTTTTCTTATCACTGCTTCTCAAGACTTAAGGCTGCCCTCCTGAGGCAAACGCCAAAGGATACTTTCTCCTAAAATATCAGTGTTGAGAGAGAGCCCAAGGTACATTTGAGAACGGTTGTGCATGTCATTTTTGAGAAAGTCTACTTCCTCTGTCTTGATGACATGCAAAACTTAGTCATGCGCTACGATATTGGGAAAGTGACTCTTTCCCACTTTTCACAATTCTGTCTGTTTGCCAATAGAAAAGTCACCTTAAATGTTGATAAAACTTCCATTAATGTATCTGTTATCCTGTTACGGCTCTGAGTTCTATTAGTTTAGCCTTAGGGTTGTTCAGTGACTTTAAATGGTCATGACAAATACCATGTAGGTTTGTTCGTGTTGGATTATTTTGAACAGTACAACATTGAGAAGCTTTCGTTTCTAATAGCTTATACCTTTTCTATATAATGTTATACTAGGCTGACTTATTTATTCCCCTTTGGTCTTAACTATCTTAACCCATCATCTACTATAGATGGCATATAGGGTGTTAGTTTGACTTCCACATTTTGACATGGAAGAAAGTTTCAGAAAACTGATGCAACAGAGTCCACAGGAGGCCTGTGTCAGTGATGCTGTACTATCTAAAGGGAGTATTGTAATTACCACCAGCCTCTTTGAAACTTGGCTCGGGCTGTCAGTCATTTGGAAATCCTGAGGCAATGTAGTTTTCTCAACAGTCTGCGCTTTCCAGGAGAGTTTTTACTATAAACGTTTAGGTCTAATTAGCGGTCTTAAGCTTTATAATCATATCTTTAACAAGGATAACTTTCATGGTTGTGGTATTCTTTTTTTTTTTTAATCAAGGCTTTGTCTCATGGGTGGCTTAAATCCACCTCGGGGGAGACGTGGTCTAGCATGCCTGCACCAGGTGCAGATTATTTTGAGCTGGTAGTGATATTTCAGCACATTTGCCCAGACCTAGGATACTGGCCGAGCTTCTAGCTTTAAATAGGTTTGTCCTCCCATGTGGTTCACACTGGACCACAGGGCTAAAACATGGAGCTGTAAATGCGGGGTTCCTGCGGTCTACAAGACCACGGATCCAAGATAAGCCACCTACATATAAGTATTTTTTTTACAGTCCTTTTAATCAACATTGAACGAAGTGTACTTAGAAACAAAGGTAAATCATTGTAACAAAATTAAAAAGGTCAAAGGCCAATCATTGGATCAAAAGGCAGTAGTGACTAGCCTGTTCAAGCAGACTACTTCCAGAAGAGGCTTTGTTTGGGTGAAGGAAGATGGTCACTAGCCCGTTGGGGAGTGAGGCCTGTTAATGTCAAACAAGCCACGCCTCCTCCCCCACCCCATGAAGCCCTATGGGCTGACCAGAACCAGATCGTCAATGTTCCCTGGCCCCACTTGACAGCTGTCCACTTCACACACACTTCACACTGACTCACGCACACATTCTGCACTAGGATACTTGGGAGTAGATTCAACGGCATCAGGTGGAGTATCGTAGCTACTGTGCCTTGTGTTGGCTGGATAATGCTGAGAGGGTTGGGTGCTGATAAATAGCATAAGTGATTAAGAAGCACAACTTCCCACTATTCTGAGATCGTCAATAGAGTTGTGGTTATAAGGTTATGAGTTACTGTTATGAGTTGATATTTGATAGTTCATTTTAATCATTTGCTTTGCCTCTCCGTTCTTTCTTTCTCTCAATTTCACATTTCTGACACATTAGGGCGATTTACGATATCAGTGATTGAAATTTCAGATAACTGTTGATTGGTAAGGTCCAGTAAAAAGTTGATTTAATGATTTTATTTTAAAACGGGTACATCCTGGAAGGCGAGTGTGAAGGATAGTGCTAGTTAAAGCAGAAGTTAGGTTTCGCTTGTGGTTGAAGGTTTTTTCGTTTTATTTTCCGGGGTTATTGAAATGCTGTGTGTGGACCACGCGGTTCCATGGCTACTGCACAGTGCTTTCGCTCTGTGCAGTCTATTCTGGATGGGCCCAGGATGGATGGCGTGATGTAAGAGTCTATTAGAGAGAGAGAGAGTCAGTCTCTCTCGCGCTCTCTCTATCTGCCTTTGTTACACTCACGACATTGTCCCTCAGCAACTGAAATGCCCCTGTGTTTTTTGTTGGTTTGATGGAGGTGAATGAAAACTACACTGGATGGACAGCCTACTTCAGGGTTTGAGGAAGGACACCGGGGCTTAGCGACCAAGGCAGAGCTCTTCTGACCCAGGATACTGTGGGCGCAGTTTCAGGGATATTGTCCCAGGACCAGGGACATTTCTGGTTGTGTGACGGCTGCTTGACATGGTAGAATGGAAGGCTGAGCCGTGTGCGCACAGTCATTGTCCGTTTAAAGCGGTAGTCACCACAGTGGGCCCAGTAAATCAGGCTGAAATGGTACAGTCTCAGTCCGACCAGACATCATGACAGTTGATCAGTGTGATGGGTTTTTCTTTTGGCTGGATGTCTGTTAGCCTGTATTCTACTTTTGAGTGTTGTGGTTTGCAACAGATTGAACCACAACCACATCAATTAAACCCTCTTTTTAGCTTGTATATTTACGTTTTTCATAAAATATCTTCTTCTGGGAGATTCCAGTAGTCTCACTTTTCTCCTCAATGGTTTTCTGTCCGAAAACTGTGCATGGTTTGATTTTAGTTTTTAAAGCTTCAGTGTCTACAATGAATGGCATCTAGTGGAACGGAAAGTAATACCCATAAGTATGTTATTGGTGTATAGTTCTATGAAAATAAGAATCGTTGTTTACGTTACCTTAGAATGAGCCCTTTATATCTTCCTAGGGAAGCGGGTCCAGTTCCACGGAGGCCGCCATTTTGCGCTGCCATGTTTCTAAAGAAGCCCAGAACAGACATCCAAAAACGCTAGCGCAATGTGGAACAATTACCAATCATCATAATCTCCATCCTACCTATAGTTGTTTGACAGACTAAATAACAGTACAATCAAAATACGTTTTATAAATCGATCGCGGAACTTCATCACTTGACACTTCCACGATGCTGCGGTGGTCGATCACATCCCTTTTGGAAGTACCTACAGTAAAGGCCACCATAGCTTCTCCTACGTCATTGGAAAGGGAGGGGTTGGGTTGGGGGAGGGGGGGGGGGGATTAGTTTGTTGCAAACTGCATCCATGACACTAGAGGCCACTTAATCCGACACACTTCACCTTTTTAAAACTGCAAAACCCCGTTCCAATCCCTTCAGACGCACTGCTGGCCGACCTGGAATCCACCACCTCCCACATCTCCAAGCGCCCTGTGTTCCTGACCGACGAGACCCCCTACTCCATCCCCACCGGAGGTCACTCCTACCAGGATGTGTCGGCGCCTCCCCCTGTGCCCCCTCCTCCCTCCACAGACGCTCTGAACGGTTCCCTGGCAGACCCGCCAGACTCCCCCCACTCCTCCCTGCAGGTAACACGCTGAAAGCTTTTGCAGGCTGTAAAAAGCAAGGCGCACTGCAATGCCTTCATGGTTGGAGCCTGGACAAAAACAGCAACATGCTGCACCTTCTTACTGCTGGAAGAGTCAACCATAGAATATCTGCACCTAAACCTAACCTCATTGTTTTCTTGAGTTTACATTTTTTTCAACTCGGGACGTCCATGGCCTTCACGGCAGGATAAAAAGTATGGCGTCCAGAAACGCAAAAGCGGCGAGCAAAATGCTTTGTTCCCATCGACACAAGATGGCTGCCCCCAGCTTTTAAACAGCGTACAGCAGAACGGGCCTTGTGCATCATGTACCAACGAAGCACCATCTATGTGTCCTCTGCAGTCTTTAGGTTTGGCCAAGACAAGCTCCTGGTCTGAGGACCACAGCCCCCCGCAGTCTCACATCGAAGAAGAGCACGTCTACAGGTGGGCCATGCTGGATTACCTTCTGTAGTCACCTTATCATTCCATTGCAAGCCTACAAATTCATGTAGGGTGGTGTTATTTGGCCTTTCTCCAATAAAGCATTTCACAGTTGTCTCTTTGTCTCCATGGCTCAGCTTTCCAAACAAACAGAAGTCATCGGACTCGTCTGCAGCAGCCATGACCTCTGCCCTGGGCAGTAACCTGTCGGAGCTGGACCGGCTACTGCTGGAGCTCAACGCAGTTCAACAGAACTCTCCCTCATTCCCCACCACAGGTGCGCACAGGAATGCACTGCCCCCGCCATAAGCGTGTGTTGTTCCTGGAATCGGTGGGGTCGTAAAATAGAGAAAGTTAGCCCAGCCATTGCAGCGTCTCCATTCTATTCACTGTTCCCTGTGGGGGAAACATGGACAAAATAATAGCTAGATTATGTCGATGGTAACTGTTTCCGATGGAAGCTTCATTACAGTTTACGTCTATGTGTCACCACACTAGTTCAGTTGTACTGTAACTGTGCACGGTAGTTCAGTCATGTATCAATTTATTCCGTTACTGGACAAAGGTGGACCCGAAAAAAGAAATGGGTGCCAAAGTGTGACAAGTAAGCTCTCAATTTGTAACCTAACTGTCAACTTAATCTACTGGTTATTATCGTCTTACATGATATGACATTCAATGTTGTTAAACTGCAATTTGCTTGTGAAATGAATCGTGGGGTGGGGGGGGGGGGGGGGGGGGGGGGGGGGGGGGGGTAAGCAGGCCAGAGGGACCTGTAAAGGTTTGGTTCGATAACCCTGCCAACCAATGTGTGTGGCGTGTTGGTTCGGCGCTCTTCTCAAATAACAACTTTGCCTGCGTGCCATTGTGCAGAGGAGGCTGCTCCGCCCTTGCCGTCCTGCAGCATCACCCACTACGAGAACGGCAGTGCCCCGGACATCATGGTCAGCCCTCCGCCTCTGGACAAGCCCAAGAGGAGCGGAGCGCGGATGGAGGAGGGCCGGCCCACCGTGGAGACGCTGCTGGACCAACTGGAGGGCTCCGTCCCTTTGCCCGGGTAAAACAACCGAGTTCTCAGGGTTTCGCCACGCCCTGTTTTCCAGGCTTTTATAGTCCGGGACACAAGTAAGAAGTGTGCCACCGAGAGCGTGAACGGATACAAATATTTTGACTAGGGCTGTGAAGTGATTAAAAAAAAAAAAAACAACAACAACGTTAACACAGTTTTTATCGCGTTGGTCGCCCAGCCCTAATTGAGACGTGTAGTCACAGAAACCATTGCGATGTGTACCTGTAGTTCACAGTGGATCTTACAACACTGGTGTGGAAGACCGCTTTGAGTTCCACTGGAAGGACTTTGTGGATCATTTGGGATTTGTATGTTTTGTTACATGTGTTTAGCCCCAGACCATCTGATCTTCACAGTGAGTTAGACACGCCCTCTCAGCAGCAAGCTCGGATTTCGGCCTCCTGTGCGACGCGAGAGCTCGATGAACTCATGGCTTCTCTATCTGACTTCAAGGTACCAAGCCCTTTATACGAATGCTGAAAACTCAAAACAACCTCTCTCGTATCAATAACATCTTCTCTAGTGTTTCATACTTCTTTTTTTTTTCTGCACTGTCATGTTTGTTTCAAACTGTTTCCTGGTTTCTCTTAACCCTCTGTTCTTCTCGTTTTCTAGCCTAGTTCTTTGGGCCCTGGTGTAGATCAAACGGGGGCCTTTCCCTGCTCTACCCACTCTCCAGTATCTTTCTCTGTCAGCCCTATGGCTTCCCCCTCCCCCAGCCAGTCGCACCTATCTCCCTGGCCCTCTTCACGCTTCTCCATGCCCACTGGCTTGGAGCTTCACATAGACGAGGAGGGAAGGGACAGCCGTCTTTCTACAAATGGTCGACACCCCTTCTCTTCCCACAGTCCAGTCTCCTCCCTCTCCGTGGCCAGCGAGACAGACTTTGAACCAGACTTTGGCATAGAAGTGTCAGCCAACACGCTGTCCTCCCAACTCCAGTCTCTGGTGGTCCTCACCCACGTGGCCAGCAACCACTCCTCCAACCTGCTTAGAACCAGCTCCAGTCCCTCCACCACCCCGTCTCTGACCTCGGTCAATACCGTGCTGGACCACAAGTCCTCGAAGTCCCCTAGTCCCTCTGCGGACCGCGTTTCCCCCTGTTCCCCTTTTGCCAAGCACCACTATGAACCAGACACTGCAGCCAAGGGGCCTTACTGCTGCAATGACCTCAATTTGAGTTATTACCACCCTACATCTAACCACAACCTGTCGTCTCCTTCCTCTGGCCCCAAGACTCCATCCCCTCTGCCCGCCGTCCCACTGTCTCCTCCCCTGCACATCCTCTCTAAAACATCTTCCCCTTCTCCGGTCACCTCTGTGACAGCCCCATCTCCCCCTACTTTCAACTGCTCACGGATGCCCAGCAGAGAGCTGCTGGGTTCAACCCTGACAACCCACAGAGCAAGCCCCCAGGGCGGGCATGGATCTCCCATGATGGAGCCCTCTCTGGACGAGGCTTTGGACAGCCTTCTGGCCATGAGCTTTCCAAAGCACAACGCCGCGAGATGCGAGGCGGACATGCAGACGGAGATGGAAGACCGGCGCCTGAGCGGATCGGTGTGCGAGGTGCAGGAGGACCCGATCCTGCCCATGGACAGAAACAGCATGCAGCCCGACATGTTTGCCAGCAGCACCACCACCACCACGGACGGGTCGTTGTACGGAGGCATGGATGGACACGGGGACCTGGAGTGGGCCGACGAGGAGCTGTCCGTGTCCCTGAACGACGGCCTGGACGGCACCATCACGCCTTACACCGAAAGGCCGTTTACCGACGGCAGTATGACCCCGCTGACTGAGGCCAGCTGGATGGACGAGTCCATGACGCCTTCCTCGTGTCCTGGCACCCCTGATGTGGCCTTGGACCTTCCCCTGATGCAGCCCGCCACCATGGAGCGTGTTTCAGCCTCAGGACATGTATGCATCCTCACAGTAGCCGGTTGCCTGCTTCTGAGTGGGATGCGTCTTTCTTGCGATTTGTTGTGCTTTCGCACCCCCTGCTGTTTGCATTTAATATTAGTTATTACTCAGTTGGTTCTTTGTTTCAAAAACATCACGTGAATGTACGCGATCACTATATAACTACTGTAGTATTCATATTGTAGTAGTCGTATAGTGAACACTTCGGTGGATCGCATGTGGTTCTCACATACTGACCTGTTCTGCCAGACTGACCGATGCTTGTAGAGGAACCAAGACTAAGCCTAGACTGTGTTGTTGGATATGGTATGTGTTGGAGTGGCTGAATCTCACCGTAAGCATGTGAAGCTGTGCATGAAGTGTGATGCTGAGCCAACTCACCTGCCCAGGTGCCGCACCGCACTCTGGCTCACACTGACGTGAAGTTGACTCGAGTGGTTTGTTCCAAACTGCTGCTTGTGCCTGGATTACTGACGACGTCAAGCACGTCTGCTCAGGTGCTCCACTGTGCCCCCCCCCTCAGCTCAAGTCAGTCATAAAGCGCACCAAAGAGACGCCCAACGTACACCCCATGTACAGAGATGGCCTCCTGCGTAGGAAAGTGGGCCCGGTCATCGTCAACAAGAGCAACTCCCAGGACCGCATGATAGAGGAGCTGCAGGGTAAGCTAGGGATAGGCCGCGCAGAACGTCGGCGCAAGCAGCAGGACGACTGGCTCACCGAGGGCGTCATCGTCGTGTCCAAGCCCCAGCGGTTGCGGCCGGACGGGGCGGGCGCGGAAGTGGAAAAGGTTGGCGTCATGCTTTTCAAAAAAAAGAAAAAAAAAAGATGAACCAAATCTCTCGACATTCATTTCGAAGTGATTGGCCTTCTCTGGTGTTCTCTTTCCACACATTTCCTTTCTGTCTTTCTGTTTCCTGTTTCCTTCCTTCCGTCACTCAGATAATATTGGCTCCAGAATCGCCTATCCCACAAAGGAAAGTGTTCCAGCCTACTTCCCCCCCTGCCCCTCGCCGCCTCCCCACTGTGGAAGAACCCAAGAGGCTGCCCCCTGTCAGGCATCCCCCGGTTCCCACACCTCCACCTCTCCCGCCTGCTACTTCAACCCCTTCGCAATTCTCCTATGTCCACGAGCCCATGCATAGAGCCATGCCAGCTCGGCACACCGTCAAGCCCTTGTCCTCCCCTGGAATGCAACCCCCCGCCCCAAAGCCACAGCCCCCTCCCTGTGTTGTCAAACCCCCAGCCATGCCGCCACACGTGGAACCCGCGCCAGGGGTCGTCCCAAAGACGCTGGTGTCTGTTGGCTGTCAAACTGAATGCGACCCCATCTTCCCTCCAATGCAGGCATGGTCCTCTGACTCTTTCACCCTTCACTGCTTCTCACATTCCTGATACTGCTATTCTTCCTCTCTATTTTTCATTACCCAAAATGATTTTGCTGGTTTCAGAGTTCAAACTGTTCAGCACAGAAAATGCACCCGGTTACTATTCATGCTCATCCCCAAACAGATCATGGCTCAGGGGAAGGGTACTAGCGCTCCGTCCACTCAGGTGAACAAGCTGGACAATATGCTGGGCAGCCTGCAGTCTGACCTCAACAAGCTGGGAGTGCAGACGGTGGCCAAGGGGGTGTGTGGGGCCTGCAGCAAGCCCATCGTGGGGCAGGTAAGACGAGCAGTCGGTGATGGTTAAAACGGACGGCGATCGTGAAGTTGAAACACTGTTCTAGAGAGTTTGTAGTTGTTTTTTTGAAGTTATTTTTAATTTAAGTCCATGCATTTTCAGCTTTTCAGCCTGGCTAAATTGTGAACGCTTCCTCATTGCGCCCTTCATGGATGATCACAACTTAGTCACTGTCGTTATGTCCGTCAAGGTGGTGACCGCCATGGGGCGCACGTGGCACCCCGAGCACTTTGTGTGCACACACTGTCAAGAGGAGATTGGTTCTAGAAACTTCTTTGAGCGTGACGGGCAGCCCTACTGTGAGAAGGACTACCACAACCTCTTCTCCCCGCGTTGTTACTACTGCAATGGACCCATTCTGGATGTGAGTCTAGAGTGTTATTCCTCCTCTTTTACCACACTCTATGCGGTATGCAATCTGATCAGGTACTCCCAATAGCCCATTAAGTCAGTGAAAACGCTGCCATGAGGAGACATTCGATTTCTTTATTTTTGTTGATCTATATTTTCAGAAAGTCGTGACGGCCCTGGATAGGACATGGCATCCTGAACACTTTTTCTGTGCGCAGTGTGGATCCTTCTTCGGACCCGAGGGTTTGTTTTGCTTTGTTGTTCCCTTTTTTAAAGTGTGTATTTACACTGGACTGGACACTTGCACTATACATAAATTCACTAGACCTAGGTAAAAATTTACATGGTTAATAAAAGACGTCCTTTTCCTATTAATAAAGGGATAGGAATTCTCTTTGATAATCAATTGGAAAGAAAAACAAAAGCTTCACGCAAGAATATTCTATCAGATTGTACCTTTCCCCTGAAACTTCCTTGTACCAACGACACTAATTCCTGTAACAAACCTTGAACGCTGGTCTTCTGGGTAGGTTTCCATGAGAAAGATGGCAAGGCGTATTGCAGGAAGGACTACTTTGACATGTTCGCTCCTAAATGCGGTGGCTGTGCCAGAGCCATTCTGGAGAACTACATCTCCGCACTCAACTCTCTCTGGCATCCGGAGTGTTTTGTCTGCAGGGTCTGTACTTTTGTTGCTTTCGTTCATATGTTGTGTGCCTATGCCTCTTCTACCACTGAACTGGATGTTAAAATGTTAAGTGTGTGGTTGTAAAGAAGAAGTAAAGCGGCCTCTTTTCATAGTATAAGAGTTGGTGTTATCAATGTATTGATCAGATGCCCGTTTCTCCTAGGGGTGATATAGTGTTGTGTCTTGGGTGTTTGACTCTTAGTCGAAAGGTATGGGCTCATCCAGCTACATGCAAGCATCCTTGATCAAGATGCTTAGGCGGCTAGTGGCTCCTTATTACCTGCACCTGAATTTACTGCAAGTTGCTTTTGGATGAGTAAGCGTCTACCAAATGACATTTCCCCCGCGCACCTTCGTTTTCCACAGGAGTGCTTCACCCCGTTTGTGAACGGCAGTTTCTTCGAGCACGACGGCCAGCCCTACTGCGAAGTGCACTACCACGAGCGCCGTGGCTCCCTGTGCTCCGGCTGCCAGAAGCCCATCACCGGCCGCTGCATCACAGCCATGGCCAAGAAGTTCCACCCGGAGCACTTTGTCTGCGCCTTCTGCCTCAAGCAGCTCAACAAGGGCACCTTCAAGGAGCAGAACGACAAGCCGTACTGCCAGGGCTGCTTTGTGAAGCTGTTCAGCTAGGGAGGAGGTGGAGGAGGTGGAGGAGGTGGGAGGGGGCGACAGAAGCGCATCAGACATGTACGTGAATCGTACAGATGGCGTTCTGGTATCTGAATGGGGTTGTTTTGTGTGCAGACTTTGAAAGTGGAAGTGTGTATGGTTTAAGTATCTGCATGGCATTTGGGCAGTATACCATATGCTTTTTGATATTGATAAAATTAAAAGAAAACCTGAGCCGTGGATTTTAGTACCCCGTCATAGATTTTGAACGGTTTTATGGGCCCTGGTGTTGTTACACAGGCTAAGCATCCTGTAGACTTGTTTGTTCAAGTAGACACTTGAAGATCAAGCTTTTCTCACCACGGCAGCAAATGGGCAAGTTTCTCTCTTCAGTGTAACTTGTGAGGAGCATGTTTTGCAGGTCCATACCTGTGGTTCTCCGAAGGGGGGGGTGGGGGGGGGGGGGGGTTAAAAATTGAGGTTTATCTTGACTTCCTAGATGGGGCTAAAGCTTACCAACACTGAAGCAGCACGTACAATGTTTTGTGTGTTTATAGCTTGTTGCTCACTGGTTGAGTGTGAATTTTGGAATTCATTATAGGTTCTAACTGTTTTAACATGGATCATTTATGTTGTTTGTAACAAGATGATACAAGCCAAGTGGTGAAGGGAATTCTTTTTTGATTGTTTAAAAGATTATAATAGTGATGGACTGTGACATTCTTATAACATTGACTGAACAAAGGAGCTGTTGTATTTAAGATCATGTATAGGTCTTCAAACTATAATGGAATCAATAACTTGGTGTAGTTATTTTTTGTTTTAGAAGTGATCATTCACACCCCGAAAAAAATCATAAATTTTACACAAACCAATCCCACCCGACAGTAACGATATATACAAATAGTTTTGACACTTTCATCAGGATACTGTAAATGTAACGGAGACTCAACTAAAGGCACACCTTTTCAGTCACAGAGCATTCCCTATCCGTTGAAGAGAACCCAGAGTTGTAAAAGCTATTCCGCTGAGCTGCAGTGCGGTCGTAGTTTGTCACCGCCCGTGAACAGATCACGCAGTACGATCCTGAACTGCTCCGCTTCATATACAGGCAACACTGGGAGCGTATTTTAAGATCAAATCTAGCTTTTGCTCCTCGTGAGACTCTAGCTGGTCTAATTTCAAACTGACTGAAACCCTCAAATTGTTGTACTTATTTGATATAGCTATATTACAAATAACTTTCCAGTTGACTGTTCTGTTTAGCATGTGCATCTTATTAATAACCACTCGTTAGAGAGGCAGACGACCTCCTGTAGTATTTTTGTTTTGTTTTTATCACTGTATTGAGATGCTGGTGAAATTGTTTTTCTAGGACATTCACAAATCAACAATAATAAGCGTGCGATAGCCCAATACTCCTATGCCATCGCATGTTAACAGAAATCAATCTTTGTAGCCTGTATCTGTTTTTTTTTCCTGTACCAATGTAATGTATTTTAACACTGTTAAAACCAGCATCACAGAGATGACCTTCATAGTCTACGATCATTTCATCTTGTGACTTCACTCAAACATGTAAACAGTTCAAATAAAAGTCTGGTGGTCTATCATGAAAGGACTTTAGACTAATTTGACTCCTTTCTCTCAGCATCTGAGTAGTAACTACTGTATAGCCATGGTAACGGCCGGAAATACGTTTGCAGAACTGATACCTGGTTTAACCATGTAAAAGCAATATGTATTAGGCCTCATGACTTCAGGGAATACTAGAGCCTTGCATCTTATTTCATTATATTAAAGTCTGTCTAAACTGTCTGCTTTAATAATTGAAGTACATGCTATTTAGCCAAAGCCATAAATATTTGTCAATTCTTTTTTTTTTCAGTTTCTGTTGCAAATTTTTTACAACAAGAAGTTGTATTATTTAGGGAGCCGACTCACTGCTCACCTGATTAATCAAATAAATCAGTTTTTGGTACCAAAGTGTCATGGTGGTATTATTGTCTAACACAGTGGTTCCCAACCTTTGACTTTAGGTGTACCATTAACTTGTCATCAAGACCTTTCGCCGACCACCTCATATGAAAATGATAAAAATATGATCAAGACACATGCAGTGGCTGAGCAAGGAGTACCAGTGCCCCCTGCATACACACTTATTACTGCAAGGTCATTGCCAGTGGGAAACACTGGAAAGAAGTCAGCAATGCTTCTTATGCTTCCCAGTGTGCTTATTTTGCTAACATAAATCAACAAAAAGATCTATAGAAAACATTAACCCTAACATTAAAACATTAACCCTAACATGAAAAAACGGATGGAATGCATAAAGCCACTATTTTTGAAATATCAAGAAGCCATACTACTAAATTTACTTAGCAATCTTTATAATATATGTATTTTCAATGATCAATATAATTTCTTCTATTATTGTAAATTTTTCTATTTCAAGAATAAAATCCCACGTACCACCTGCAGCACACTTGCCACAGGTTGAAAAACAATGTCAATGTTGCAGTGCTCTTGGTTCAATTTAACCTTAAAAGGAACTAAACTATAAATAAATGTTCTTGACTTTAAAGATAGATCATTAGATAAAGCTAAACGGATATCAACCCTCCTTAGGTCGATCGGCGGGTTTGACGCCCTATCTTGTGATGAATCACACAATGAAAGAACGTTATATCTGAACGAACGGTGTTCGGTCTGATGAAGTGACTCTTCCTAAGAGTCCTTCGGAGTTCTCCCGGGACGCCGAGCTCCACGTGGAGACTATAGCGATGACTCGGAAGTGACTGCAACAAGTCCTTCCTGCATCAAGACCGGCAAGATGGCAGCGGACACGCAGGTTTGTTTGCTGCTGGATATATATATTATTATTTTTTATTAGTGTTTTGTCAAAATGTCCAGCAAGCTCACTTTAACAAACGTTCATTGAATTTCGGAAAACGATTGAAAAGCAACGACGCCGTGTTCCCCCCACCCTATGGCGGTGCACTCGGGATTGACTCGGTAGTTAGCTGGCTAGCTAATAGCCTACATTTAAAGCCATCGCACATACTGCTAACGTGACGCAACGGAAACATTTCAGCAAACTTATCCGGCAACGTTATTGATCCAAGCCGACCGTTTTGAATAGTTGGTTTGCTGTTCAAAACTCGTTTGAGATGGCTGAGACTGGATCATGTAGCCATGTAGTCACGCCTTCTAAATATAACGTTATGTAAAAAATAGAACACATGTATAATACGATCTGTAGTACCATTTTCTGTAAGCAGTACTAGGGGTTTAGATATGCTAGCACCAATTACATACAGTCGATATGTATCACTATACAAACGTTTCTATTCTTATAACATGATTTGATTTCCCAAGTGCCCCGATAAGCAAGTAGTCTGTCTTTGTTTTCTAGGTTTCCGAAACATTTAAGAAATTTGCTGTGAAAGTGACAACCTCAAGTTTAAATGAACGAAAGGAGATTATTGGCGAGTTGAAGAAATGTCTGAATGGGAAAGGTAAGTCGTGCTTTGGTGTGATTGATTCCATCTTAGTTTTTCATACCTACAGCAAATTACCCTAAGTGTCCTCATTTTCCCATAATCAGATTTACCAGATCCTGCCATTAAAGGACTGTGTAAACTCTTCTGTCTAACTCCACACAGATATAGGTAAGTACTTTTATGTCGTTTTAATATTAAACTAAACGGAACAATAACGTGTGTATATTTCAGTCAGTGAATTTAGCTTTCAGATGGATCTTTAGTCTTTCATTTGAAACAGCTGACACTTTTGTCCCAAGTGACTTGCTTTTTTCATGCATGTCATTAACGAAAAGCTAGCGAGCATGCGCTAGGATCTATTGTCTACAGGTAGACTGTGGACGTCAGGGTTCAAACCTAGAACCTTCTTGACTGGGAGTCAAACACCCTTACCGCTAGACAATCCTGTATGTTGTCTGTTGATCAGGGACTCAGCATCCCGAAGAGAGGTCATATCGGTCATTGCGCTGCTGGCCCAGAATCAGCCTGATGCCTTGGCAACCAATCTCCTCCAGTGCCTTCAGAGCAGTGGAATCATCTGCAATGCTGGAGAACCCTGGTAAAGTCTTACTTCAATTTATGTTTTATTAAGCCCAGCACTCCAGATGATATACTTTGTTTCTGGGTCACACAGCCATCTCATTGAAAACATATAGAATGCAACCGCTACCTTCTGTTTGGATATGCATTTGAAGATGAGCCCATGATCCACATACATTTCTTTCTCAACCTGTGGGTTTCTTTTGGTAATCCTGGGTGAAACCCAAATGAGAATATTGTCTGTCTCCGTTTTGATAAATTCTTTACTTTAAACATATTTGACTGGTCTTTTAACTGCTCAATACTTAAAGACAGGCAAAGAAACCTTAATGGAAACACCACACAAATTGCAAATTACATATCTAAAAATCTAAAGAGTACAAATATGTAGCAGGTGTGATGGCCCAGAGCTATCCTCTTTTCTGCTCGTCTTGAGTAATGAGCAGCAAAGCAGACTTGCCATGTTTACATTGCCTTTTATCATAGTGGTGAATTTACTTTTATTATGGAAACAACCAACTACTCAACCTTAACGTTGTCTTTTGCAATGCAGGCGGGTCCACAGGTTGTAAATGATGTATTGTATTGTTTGTTGACAGTAAGAGCTCTGGCTCTGCAGCCTTCACCGGCATGTCTTGGTCATGCCTCTTGGTCCGCTCGGTGTTTTTAACTCCAGAGAAAAGAGAAGGGCCCCTGTGGAAAAAAATGGTGAGTGAGAAAAGTGTGCGCTTCTCCTTGACAAGCTTGAGCGCAAATAAAGTTATGAAACCAGGCATTGACGGTATTCACAAATTGACGAGTTATATTTCATGTATTCGTTCATATTACATGATTTTTAAAGTCACTGCATATACAGCAAGACTGAAAATTAGTGTATTATAATTGTACATTTCAACATACTTTTAATCAATGTGTCTGTTGATACATCTTATTCCAGCACTTTATTCTAGTAGGCATCTATTGTTCGGCACCCTACTTCTTTTCACTCTTACGAATGTTCCCCTCTGGAATTAAGAAGTCGTATTACATAATGAAGGAGTTAATGTCTTATTTTGTCTTTCAGGTGGAGGTCCAGAGTCTTCTTCTGGCAGAGGTGGTCGGAGGCGCTCAGACCACTGCCATTAACTCTTGCCTGAAGACCCTCTGCCAAATCTGGAAAGAAGTGAGTAAAAAGCAGAACATTGTCCTCTTTAGTAAAGGGGCTTTTGTGTTGGACCAGTGTTTCCCAAACCTTTGTTCTGGGGACCCACTTTAATAAAAAGGACAAGCCATCGCGTCCCAATTCACAATAGGTATCTCGAGAAGAGCGTCATGGCACGTAAATTAACGTTCCTGATTATTATCACTGCCATTTCTCAATCACTTAAAATTAGGCCTATTGAAGGGATTAATCAGGTATTTCAAAGAGACATTTGTTTGATAGTCATGTTATGCACTTAAGATCAAATAAATGCATCTAGGCTCCCAGGCTCATAATTCCATATCATTAGTACAACAAACATAATATAGCCTATAGGAGTCTTTAATATTGGGATCATCTTATAATAATGATCAGAGTACATTTAATTGGTTAATTATTTTTAGTAGGCCCTAGGTTTGAGTACAGCGGAAGATGAATCAACTAAAATGTCAACAGTCAATATTTGAATCAGCTCCGCTCTACGTCATATTATTCAACGATGTATATTACCTTCTCTTGTACCCCTGCTAATCAAGGCGATCCGTAATTACATGCCAGTCCGGTGTTCCAGAGGAGAGCGTTCAGTCCATTTAGAGTCTGACTTTATTTCTATTTTTGTGAGTGCAGAAAATACCCCTTCACATTAGTATCATGTCGTGAATGGATTAAAATGACGGTGCTTGCCTTGCTTAACGCCTCAGCCCAAATGGAGTTATGAGTGTCGTTTTATGAGCGTTCGGTCGTCTTTTGCATTGGGCTGGAGAAAGCTGCCACAACAATCCATGGATGGCGCTCCACTGTCCGTCCAAACCAAATAAGTCACTGCTTTAATTCTCAATGGCGAACACAATGGCGCCAACTCACAACTTTCAGTGATGAATTATGACATTCTTTGTGCACTTAGTGTTTTCTGGTTATGAAATTGAATGCAATTACATGTGAATGTGGCCTGTAGTCTGTGGAGCATGTGTAACGCCCGTTGACTGGACGCAGATGGCCAAAGGATTCAGTCAAGTAAAAGGATATCAACTTTTGGCTCGACAATATTTAAACACAAATTCTTTCTGGAACTGAATCCGGGGGCGCTAATCTAGACTTGCAGAGCCAGACCACAAAGTCTGCTGCGCACCCACTAGGCTTTGCCTTGGCTACCAGTGGTAGAAGGTGAATAGTAGCATAGGACCCTGTGCGATTTTGCCTGAATGTGAGAGGCTCGCGGAAATCCAGAGTGCCTATGAGTAGAAAAAACAACACCACGTATCTCAATAGCAGCTGGAACGGTGTATCGCTTCAAGTTTGAATGATATTGGATATTCAACAGAAATTCATGCTCTGAATTAGCGGTGACCCTAAACAAGATCGCTGGTATGAGCCCTGTGTGTCTAGCTGTCTAGGCCTATGCGTGCCCCTGTGGGGAAGCAGCACTCTTCTCTATAGAGCTATCGTTTGGCCACTATTTCAATACAACCAGCGAAATCCAAAGAACCCTGCCCTAAACAATAGCTTTAATAAAATGCAATTCAACTGGATACGTTGGCTCTTTGAAGACCAGACACCGTTTAACCTCTTCATCCTGAAATGACCCGTATCCTGTTAAAGCCCACCCCCCCCCCCCCCCCATTGCAAAAACATTTTAAGGCATTTAAACACATGAGAAAGTCTTGTGACACACCCCTAGAAAGATTAGATTCTAAATTTTTAGTCCATCATTACCATTGTTAGCTAAACTAAAGACATTTCCAACCCCAAACAAAATAACAAGCATGTAACAAAGTGTTATGTATTTCATAACAAAAGCAATCTTTTACATGTAATTTAATCTACACAAACTATGTATAAAGCAGAGACTCAAGAGGCGAAAAAACAATCAAGAACCAACTGTCTTACCTTTGTTGTTTTTTTTCATCAAAGTGTGTGTGTGGCGCATTGCATAGACAACATTGCTCATTATAACTCAATGACGGTACTAAAAAAGTAGCACAAAGTCAGCATGGGTCATAACCATGGGAATAACACTCCCCTTCCTAAAACTCTCAGCCCAAAACACATGTTTTTAAATCTCAGTTTTCGAATTCCACCTGAAACTGGGGGTTTACTGCCAATGTAAGAGAAATCCGTCCTAATTTTATACAACGCTGATATACAGTTATTTCGGTAAATCGCCCAACCCTTTTTTGTCTTTGGAACACGTTTTGACGAAAGTCGATTTGTAACGTTTTTTTGCTTGTGTCCACTCCACCAGAACTCGGGCTTGGTCGATCAGTACATCAACACACTGTTGAGTCTGGATCAGAACCCGGTCCATCTGGTGCTGCTGGGCGTGTGTTTCGACTTCTGCACCGCACAGAAGGACATGGCCACCATCAACAAGCATAAGGTGAGTGCTTCAGTCTTTTTTTATTAGCTAGAGTTTATTAGCTTGTGTGTGTTTTTTTTATAGGTCTTTTCAACCATTTATTGTGTATATTAGGGATGTTCAGTGACGCCACTGTCTGCATCTGTATATTTTTGACAATCAGTATTATCTGTAGCTGTATTGGTAAGTGGGTGTTGTTTATACCAGAAGGGGTGCTATATAGAGGAAGCGGAATATTTGGTAGTCTAAAATGTATTGTATTTTTTCATTCAAAAACCTTGACGGTTCATAAGCAATATATCCAGGAACTTGTAAGTCATATGCAATGCTCCATCGCTATCCACAGTTACAGTGCTAGGCAACTAGTGGGACATAGCTGGCCTGACTGCAGAGAAACGATGCTCGCTGGCTCAGCCGGCCCTCCCCTTCACATATATTCTGGGCCACGCCATCCGAAATGTGCATTGATTACGTGAACTGCCAAATTCAGGATGTTTAAACGAAATGTTGCTCTGCTGGGTTGCACGAAGTGAGAGGCGAGAACGCTCTCGCCTTGTGTTTGTGTGATGGACCGGTAGTTCTTGTTGCTGTCCGAGTGGCTTCGCATACAGCAGTTCAAAAGTGAGATAGGCCTTCACTTGCAGCAGAGCGAACTGCAACTAGAGGCTCACCTTTGCCCCAATATCGAACCAGAAGAATAAGCATTGCCTTCCCAGTGGCCGTGAGAGATATGGTGTTTTGGTAACCAACCACATATCAAATACTAACCCGCTACAATTTAATGTTTTTCTGCAGCCAAATATTATCTGGTGACTTCGGATATAAAAAATATAGATTTCCAACCCACTGTCCGTGCACACCCCTAGTTCTTATACGGTGGCCTTGTTCTAAATACTAACGCAAAAAGAGTACTGACCAACTTGTTTCCCTCAGAGTGCCCTGCTGGACCTGTACATTAAGTCGGTGCTCATGAGCAAGACGAGGCCCCAGCAGCACGTGCTGAACAAGAGCGGCTCCCTGCTGCGTCACGCCTCCCACTCTGAGTTCAAAGATCTGCTGCTGCCCGCCATGCAGAAGACCATGCTGAGGAGCCCAGAGAATGCCATGCAGAGTGAGCAGCCTGCGACTGTTTCTGTATTCATTCAACTGACCTCCCAAGTGGCACAGTTTTGATTGACATCATATGGTCTTGTTCGCCTTCTCAGCCGTGTCCTGCCTGCTGGCCTCCGTGACCCTTGACCTCAGCCAGTACGCCATGGATGTTGGGAAGGCCGTTGCAAGTAAGACCTCATCTTTGTTTTACATTTTTGGTTCGCCTGAAAAGTGTGTGTGTGTATGCGTGCGTGTGCACGCATTTATTGAACACAAGGATTTCAACCTCTAAAAAAAATTATCCTCGCTGCTAGCAACGTCGAAAAAGAATCAAATACAAATCCAGACTTTATTTTTAATCGAATTGTGAGATGTTCAAAGATTCCCAACCCTAGTAGATCTTAAACATGCACTTCCCCCCGCCTACTGATGATCGCGTTACAGCCCACAATCCCTGGGGGACCAAGCTTTTTATATTATTTATAACAGTGCGGGTGTGTGTGTCTCAGGCCAGCTGAAGGCTAACAACCCCCAGCTGATGCAGGAGGCTGTCCAGGCCATGCAGAACCTGGCCCAACAGTGCAGTGACCCCACCTCCATACAGGAGGTGGTCACGCACCTCTTCATGATCCTCGGCGGTAAGACAGTCCTCTGCCCCGCTTTTTTAACCCGATGGGATTTTCTTTAACCCGAAGGAAAGATAGTAGTACACATATGAAAAACGATTCCTAATCAATTCTATTTGCTTCTCAGGATCTGAGGGAAAGTTAACAGTGGTTGCACAAAAGATCAGCGTTATATCAGGTAAAGGGCTGTGAAACATCTCTTGTCAAAGATAGTATTCACCCAAATGTCTGCATGATTTGTTAACTTGTGTGTTGTTGTTGTTGTTTAGGAATCGCTAGCTGCAGCCGCCATGCTGTGTCGGGCGCGTCCAGCCAAACCCTGAGTGCCCAAGTAGCTGTGATGTTCATTCCCTATTTACAACAAGAAGGTAGCGCACTAGTTCTATAGGACTGCTGTATGAAAAGCCGTGGGGTGCCTACTAAATCCTTGTCTGTGCACATCCCAGCGCTGCCGCAGCCACACGCTGCCCTCGTGGAAGAACCCTCATTCACCCAGTTGTGTTCTGCTTTCCCCGCCGTCCGCAGTCCACGAGGGGACCTTGGTGCACGCCGTGTCGGTTCTGTCCCAGTGGACCAGTCGCCTGACGGTAGAGGTGCCCACCGCCCTGGTGGACTGGCTGAAGAAGGCCTTCACCCTCAAGGCCTCCACCTCTGCCGTCCGACACGCCTACCTGCAGGCCATGCTCGGGGCTTTCAAAGGTGAACCCCCCCCCCCCCCCCCCCCCCCCCCCCCCCCCCCCCCCGGTCACGGTTGCTTTCCCGTGACCAGATCTCCAGCACACTGCCCCCCCTCCCCCCCAGCATTCACTCTGACACTCTGGTCTTTCTGGTCCCCCCCCCCCCCCCCCCCCCCCCCCCCCCCGCACCGCAGGAGACACGCTGGACAAGGCTTCTGACCTGGTGGCCCTGCTCCTCCAGACGGTGGAAAAGGCGGCCGCCCAGAACTCCCAGCATGCACTGCTGGCCGAAGGCGCGGCGGCTTCTGTTCTCCTGTGTCGACTGGCTCTGCTTGAGACACTGTCAGGTCAGACCTCCAGCGTCTGTCATGATATGTCATGGGAGGGTTTTGTTCTTTCGGTGGTCAAGGAGCACAGATCCCGGTCAAGGAGCAGTTCACTGAACAAAAATATGATGTGTATATCTTTGCAGAGGCCAAGTTGACCAATTTCTGGACTCTGATTCTGGATGAGACGAAGCCAATGTTCACCACCGAGAAGTTCCTCAGCCAAGCCAGTGATGAAAGTAAGGCCACTCATTCTGCTGCACCAACACTCCCACAAATGTTCAGTGTGCTCACCAGCCAGCCAGAAGGACTAATGTCTTCTGTGTTTCTAGCCATGTGCACCATGCTGCAGCTGTGTGAGAGGCTCTTCCTGGAACACGCCCACAGACTCACACCCAGCAAGTCCAAGTGAGTCTTTTTTATCCTTTATTTACCTATTTGAGAAAATAGTTGAAAATGATAACCTACCTCATGAGATGAAAACTGAAGGGAAGAGGATCTTCCTCCAGCCTTGGCATTGAAACAAACTTGAGTCTTTCTAGCTCTGAACTTTTGCTGAAGGAATCAGCTGAAGGAGTCGCTTTGGATAAAAGCGTCTGCTAAACGTAAAATGAACTGTTGGATGGATTTTTATTAAAATTTTTATTAAATCAGTTTGACAAATCTGCGACGTAATTGGGCGATCTGTTTTTGGAATGTTCCCCTCCCTTCTGCAGGACGTACCACCGGGCCATAGTCGCCGTGCTCCGGTCCCGCTCCTGGCGGGTGCGCAAGCGTGCCCAGCAGATGGTGAAGAAGCTGCTGCATGCCTTGGGCGGCTCCAGCCTGGCGCACGGCCTCCTGGCGGAGCTGTGCGTGGTCGTGGACAAACACACGGTACGGAGTCGCCCCCGCTGACCGACCGACCGACCGACCGACCGTCTCGCCGCCGGGACGGAGACTCTTGGCGCTGCGACGGTTCGGTCGCTTAGGTTTTCGACATAAACCCTTCTCTGTCTGACGGCGCATCTGTCTGTCTGTCCAGCTGTTGCCTCAGGACGCGCTGGTGTCTGAGACGGGAGAGCTGACGGAGCTGGGCCGCGCCTACACCCCGCCCCGCGCCCTGCTGGAGGCGCTCCACGTCATCTGCTCCTGCGTGGGCCAGTGGGGCGACCAGGGCGAGGCCGAGAAGATGGCCATAGCCATCATCAACGTGACACACCATCCCTCCATAGGTACAGCCGGACGTCACGGTAACGAGACGTCTTTTCGTGTGTTAAATAAGCATTTCATCCCTCACCCCACGGCTCTCTCCCCCCCCCCACCCCCCCTGTGGTTGTAGTGGCCACCCGGCCTGGCTTCTGGCCCGTGCTGCTGTCCGCCATGAACCTGCAGACCGCCGACTTCATAGAGACGCACCTGGAGAGCATCCTGCCCCACCTGCTGGAGCGCAACGCAGACAACCAGGTCTCACAGCTGTGTCTCTTCTTAGGACCCATCGTGTAGTCGATGTCTTACTGGTCCATGTTTTTTTACTCTTGATTTGTCTTTATCGTGTGTGTGTGTGTGTGTGTGTGTGTGTGTGTGTGTGTGTGTGTGTGTGTGTGTGTGTGTGTGTGTGTGTGTGTGTGTGTGTGTGTGTGTGTGTGTGTGTGTGTGTGTGTGTGTGTGTGCGTGTAGGCGGTGAGGAACGCAGTCGGCGCCCTGTCCACCCTGTCCCCCACCAAGCTGTTGCCGCGGGTGATGGAGCAAGTGATTGAGTGGCTGTCGCGGCTGGCACTGCGCCAGGTGACCCGGGAGGAGTACGCCATCATGCTCACGCCCGAGGGAGAGCTCTACGACAAGAGCATCGTCCAGAGGTAGAGATGTGGCCCGCCACAAACTGTCAAGCAGGGGTCGAGCCGTGGTTTTCTCAGGACCTATTATTCTGTTTAGAAATGTTTTTGTGGATCCCATCTGGGATTAGGGTTTAGAGAAAGAGTCACGAATGGGGCAGCAGGCTGAATTATGCTTAATGCATGATGATGCTTAATGCATGATGATGCTTCATTTATTACAGCAAAACGCCTTTGGAAAGCCTTTAGTTGGTTTCAATTATTTAAATGTTTTAAATAATTTTAATAATTATTTACATGTGACAGCAGGGGTCATTCAAAACGAGGCTACTTCATTAGTAATTATTACTATGGCTGAATATTATGTACAATAGCAATAGAAGTGACTATGCTGTTTTTAGTGTAGCGTCTTTTTCAAAGCGCCCGAGCCTATCTTTAATTGTTTGTGTATTGGGCTGCATGCGGACGCCTAGACAGAAAGCACCGCACCCATAGTCTTTTTCCAAGTTGTATCGGCTGCTCCGCGCGCTTCAAGGCTGACGATCTCGGGCCTTTTCAGAGAAGCGCTGTCGTCGTCACTGTTGCTTTTTTCCACCCAATCACAGATTCTCTTGTCTATTGTCAGGAGAACACTTGGTGTTCGAAAAAGAGTAGCTTGTTATATGTAAACTGTAGACTCCACAGTCAGTTGCACGCGCTAATCAAAACTGTAATGTTAGCCTCTTATCACTCATGGATGTGTAACAAGAAGTTGTCGCTACCATGTTCAGCTAGGAGCTAACATGGCTAGTTGTCATAGATGGTTCACAAAAAAGGATGCGGTTTTTTCAGTCCACACATGCCTCATCCCAGTGCTTCATGCCAGCCCATTTCCGGCAGAACAAACATGTGGATACGGCCCTTAAGAAAACGGTGGAGTGACTGAATAGTTTGTATTGCCTGAAGGGCCGACAGAGTGGTGAAACACAGCTTCGCTTGCTCACCGCAGCTGCTACAGTCAACGCAAATGCGTTTCTCTGTGCATTATTCATACGAAAGCTGCTTTGATTGGGTTGTGTGTCTAGTGGAATGTGTTCAAACCTAAGAAAGTACATCTGACTTTTGGTGAGTTATTAAACGCCTCGAAGGCAAAGGCACCCATGTCTCTTAGATTTGGAGAACGATCAAGTGTATTTGAACCCCAGATCTTTGTCCCGTTGACACGGCGACTAACCCTCCCTCCCCACGGTCCCCCAGCGCCCAGCAGGAAAGCACCAAGAAGGGCAGCATCAAGCGGGAGAACAAGGCCTACTCCTACAAGGAGCAGATCTTTGAGCTGGAGCTCCAAGAGGTACTGTCCTCCACACCGACGCGTATCCGATCTGAGTTCAGCGATGTGTTGTGCGGAGAACACTCTGGTGACCGCCGTTGTCCCTCGACCCGTTGCAGGAGATCAGGAAGAAGAAGGGCATCAAGGACGAGGTGCAGCTGAGCAGTAAACAGAAGGAGATGATTCAGGTCCAGGTGGAGAGGGAGGCCACCATCCGCAAGAGACTCCAGGGGGTACGCTGTCCGGCTCAAACTCCTCTTGGTACATGGTGTCTCCTGTTGTGTGCGTAGCGCCCATTCTGACCCACTATGTGGCCCTCCAGCTGGACGCGGAGCTCCAGTGTGCCGTGGGCCTGCTGGATGCCGTTCTGAAGGAGGGACCGCCCCAGATCGTATGGCAGCTGCCCAGCGTCCTCCAGGCCCTAATGCCCCTCCTGCAGTCTCCGCTGGCCGCACCCCGCATCAGACAGGTCTTCCTCGACATCGGGGTCTGCCTCATGCCCAAACACATGCACCAACTAGGTGCGTGGTCCGACCATTGCAGATGGCCCCTCTACGACTCTGTTGTTGTTATTGATAATTTGCTCGTTCTTTGGGAAAACTGATCCGTATTCGTATTTTATTCTCTCTCCTCCAATCAAAGCAATGCTGGTGGGTCATGTAACCCTGCGACTTGTGAAGCCAGCATGTGAGCTGGACCCAGCCTGGTCCCAGGAGGATCTGGACACGGCGACCCAGCGCACAGTGCTGCTGCTCTGCACTCACACTGTCCCACAGAGGGAGAGCAAGGCTGGTGAGGACAGAACACACACTGGGTCTGGGGTAGAGTAGGGGTTTGAGGACAGAACACACACTGGGTCTGGGGTAGAGTAGGGGTTTGAGGACGGAACACACACTGGGTCTGGGGTAGAGTAGGGGTTTGAGGACGGAACACACACTGGGTCTGGGGTAGAGTAGGGGTTTGAGGACGGAACACACTGGGTCTGGGGTAGAGTAGGGGTTTGAGGAAAGAACACACACTGGGTCTGGGGTAGAGTAGGGGTTTGAGGACAGAACACACACTGGGTCTGGGGTAGAGTAGGGGTTTGAGGACAGAACACACACTGGGTCTGGGGTAGAGTAGGGGTTTGAGGACAGAACACACACTGGGTCTGGGGTAGAGTAGGGGTTTGAGGACAGAACACACACTGGGTCTGGGGTAGAGTAGGGGTTTGAGGACAGAACACACACTGGGTCTGGGGTAGAGTAGGGGTTTGAGGACAGAACACAAACTATTTCCCCTTCACTTTATACTAGTCTGTTGCATTATAGACCTATTGAATTGATGAACCACACGTTTCAAAGGACATTTATTTGATAACTAAATGTTTTCCACTCAATATTGATGAATGCATGAAGATGAGTTAGCAGGCAACATTTTTCATTAGTAAACCAATTTAGGGCCACACATTTTGCATATAACCTTTTTATAAATTAGATCAAATAAATGCATTTATTTAGTTAGTAAAATTTGTTCATGTCAAATGCAACACAGAATTTAGTCCATAGCAGCCTTTTATATTAGATTACTGGCTACTGTGTCCAGCACACGGGATACTGTGTGCCTATGGGTAGAAAGGGCAGCGCCCATATGTGGACTAACCCTAACCAGACCCGGTCTTTGGGAAACACTAACCTAATCGGTAACCAGACGTTAAAAACAAAGTACCAACACTCTTAAACGGAGCCGAAACTCGCAGCCAGCTCAGAACTGAGTTCCCAGAGTCGTTTTGAGCGGTCGGTGACCTCACCGTGCACCAATTGAGCCAAAACAATGGCACGAGCGCCCTTTTTCTCACCAGAGACGTCTGACCCTGTACTTCACGTTTTGTCCTCTCCTCCCGTCTCCAGACGCGACTCCTCTCTCTGCGCCGGCGTTCTCCTTCTGCTTCCCGCTCCTCAACGCCATGCTGCGGGACTCGTCGGGCAGCACGGAGGAGTCCGAGGGCCTCATGACCAGAGCCCTGCAGGTGGTCGACGTGCACGCCCAGCTCCGCGCCGAAACGGAGTGCACGGACACCTTCATCGACGAGGTGAGCGTCGACGCGGGGCCGCCCCTCCAGGAAGGGAGAGGGGGGGGTTCGTTATCTGCCGTTGCGTGGTTTGCGACCTTCGATTTGAGGACACCGCCTCGCACGCTTCATGCATCTCCGTTTACTCGCGTCCTCTGCGTCTGCAACAGCAGACGGGCTGGAGCCGTATTAATAGTAGAGCATTTGTCATTGTCCTGTCAATAGTCATCAATGTCGTGCATTTATTCGTTGTTGTTGTTCCGGTCGGCAGCGCTTTAACCAGTGCGTGTGTTGTGTTCTCGTGGCTCAGAACGGCCCAGAGCTGCTTCCCCGCGTGGGCATGCTCCAGCTGCTGACCCAGGTCATCGCTACCTCCACCCCCAGGCTCCAGGTACGCCCACACACTGTCCAGGGACCGCATAGAACTGCATACCGGGATGTTGTAGAACCACTAGCAGTATGTTAAGTTGGGGAACGTTTTGGTGTAGCATTGGGAAAACATAAATGATGTGGATATTATTGTTAATAATACATTTATTTTATAGTTTTATTTTATTCCTGCGACAATATGAAGTCCTCATTAGAGCATTAAATAGCTTGCCTAGGAAAAATAATACAAAATATATACTCAATAATTCAGTATTTGAGTGATGGTATGACACCTATCCATTTACTTGGAGCCATCAGCCGGGCTCTATGCTTACTGTGTGTGTGTCTGTGTGTCTGTGTGCGCAGGTGTTGGCGGCCCAGTGTCTGACAGCCTTGTGTTCCAGCGCTGGAGGGGATAAGGGTTGTGCCGTGGCGGAGCAGTCTGAGATCGACGTACTGCTGGCGGCCATGCTGGCGTCATGCTTCTCCGTGCGCGATGCAGCGCTCAGGGTGAGCTGAGGAGAGCTGCTTTTTAAAGAGCACAGGGTCTGTCTGATTTCTCTGTTGTTGTTTTTTTAAAGAGCACAGGGTCTGTCTGATTTCTCTGTTGTTGTTTTTTAAAGAGCAGAGGGTCTCAGTCTGATTTCTCTGTATGCATGTGGTCTATGGTTGTTCTGTTATGATGGCCCAGTCCTCAATTGTTTAAGTCGAAGCGTCCATGTAAGTATCATAATTATGAATATGACCAGGTTACATTCACCTGTTTGCAGTGCAGGGCTCAAGACCGTGACGAAAATGGCCTTTTTGATAGGAGGAGGAGGAGGAGGAGGAGTGCGAAGAGTTGGTTAATGAGGAAAGATGTTGAGGGGCTGGTGGTAATTCTTTTTTTTTTTTTTTTTTTTTTTTACAACTTATTTAAAGCGAGTGAATCTGTTCAAATGAATGAACACGTAGACGGATGGTGCGTGACAAAGGGCACGGCCTTACTGCGACAGGTAAAGGGGTGCGACCAAATTTGTTAGGGTGCCACTAAACGAAAAGGTGTGTGCCACCAGCAGAAAAGGTGAAGTCTTGATCCCCGCAGCGTGTTGGTAACCTAGCGGTGAGTGCTCTGCGTATTGACTCGTGCTGTTGCTCCATGCGCAGGGTCTGCTGGAGATGGAGTTCGCCCTGCCCACCGACAGCTCTGAGGCCAGCGGGCTCAGTCTGCTCCAAAGGGTGTGGGTTGCCAAGTTTGACGTGGAGCAGGAGGTCCGAGACCTGGCAGAGAAGTACGTTTCTACATCGCACCGAGAGTGGCCCATAGGGCGTAAAGGAGGGCGCTGGACTCTAAAGCACTGTTGTCGACTGTGCCAATACTTTCATTGTAATAAGCTTTACAATTAAATATGATTTGACCAATTTGAAATAGTAAAAGAATATGGGATTATGTATGGGGAACACTGCTGTCCTGCTGAGGGACAGTATGCGTGGGACACACTGCATTAGCTCGGTGGCTGGCATGAGCCACTTGTCAAAGTAGCACATGGTGGTAAACGAGATCAAAATTTCCCCGGACGTGAGGGAGTAAAGGGCATATGAATGACCAATGGCGTTTCCGTGCCCTTTACCCAACAGTCACAGCTCAGTAAGGAGCTCGGTTTTGAAGGAAAGGGGGTTGGGTATGATTTTTGGTACAGCGGATAAAAATACATGCAAAACGTAACATTTATTCTAATTGATTGTGAAGATGTAAACCTGTTAACAGCGGCTAATTGGCCATCATTTCCTCCACAATGGTCAGAAAGGCACCTTTATTTATGTCTATCTTTATTTCTTCAATAGGAACACACCTAGTTCTAGGTATCATTAAAATGTGTCCACCATGTCTGCAGATATGCTGGGACTTACAACGTCCCCTGCCGTTTAGTAAACACTTGTTTAAAAAGGGCCGGTATGACCTGCCTGCTGAAATACGGGCAAGCGGGAACTTTGTACCGGGGCTCAATCACTTTTTACACGTGTTTAAACCATCTGCTGTAACCAATTATAATATTTGTTTTGATCGTTTCGAGTTAGCATCACAGTGGCTGTTAGCATCGCGGCTAGCGATCTTTTAATGAATTGATGCAAACCATAACTGATTACATTTGGCATGCATGGGGAGTAACACGTTATTTGCGCTCTTATAACACATTACAAACCAGACGTGAGTTCAATTTGCGATTCTTTATGTGCTCGGAAGATCACGGCTCCTTTGACCCCTTTGACCTTAGTTGTTAACCTAGACTATAGTCGTTCGCATCACAGCGCACACCGAACCAAACGTCCCGAAAGACAAAGGTATGAACACGTGTTCCGTGAGACCCCTTTTATCCCCTGATGTCAGTAGATAACGTCACATGACCAACAGAGCTAGGGAGAGCTGTTGTCACCCAGTCCAGGGTATAACCTGTGTGTGTGTGTGTGTGTCTCCAGGCTTTGGGACTCCCTGGGGCTGGAGCTGGTCCCTGAGCTGTGCTCCCTACTCATCGACGACATCACCCACCACGATGAGGTGGTCCGCACCGCGGGGGCCGACGCCCTCTCCAGCGCCGTGTGCCAGTACAAGGAGCAGTCTGGCCCCGTGCTCGGCAAGCTCACCGAACTCTACCACAAGAAGCTCTATGTAAGGAGGGATTACTCCCATGCACGTAAGACTGTCCGGTGACGGGACTGGATGTCTAAAGATTTGCCGTTGTGTTATTTCACAGAGGCCACCGCCCGTGCTCGACGGCCTGGGCAGAGTCATTTCTGAATCTCCGCCTGACCAATGGGAGGCCAGGTAAGCAACCACATGACAGCCCTATAGTTCATTATCAATTAACTTGTTGAAATAATAAAGGTGTGTTTTGATTAATGTGACGCCTACAAAGACGCCGTGAATGTAATTTAGTTAGTTATGTAATTCAATTTCTTCAAGATTCGAAGCTCTTTTTGCGATTACTTTGCGCGTGATTGTAAGAGGTACCGCGACAAGTCTTTCATTCACGTGCACACGGCTTGATTTAAGACCATCGGCCGGCTTCACCGTGGACATGCCTCGGAGGAGGGCACCAAAATAACCACGCACCGACTCCTCAGGTGCGGCATCGCCCTGTCTCTGAACAAGCTGTCCCAGTACCTGGACGAACCCCAGGTCACGCCGCTCTTCCTCTTCTTCGTCCCCGACGCCCTGAACGACCGCCACGCAGACGTGCGGCGCTGCATGCTGGACGCCGCCCTCTCTGCCCTCAACACGCACGGAAAGGTAGGCCGTGCCTCGCCCACCCAGAGACGTCTCGTTGCAATCAGCTCGGGGGTCTTGGACAATTACCCTTTTATTCTTTTTTTCTGACCCATCAATTCTAAATACACTGATTTAGTTGACTAAGTCTGGGGATTGGAGACTCAGACAGTCTGGGGATTCTTCAATCCCCAGACTGTCTGGGGACTGAAGACTCACCAGACTGTCTGGGTATCTGGAGGAAATCAAAATGAACTGACGTTAATGCAAATGAACGTCAACTCGCACCCTCTTAGGACAACGTGAGTTCCCTGCTGCCGGTGTTCGAGGAGTTCCTGAAGAACGCCCCTCAGGACGCCAGCTACGACTCGGTCCGCCAGAGCGTGGTCATCCTCATGGGCTCGCTCGCCAAGCATCTGGACAAGAGCGACCCCAAGGTCAAACCCATCGTGGCCAAGCTGATCACCGGCGCTGTCCACCCCCTCCCAGCAGGTACGCGACATGCGAGACCCTCATCCTTAACTGCTGAGCACAGTAAGAGACACCTGACGGAATGGGGACCGTGCTATCAGCCACTTCCCCAGAAAGCGTCCCTGGTGCTATCTCATCGAGCCCTGAGATTTATTTCGAACATACATCGTACCTGACATATTTTAGAGATGCATTTCTTTAGTTTAGCAACCGAAGCATTTTAGTAGCATCATCCCTTATCTTACACTTGTTTTGCATAAGGTATCATTAAGGTAATGGCATAGACATAACGTTACCAACAAGGCATAGACATAACGCGAGGCCACACCAAAAACACGCGTCCCTAGTCTCAAACCCAGTGTCACAACAACACTGCATACCTGCCAACCTGGCATGTACCAACTATGCAGTTCTTCATCACAGTGCAGGGGTACGAGTTGAGTTAAAACGATGTAGAAATTGACTTAAGGAGGTTCAATTGACCTTTAACCTCTTCATCTTTGGGAGGTTATAGCTGCATATGTACGCATTTTGTGTTTTATTGGACTTTTGTTGTGGTCATTGTAACACCTGAATGCATTCTATTTTTACCATTCAGTCAATGCTTTTGTCCAAAGTGACTTGCACCAAGTAGCATACATTTTGTGTCATGTAGGTTCTTTGCATATGTAGGCTATAAGTAAAGCACCTGGCCACATCATTAGTTTCATAAGCTGTAGTATCGGATTGGGGTAAGTAGCGAGTAGAAACAAAACACGCATACTATGTGGAGACTTGAATGCCATATTTGTCTATTGTCACCCGTGATCGTCATTTCACACTGCAGCACCCACCACATTCTCTGCAGGAACTGCCTTTTCTAGTCATTCACGCGATTGTACTCTTAAATATTGTCCAAGGTGGGCGGGTTTAACCCTGTGGTTGTGGGCCCATGTGCCATCAGGTCCAGGAGTCTGTGGCCAGCTGTCTGCCCCCGCTGGTGCCCGCCATCAAGGAGGACGCCGCGGGCATCGTTCGCAACCTCCTGCAGCTGCTGCTGGAGAGCGACAAGTACGCCGAGCGCAAGGGCGCGGCCTACGGCCTGGCCGGCCTGGTCAAGGGGCTGGGCATACTGGCCCTCAAACAGCAGGACATCATGAGCACCCTGACGGAAGCCATCCAGGACAAGAAGAACTTCAGACGCAGGGAGGGTGGGTTACTCACAATAAGAAACATCCAAGTGCTATTTTACATTTGCCCACTGGAGTACATGAGACTGTTCAATTAGTATTGTTGTTTTAACGTTTTTATCAAGGTATTCATAGTCATTCAATATGAGCGAAAATTAAGTAAATTCCAAAACCTGCTGTGATGTTTTTCAGCAATCGCCATGCTATGCTTTAATGAGCTATAGTCTCTATAGCTACAATGAGCAAATCCTCTGTGTTTTCATTTGAACCGTTGCACACCTTGCAGTCTTGTGTGTGTGTGTTTTGATCTGCTGCTTGTCTCTCCCCAAGGTTCCCTGTTTGCCTTTGAAATGCTGTGCAACATGCTGGGCAAGCTGTTTGAACCCTACGTGGTGCACGTCCTGCCCCACCTCCTGCTCTGCTTCGGAGACGGGAACCAGTATGTCAGAGAGGTGAGCCGGACTGACCGCACCCACAGAAGTACAGGTGTCAAATAAGACCTTGCAGTTAACTAATGGGAAAAACGTGTAACATTTAAATACTGGGAGACATTTGCTATATGACTAGTGACCATATTGGTTCATGAAGATGGAGTGGCTGTGTAATGTATTAGCGGTGTGTAATGTATTAGCGGTGTGTAATGTATTAGCGGTGTGTAATGTATTAGCGGTGTGTAATGTTAGCGGTGTGTAATGTATTAGCGGTGTGTAATGTATTAGCGGTGTGTAATGCATTAGCGGTGTGTAATGCATTAGTGGTGTGTAATGTATTAGTGGTGTGTAATGTATTAGCGGTGTGTAATGTATTAGCGGTGTGTAATGTGTTAGCGGTGTGTAATGCGTTAGCGGTGTGTAATGTGTTAGCGGTGTGTAATGCGTTAGCGGTGTGTAATGCGTTAGCGGTGTGTAATGCGTTAGCGGTGTGTAATGTTAGCGGTGTATAATGTAGTAAGGGTGTGTAATGTAGTAAAGGTGTGTAATGTAGTAAAGGTGTGTAATGTGTTAACCCCCTCCACCCTCAGGCTGCAGATGACTGTGCCAAGGCTGTGATGAGGAACCTGAGTGCCCACGGTGTGAAGCTGGTGCTGCCCTCTCTGCTTGTGGCCCTGAATGAGGAGTCCTGGAGAACCAAAGCAGGTTGGTCAACACACCCCAGGACATGGAGAGCATTGAGATATGTGTTTGAATACTTTTCCACACACGAATCTTCACTGGCCTGACACATTTCACCTTTCAGTGATTCGACTGCACAACGATTCTCAATCCTCTCAATGTGTCACATCGTCAATTTTCTATATTCCTGCAAATTGCAACGTTTTCATCATTAAATACAAGCAGTCAAATAATCGGAACTCCTTCGTGTTTTACAAAGTGCTTAAAAAAAAAACTGTAGACTGCAACATTCTATAATAAAGCCGCAGCTGTATGACCCACCTCAATACATAATCATTACAAAAACACTACTGCACTGCATTACAAGTTTGCTGTAATCTACACAAGAAGGTCTTCACGTAGAAGCTGTAATGCAGGGCTCTTCCTTGACATATCTGTAGTCAATGCTGATCGACAATGATTTAAATAATCCCCCATAATGCATCGTGGATCGAACCCCGTACCAACTGCCGGTCCGACACCCACGTGCGCTTTTCTCTTCCTCACACCTCTACCTCCTCCTCGTCTCTCAGGCTCCGTGGAGCTGCTGGGGGCCATGGCCTTCTGCGCGCCCAAGCAGCTGTCCTCCTGCCTGCCCAGCATCGTGCCCAAGCTGACCGAGGTGCTGACAGACTCCCACGTCAAGGTGCAGAAGGCCGGCCAGCAGGCCCTCCGGCAGATCGGCTCGGTCATCCGCAACCCCGAGATCCTGGGTGAGACGTGGGCCGGGTCAGGGGCCCCCGCTCTGAGGCCCTCAGCGGGGCCCTCAAGAGAGCCTGTCATGTCGTTGTGATGATTGTTCACGTGACCGTAATACTGTTAATGCTGTTCATGTGATTGGTACTCATACTAATAATACTGATTGATGGTCATAATATTGTAACTGGGATTAATGAACAATTTAATTGGTTTTCCCGACAGCCATCACGCCGATCCTATTGGACGCCCTCACAGACCCGTCCAGGAGGACCCAGAACTGCCTGCAGACGCTGCTGGACACCAAGTTTGTCCACTTCATTGATGCCCCCTCCCTGGCCCTCATCATGCCCATCGTCCAGAGAGCCTTCCAGGACCGGTCCACCGACACGCGCAAGATGGCCGCCCAGATCATCGGCAACATGTACTCCCTCACCGACCAGAAGGTATGCTGTGATAATGTTCTTGTACATCAAACACAGCCGTCACGTGGGTTGTATCGACAGACCGTTGGCTTCCAATATCATGTGTTCAATTTCAAATTTGACAGTATAATATCTTTTTGCTTGCAGGACTTGTCTCCATACCTACCCAGTGTCATTCCTGGACTCAAAGCCTCTCTGCTGGACCCAGTGCCTGAGGTATGTGTAGTCATGCATCACGACACAATGAAACTAGACAAAATGGACAGAAAATGTCTCGATACAGGCATGGTTTCTGTATATTTTTGTTTTGTTTTCTTTGTGAATCTTTTTTTAAATTCTACTACCGTCCCCAAGTATCCCTTTATATGAACACCACGAATTAGTGCTGCGCGATATCTCGTATATTTATTAGCCGTCTGGGCACCATTTTGCAATCAGTCATTAAGAGAGGGTTTCACAGGAAATGCGTCCATTGCGTTTAATCAGAACAGTGTTCCATCTTATCGCCATCTGGTAGCTGCATGGTGCAGTTGCGATCGTTTAGCTTGGTGTCATTCAATAAAATTCGCCCTGACCTTTCATTAAAGTGGTCAAGTGGTCAAACTTCTCCTGATGTCTACCCGTTTGTCGCATCAAGTTTATATTGTCATTTTTGCAATGGTTTGCATTGGATTTACTGTTTTAATTTGCAGAGTACGCCCTAAACCTACCTCTACTACAATGTATTGCATGCGGAAAATGAAATCGTCCTCTCGTGCTGTGTTCTAGCTTCATTCACTCTGACCCAGTAGCATCCACATTGACTATTTCCCTTGCGCACCAATCTCACAGGCGTTGTCTTTCTCATCCGTTCGCTGTTCATTCGTCCAATTGGGTTGACGGTATGACTTGTGTTAATGTTGCAATCGTGTAACGATAAATACTGTGCACGCTTGAATATTCGCCACGTCATATTGCGCTCTTCGACGACGTCGTGCCGTGGCGCATAGCGTTCTCCTCACGTGGTGCAGCCTTCACAAGAGTGTGGCTCCTCCCCCTTCTCCTTGCAGGTGCGCACGGTCTCGGCCAAGGCTCTGGGGGCCATGGTGAAGGGCATGGGGGAGACCTGCTTCGACGACCTGCTGCCCTGGCTGATGGAGACCCTGGCCTCCGAGCAGAGCTCTGTCGACCGCTCCGGAGCCGCTCAAGGTGGGTCCGCCAACATCAGTGCCCCCAAAACCGCCTTCTGTTGAATGGCTCAACCAATCGCCAACAGGCAAAAGGGTTAGGAGGAGCTCCCGTTGGCTCCCCCTAACCCTTTTGCCTGTTGGCGATTGGTTGATCCATCTACCATTCAACCGAAGGCGGTTTTGGTGGTAATGATGTGTGTAAAATAAGCCATTCAACATAGGAACGGGCTGGTACAGTTGCCAGTATCAGGTTATACAAATCCATGAAAGCATTTGTATTTTTATAAATTTTTTTCTTATGTTCCACCATTATAGATGGCTTATTGAGGGGAAATTGACTGTCCAGAGTCAACCTTGTTGACTCAATTGTTCCCACGTGGCTGTTCAATGTATTTTTATAACTCATTTTATGAGTTATTAATGGAATAATTAATATTGAATCATTCCATTAAATAATAGGGAATCACATATCGTAGCAAGAATGGTAATTTAATCGCAGTGAGCTCATGGAAGTAATATCTGCAGTAGCGCATGGAAGTCTAAGATTCTCTCCGCCGCCCCCCCAGGTCTGGCTGAGGTCATGGCTGGCCTGGGAGTGGAGAAGCTGGACAAGCTGATGCCAGACGTGGTGCAGACGGCCAGCAAGGTGGACATCGCCTCCCACGTGAGGGACGGCTACATCATGATGTTCATCTACCTGCCCCTGACCTTTGGAGACAGGTTCACCCCCTACGTGGGTCCCATCATCCCCTGCATCCTGAAGGTACACCGTCCTACCACTTTGCTCTACAAATGCTTTCATCTATGCGTTTGATCTGTGAATAAGTTATGGTAAATGGATAATGGATCATTATCTACTGTAAATTCCTGTAACTGAAGTTTTCTGAATTCTCATTTGACCGTTTGACTTGTTCTTGTGCTAAATTAGTAGGGCTCAAGACTAACATTTTCTACTGGTGCCACTAACCTTTTCATCTTTTGGCACCCTAACAAATATAGTCGCACCCCTTTTCTTTCCTGCTTTGTCACAGTATTGGTAACTAACTTGTCAAATGTTTTTATTGCGTGTCTTTTTTTATTTTTTACTGCCAGTGC
Source organism: Lota lota (assembly GCA_026745465.1). Classification (NCBI taxonomy): domain Eukaryota; kingdom Metazoa; phylum Chordata; class Actinopteri; order Gadiformes; family Lotidae; genus Lota; species Lota lota. The sequence goes on along the minus strand of JACYXH010000056.1, from coordinate 161,601 downwards.
CTCGCACATCTTTCGTCTCAAACTATCTTCGCGCTCCTCGTCGTCCTCCTCCTATATCAAAAATCCCAAAAATAATAACTGGTAATATACTGTAATTCGATAAATTGTTTCCTTTTCTGGTGATACGTCATCCAGAATAGTTAAAAAATATATACTTAACTTATCTTAAAAAAGCAGAAGTGCTGCAGTGCAACTTTCATTGAAACCATGCAGAGCGGACAAACCTCATTTTTAATTATTATTATTTTTTGCTGCGTCTTAAGTAGAACTTATGCGCACTCAGACCGGCGCTGCACACAGCCGCTCTCACCCTTACTTCCAGCACTGCTCTAAACCTTCATTACCACCCATCACACTAAACACACAAGACCTGAAATCGAATCTCTGACGCGTGTTGTTTTTCCATTTCGCTGTGAGCCCTGCTAAATGAGAGCCAAACACTAGTTAAGTTAAAAACAACAACGGTTCCCCATTCACCCATACCTGAACGTGCACAGAAATGGCGCTCTGAAGTTGTTTGAAATAGGCATGTGCGTCCCTGTGCGTTCCAGGCTCTGGCCGATGAGAACGAGTACGTGAGGGACACGGCTCTGCGGGCCGGCCAGCGCATCATCAGCATGTACGCCGAGACCGCCATCGCCCTGCTGCTGCCTGAGCTGGAGCAGGGGCTGTTCGACGACCTGTGGAGGATCAGGTCAGCACGCACACGCGTACAAAGCGTGCAGTGAATTCAGATGCATGTCTTTTGGGGGGGGGGGAGGGAGGGAGGGAGGGAGGGAGGGTGAGTGAGTGAGTGAGGGTAGGCATCTTGCTCAAAGTTGACTACTATTGGGAGTCGAAGCCAGTGCCTTGGGTCTGGGAGTGCAACACCCCAGCAGTAGAGTAAGAAACACAAATAAAAATTTTAAAACTGTTGTTTTTTTTGTGGTTGGCCATCATATTAAGCGAGGAACTAGTGGCCAGAGGCAGCAGTGAGAACAATGGAGATGTTGTTTATCCTCAGATGTTTCATTTCATCTGGAGAAAATACAACAGGCCGGTTAGCTTGCGAGCGTAGTTAGACATCTGTCATTTAAAGTGTGTGGTACCTTGAGCAGTAGCTTTGGGACGGTAACTGGGTTGAGGTCCTATATACATTTTGTGTAGCATCTTGTGTACCGAGTGTCAAGATCCAGAGTGTATAATCACTGGAGAGAAAGGTGTGTGGCTACGTATGTTCACTAGCCATTGTGTGTCCGCGCCACAGGTTCAGCTCAGTGCAGCTGCTTGGAGATCTGTTGTTCCACATCTCTGGAGTGACAGGAAAGATGACCACGGAGACGGCATCCGAGGACGACAACTTCGGCACGGCGGCTTCCAACAAGGTACGCTTGGCCAGTATTGGTGCTCTGAGACGCACACCGTATCTGGATGAATAGCCCATTGACCGTCGAAACCATTTTCCTACAGCTTTGTAGGACTCTTTCAATACCAGAGGGGATATTTTCTAATGAATGGTTTTCTTTTTTTATTTGACTAAATCTGACAATAGAAAGTAAGTGCTTAACTCGTTACACCTGATTCAATCTGCTCGAAAGTGGTGTTGCAACCCCGTCGAGGCAAGACATTGTCAGTTGACAAATGTCTGTCTGACATTGTTTGTTTGGGACATTATCGGGATAAAATGTTGCTCATCTCTGTGTGTCTCTCCCCCCCCCTCGCCAGGCCATCATCGGGGCCCTGGGGGCCGTGCGGCGTAACCGCGTGCTCTCCGGCCTCTACATGGGCCGCTCGGACACCCAGCTGGTGGTGCGCCAGGCCTCGCTCCACGTCTGGAAGATCGTGGTGTCCAACACGCCGCGCACCCTCCGCGAGATCCTGCCCACCCTCTTCACCCTGCTGCTGGGCTTCCTGGCGTCCACCTGCCCCGACAAGAGAACGGTACGGGCTCGTCCAGGATCAGATGACGCTTCTAAATGCAAAGAAAGCACACAATAGTTGTGGAAAGTGTACCTCTTTTTAATTAGGGGTGGGAATCGTCAGAGGTCTCACGATACGATCACGATACGATACTATTGCGATTTAAAAAGACATTTGTGTTGCGATACATATATTGTGATTATATATATATATATATATTTTTTTTTTTTAACTGCAAAGGATGTCCCCAAAGGAAAACATTGTCAACATCTGTTTATCATTAAGGCCATCTTTGGATGGTGGCGCATGAGCTGAGCCCTCAGGTGCGTCGTATTCCCCGAGTATTTTGTCTTCATAAAATCAGGACGTCATTCGTCCCTTCCTTGTAAAAAAAAAATAATAATAATCCAAAATGAGTCCAGACGTTTGATTTTAAACGCGGACGGCGCGTCCCTAATTTCTTTCTCCGATTTCTCCGTCTTCGTGGTAAAGACCAACTTCCTCCCGCTGATATCGTCACCTCTGCTGACCTCACCAGACAAACCCAGCACCATCTCGTGGACTGAAAAAGCAATTGCTTTTATTATTCTAGTACCAAAATGTTGTATTTTTATAAAAAAAAAGAAGAGATAATTAATATAATAAGATAATCGTTACTTGCCGTCCGTTTATCGATTCAATATCGCCACGCTAAATATCTGCATTTTTTGCCCCACCCCTAATTGTTATGTACGCATACAGCAGTCTCCTCTTTAGCAGAGGGAGCCCAGAATTTCACACAGCCTTATAACACCGTTTCACCCCCTCCCCACAATGCACTTGTCCATACATCATGTGAGGGGAATTTTGAAATACAGGAGTTTTTCTGGTATAGATAAGGAGGTCCTTGTGACCGGTTCACCCCAGGGAAAAGGTTAACAAAGGGGAACTAGATGACACCAGTTAACAGATGGGGTGGCCAGATAACACAACCTGAAGAAAACAAAGCTTGACTTACTAAAACTAAACAACATACAGATTTTCCATCACAACTGGGTGCACGTCCTTCTGGGCTGGAGCACAGCCTCGATACGCTCTTCTTCTTCGTCAATCTGTGTGATATCCAAAACGCTGTCATCCTGAGGGGGGCAGCTCACTGCTGTCATTATCCTTTTGGTTTTCTTTTGATGTTCCCATGTATTATTGTGTTCCTTTTAATGATGATAATAATATTACAACTGAAATATTATGTTCCGCCTAATTCTGTCCATCCTGTTCTCCCCAATAATCTCCCTCCCCTAAATCAAAATCGACTCAAGCATCGACATGAATTTACCGATCAGTCAAACGAAGGCAGAAGGTCTTCTCTCCCTCTTCATCCACATGTGTTAATATATCTATAAACAGTTTTCCCCTCTGATAACGTGCATAGATCAGTAGATTAACCAATGGATTGCATAGATTCATTTTGTGTGTGTGTGTGTGTGTGTGTGTGTGTGTGTGTGTGTGTGTGTGTGTGTGTGTGTGTGTGTGTGTGTGTGTGTGTGTGTGTGTGTGTGTGTGTGTGTGTGTGTGTGTGTGTGTGTGTGTGTGTGTGTGTGTGTGTGTGTGTGGACCCCAGATCGCAGCGCGTACGCTGGGCGACCTGGTGAGAAAGCTTGGCGAGAAGATCCTTCCGGAGATCATCCCCATCTTGGAGGCCGGGCTGCGCTCGGACAAGAGCGACGAGAGGCAGGGCGTCTGCATCGGCCTGAGCGAGATCATGAAGTCCACCAGCAGGGACGCGGTATGTTGTGCGCCGCAAGCTAATGTTTGCTTTAGTTCTTCTTCTTTTTTTTACTGTATGCAAGTATTTGATGCAACCAAAAGAAAGTGGGACGTTTTTTTCTTTGGCAAAACAGAATACATTTTTGATTTGTCCCAAAGCAACTTACAATAAATACGTAGCATGCTCGAACAAGCATCCTTGCTGGGAGTCAAACACCAGAGCCTGTTATTAATCGTGGGCGCAGGTGTTGGTGTTCTCCGAGTCCCTGGTCCCGACGGTGCGGAAGGCCCTGTGTGACCCCCTCGAGGAGGTGCGCGAGGCTGCAGCCAAGACCTTCGAGCAGCTCCACTCCACCATCGGGCACCAGGCGCTGGACGACATCCTGCCCGCCCTGCTCAAACAGCTGGTGAGAGAGAGCCCCGCTCACAACCACAGAATGTATGGCTTCATGTTTACGGATGTGTGTATGTATGTATGTATGTATGTATGTATGTATGTATATATATATATATATCTCTCTCTGTTTACAGGATGATGAAGACACAGCAGGGTTTGCCCTGGACGGGCTGAAACAGGTCATGGCCGTCAAGAGCCGATCTGTGCTGCCTTACTTGGTGCCAAAGGTAATGGATGCACTCTTAAAGAAAATCCTACTTTAACCCATGTTACGGTTGTATAGGGCTGGAGGAGAATCATTTGTGATCTGTTAAAATACCTTAAAGAATCCAACAGGCATTATATTGAACTGTCTGCATTAAATATCAAAAATAGGAGTGGAAAGATAACTGATCAATCTTGAAATGGAAATGCATCTTAATTCCTGATAAAAAATATCTATGGCTCGAATATCTCGTCAACCACCAAGTCTCTCACAACATGACAATGGAATAATATACCAGAATATCTTCTATGTAGACAATTTATGAATCCAGTGAGGATTTCAGATGACGGCGCTAATATTGACCTATGACCTCACCCCCCCCCCCCCACCAGCTGACCTCCCCCCCCGTGAACACACGGGTGCTGGCCTTCCTGTCCGTGGTGGCCGGCGACGCCCTGACCCGCCACCTGGGGGTCATCCTGCCGGCCCTGCTGTCCTCGCTGAAGAGCAAGCTGGACACGGAGGACGGCGCGCAGGTAAGCCCACCTGTGGGAGAGGACAAACTCGAACGTCAGTGGCGATGACTGTAAAGAGGAAGATGTTCGGATTTGTTCAATAATCGAACAACGTTTTTAAAGGTTAAAAATGGACCGTTGTTCCGTCTGAAGGGGTCGACGTCAAACCACCAAAGACTGCCATTATGTAATTGCATGTTTAAAAGTAGAATATAAAAAAAAATCTATTCTAATACGAGTTGTACATTTTAAAATCGTAATGGTCTCGAGGTGAAAAAGGGGGAGGAGGAGGTAGCTGTCAACGTCCGGGAAGAGTATTAGAAATAATTAGAAAGGCTGAGAATAGCAATAGTGGCGCGCTGCCTTGCAGCACTAAATGAACCATTATGAATTATAGAGAACGCACTCCGGAGAACTACATTTTTAAGTCGAAGTTACCGTTTGTGGACAGTTTTCCGGCTGTTGGCATTTAAAAAAAATGCATGAAATCCCGAACATTTAAAGCATGCCGGACGTGATGCATTTAAGGAGATGGGAGACAGACCTGCTCACATAAAACACTCAAATGCACCGCTTAAAACAGTCCACGTCCTACAATTGTGAATTTGTACAGAGAAAACAAAGTTCATAACTTCAGCCTTGACCTCCAAAGCGAAACTACACCCAATTTGTCTGTGGAATTGTATGTTATTTATTTTATGGCCTCTTTGGGTTTATTACATTGTGACGAGGTAATACATTATACCACTTTGGCCGTCACCATGAACAGGGTTAGCCTAGCCTCACTAACTAGCCTCACTCTGGGTCACCATCCGTGTTGTGTTTGTGTTGCCTCTTGCTACCTCAGGAGCTGAACAGCTGTCAGACGGTGATCCTCTCTGTGGAGGACGAGGTGGGCCAACGCGTCATCATAGAGGACCTGCTGGAGGCCACGCGTGGCTCTGACTCTGGCCTCAGGCAGGCGGCCATCACTATCCTCAACGGCTACTTCGCCCGCACCCGTCTGGACTACAGCGCCCACACGCGCGCCCTCCTCTCCGGCCTCATTCGCCTGCTCAACGACTCCAACCCTGAGGTGCTGGTGCAGAGCTGGGACACCATCAACTCCATCACCAAGGTGGGTTGGTCCAGCTTGGCGTCGAGCGTAACCCCTGTCACGGGCCGATTTGCTTTGCTGCAAATCGGGCTCCCGGGGGCCACAGATCGGGCAGCAGCACCAGCACAACATTGAAGGCCTTGGAGAAGGGGACGCGTACACGACGCACATCTTCAAACTAGGGATGTCTCTTTCGTGAGCACGGCCACGTGCACTCTCTACCAGCCGTGTTTCCGCAAGGTGCCGCGACAAACGGCCACCAGTGTACCCCTTCCGGCTCTGCCATAAACTGCTCCCACACGTGCGTGATCGGGCAGTGACCGCCGCGATGATGAGCCTGGTCTCAGATGAGCCTGGTCTCAGATGAGCCTGGTCTCAGATGAGCCTGGTCTCAGATGAGCCTGGTCTCAGATGAGCCTGGTCTCAGATGAGCCTGGTCTCAGATGAGATTGACGACGTGCCTCACTGTCTTTAATAGTATAAATACTTAATTGTCTTAATATAAATGCGTAGTCAGCAAATAGAAGGATCTGGTGGCTGTCGGAGAAAGGCATATTGTTCTTCATTTGGCGTACTGAGCCTGGTTTTGTCTCCTGTGTTTCAGAAGCTGGATGCCAGCAGCCAGCTGGCTCTGATTGACGACCTGCACAGGGACCTGAGGGCCGTGACTGCGGACGTAAAGGGGCAGCATCTCCCCGGCTTCTGCCTGCCCAAGAAGGTACGGTTGGAGCCATTCCCAGAACACGCGCAGGCGCATATGTCAGCCACTGTGTGACCCGAGTTGGCACCCACGGCCTTCTATTGAAACGTCACGTTTCTGTTCCATGTCTTGGAGCGGTGCTCTGAATCCTCCGCTACGCTCTCTCCGCTACTGTCTTCTGTGAAACATTCTGGCGTTGTTTTTTTCAATTCGCTTTTGTGGTCGTTCAGGGCGTGACCTGCATCCTGCCCGTGCTCCGAGAGGGTGTCCTGACGGGCAGCCCGGAGCAGAAGGAGGAGGCCGCCAAGGCACTGGGCGCCGTCATCAAGCTGACCTCCGCCGAGGCCCTGCGGCCCTCCGTGGTCAACATCACGGGGCCCCTCATCCGTATCCTAGGAGACCGCTTCGCCTGGACGGTGAAGACCGCCCTGCTGGAAACCCTCACCCTGCTGCTGGCTAAGGTCCGTACTGCCGTCTCTGTACCGGACATGTTCCCGCAGCTTCATCCCTGCTGCCACGGCCGCAAGCAAACACGATGCATATTTCTGCCGGACATGCATGCGTGACTGTAGGATAATTGTCGCATATGGCATTCTGAGTAACCATTCATAACAGAATGGTAGTGAACAAGTTCAACTTCTTCTAAAACTCCCAACCAGTTGCGCGTCTCCCCTTCAAACAATTACTACTGGTTGATTGGCGGAAAGAGGGCCAATGGAACTGGGATTTGGCTCAGCGGGCATCCGCGGACAGATGTCCGTCTACTATGTGTAGACGGGGGGGGGGGGGGGGGCGCAGATGCCAGTCTACACTAACCCCTAACCCCCACCCCCTCCTTGCAGGTGGGCCTGGCCCTCAAGCCCTTCCTGCCCCAGCTGCAGACCACCTTCCTGAAGGCGCTGCAGGACGTGAGCCGCGGCGTGCGGCTGAAGGCGGCCGAGGCGCTGGGTCAGCTGGTGGCCATCCACACCAAGGTGGACCCGCTGTTCACCGAGCAGCTGGCCGCCATCCGCACCGCAGAGGACGCCGGAGTCAGGTGGGCTGGGGGGGGGGGGGGGGGCTCGCGGGGGGGGGGGGCCTCGCGCTGCTGCCAAAGCTTTTGCTTTTTAAGTGGCGTTGAGCTTGGTTCACAGCGGAGAATCTTTGTAAGACTGTGCAGATTAGCCAGACTCCCCCCCCCCCTACTGTTTTCATGTTTTTGAAACGCGATATTTGTGACGCCTCACATCCCGAGTAACCGCTTGTCACAAACACACTAGACATGTCGCGGCATTGTGCATTTTCGGAAGAAAATGCGTGCGGTTGCGTCAGCCAACGCGTCGTGTGCGCAATATTCCGCGGGCATGCTGACATGCTAATGCTAGCGAGGCTAGTGAGCGAGCACGCCGAGTTTCAAGTCCCTGGGTCGCTTCGAAGTGTACTTGTGATTGATTGAATAATGGGGCTGATTGTTTGGTTTTGTTTGGTTGTGTGTTATGGCGCCCCCTGTCGCCGAAGAGGTACTTTACTTTTTGGAGGCCTGCCTACATGCGGTTTCTATGTGTACCAACGTTGACAACCCTGAGTTGTTCCCCTTTGGAATGGTTGAAGTCAGCGTTTTCTTTCCACCATTGACTTCCATTATAGAAAATGGCTCGGTGAGCACCTGCAACAGTGGTAATTGGAAATTGACCCTGTGATGTCATTTTGTTAGCTATCAAAACAGAACTTTCCACATCACCTAAGGGGGAGGTCCTTGATGGGCACACCAAATCGTAGGCCTCTGGGGTTCTTTGAAGCAGACTTGTGATTGGTTGAATAATGGCGACTCATTTGCATAATCGTATTTTTGCATAGATCTGCCATAACTCTGCAATTTTTTTTTTCATAATCAAAACCAAAATAATACCATAAGGTCGGGCAGTATTAAGGAGTATGTGGACCAAATCCGGGGTCAATTGGGTTTACGGGTCGGTTTTCACGATTTTCCCAAATCTTTCAAGGTACAGGAAAATCTATCCCGACGGACCTTATTACCCATATGGTCCGTCGTAATAGATTTTCCTGTACCTTGACAGTTAAAGCAAAAAGATTCAGCATGTCAAATAAGGCCCAGATACCAAGTTTCAGAATGTTTTATAAAATGGGGCGCGGTTCGCGGCCGTTTAGGTTTGACCACGAGTTATAGCGCCCCCTGTGGTCACAGCAGGACACTTTTTGGAGACCTCCTTACTTCCGGTCTACATGTGCCAATTTAATTTCAGAATTATCAGGTGTTCAGGTTTGGAGTGGTTGATTCTAGCATTTTTGCCCCATTCACTTTCCATATTAAATATTAACATTATAAATATTAATAAATAAATAAAAAGTCTGCATTGTTTGGTCTCTAAAAGTAGACTTGCACTGCACTGATATATGTCCGACTTTTTGGTAGGGGTTTAGTGTAAATCCCTAAAAAGCTGTCTGAGTAGATAATAATAAAGAAGAATAGTAATAATAAAAATCGGACTCATGATAACAATAGTGTTGCTTGCTTTGCAACCACACTAATAAAGTATCATCATTTGTGTGGTTATATGCCTGGGCAGCAATGTATTCTCTGTGTAGACTCCCTTTATAATTGTGCTTCTTCCCCCCAACAGGGAGACAATGCTCCAGGCTTTACGCTTCGTCATCCAGGGGGCTGGGTCAAAGGTCGATCCAGCCATCCGCAAGAACATCACCACCACACTGCTGGGCATGCTGGGACACGATGAGGTACGACGGGGCTGCCGGCGACGCCCTGGGGCCCGTCAGGCTGCTCTGTGTTGAGCAGGCATATGGGGCTCTATATTGTAGTACAAAGTATTCATACATGGACAGCTTCACATTCACACAGTGACGTGTCATTTATTCAACTAAATCGAAACCCGGATGTTGATCTCATAGGATGTGGTTTTGTTGAGAGAGCTTGTAGGCTGACTGTGTGTGTGTGTGTCTGTGTGTGGTATGTGTGTGTGTGTGTGTGTGTGTGTAGGATGCGACGCGCATGTCGTCAGCGGGCTGTGTTGGTGAGCTGTGTGCCTTCTTGTCGGAGGAGGAACTGAGAAGCGTGTTACAGCAGCACATCCTGGGTAGGTCGATTTAATGCCTGCAGCCTCCTCACCTAGTGCCTTCACCCAACACAGTGTGCTTTGGGACGATGAAAACCTGCCTATAAGTGTGAACCTTAAATGTTGTAGACAATGGAACTATGCTTAGGTGCCTATTTAATGAGTTTGGTACCTGACGCTGTCCATTGCCTATTCCTATTTGGTCATTTAGCGGACTGTTTTATCCAAGGCGTCTTGCACTGTATTATTGATGAATTTACATTAACGAGTACCCTGGAGACCATCCTGATCAGGTGACATCACATTCTGTTTCGCTACACGCATCAGTCTGGACTCTAGCCGCTCACATCCATCGCCTAAGATTACGACGTTATAGGGGACTGTGTGGACTGAGGTTATCTGTCAAGGGCAGTCCTCCCTCCAAGTGAAGTGGATGTGGGCAGCTAGAGGTCCAGACTGATCCATGTAGCGAAACACAATGTGGTCAGGATGGTCTCCAGGTTATGAGCAGGTAGGGGTTCGGGCAGTGGGGGGGGCAACATTGCTTCCCAGAGGGCCTTACTGACTCGCGAGACACACCCGTGTGTCTAGCGGTATATAACGGCCTACGAGACGGTCTGGCAGCAGCACTCTGCTCGATAATTCTACACATTAGGCGAATTGCAAAGTCAACTAAAACGCAATCAACCCGGAGACGTCAAACATTTCAAAATGTTCCCAGTGGATGTATTTGCGTCGCGACTATTGCGCGATGCAAACGCATTGCATGGATATAGTTGTATAGCAATGGGCTGTCGTGTCCCTGCAGCCGATATATCTGGTGTGGACTGGATGGTGCGTCATGGCCGCAGCCTGGCCCTGGCCAATGCGGTCAAGTCTGCCCCCGAGCAGCTGTATGCAGAAGAGTACAGAAACACCGTGACGGAGACCATCCTCGCTAACGCCACTGCAGACCGGGTAAGTGCATTACAAATATTGGAGTCACATTTCTTTTTTGCATTGCGTGTTTAAAATGGGTTTCGCAAGGGGGCTTTTGGGCTCTTCGTTAACAAGGAAGGAAGTCTTGAGAAGGAACGCAGAGTGGGGGGGAACCCTCCTTCCAGGTATGGTAAAGACAATGGGTATAATGGTTGACCTTCACAGTAGTGTTACAAGCAACCATTTTTCAAACGGAAAACAGGCGTGCGTTTATGGGAAATGGGTCCACGGTTTCATGCGGTACGGCACGCCTAAACTGGTAGTGGAAACGCAAACCAGCGTGGTTCGGTACGGCAAAATGGTGCCAATGGAAAAGCGCCATAACCGTGTGTGTGTGTGTGTGTGTGTGTGTGTGTGTGTGTGTGTGTGTGTGTGTGTGTGTGTGTGTGTGTGTGTGTGTGTGTGTGTGTGTGTGTGTGTGTGTGTGTGTGTGTGTGTGTGTGTGTGTGTGTGTGTGTGTGTGTGTGGCCGCCCCTCCTCTCAGATTCCCATCGCCACCAGCGGAATAAGAGCTATGGGCTACCTGATGAGGCATCAGCTCAGAGCAGAGGGAGGCAGCGCAGTACCCCAACGCATCATCACACACTTTGTCAAGGTAAGGCTGCCTTCGCATCATAACACGTTTTGCCCTGCAAGGCTTCTCAACACGCGCTCAAACCACCCGCAAAGCCTCTCCGAGTGCAGGACGTGAAATGTCGTCAACCGTGAGTACAACAGCAAGGTCGCCCTGATCAGAGGATTACCAAAGTAAGCCAAGCCCTCTCGTCGTGTGTACGTTGAATCTCCTTTACGGTTTTGGTTTTTATTTGAACGTCTTTCGCTCCCTGCGCAGTGTCTGCAGAACCAGTCGAGCGACATCCGCCTGGCGTCGGAGCGCGTGCTGTGGTGGGTGTGCCGGGAGGAGGCCACGCCCCCCTTGGATGCCGGCCTCATCAAGCCTCTGCTGAAGACCCTGCTAGACAACACCAAGGACAAGAACACCAGCGTCCGGGCCCAGAGCGACCACACCATCATCAGCCTGCTCCGCCTGCGCCAGGGAGAGGAGACCATGCAGGTTAGCCCCGCTAGTGTTTGCTGCTAGCTCCTACCCCCCCCCCCCCCCGTTTATTGGGGGGGGGGGGGGGGGGCCTCGAGGCTGAAAAGCTATTCCCTTCTGGTTGTAATCCGGTGTGGTGAGCGCGATATTGGGTTGTTTTCTGACGGCGCGGTTGTTGTGGTTTTGTCGACGTCTACAGGGTGTCACTGCCATCCTGGACGCGGCCAGTAACGACCTCCTGGCGGAATGCCACCGGCGGTCATTGAAGAAGATAGCCGGCCTCCCAGATTCCAACGAAGAGATTGATGACACCATCCTGACGTGATCGGGACTGATTGACGCAAGCATACGGAGAAAAGCCCTCTTTAGCTTGATTGAAGTGTCATAAATACATAAAAGAATGCAAATCCCAAGCACAAACTCGACGCATCTTCGATTTATTTGGCCATTTATGGATATTGGACCGTGTCTGAATTGGCTTAACCTTTCTTTACCTATTTTTTCCCCCTTCATTGTTTTAGAGTCCACATTTATAATTTTTTATCCTACAAACTGCAGTTTTTTTTTTATGTTACATGATGTTGGAAAGAGATGCAAGTTCTTTTTTCGACATGTGATTTCAGTGTGCCAGTTATTTTACAAAAATAACTTTGAGAACCAACGAAGACACTGATAAGTAATTACTACCCCAGTTTTATTTGGACCTTGTGTATTTGTGAGGGAGCAACTTGATATAACAAAAGAAATGACATTCTGATCAGTGAAATGGTTGTAAAAAAAAAAGCAATACAAATAAAAATATGATCTGATTTCAGTTTCCTTTTTGGTTATTCTGAAATCGTTTGTTTTAATAGTAAACCTTAACTTAATGTTAATCACGTGTGCAAACTTGTGAAGTATATCTTTTTTTAAAGTTAAATATAACGGAACGAAGCTACCGTGCTACTATTGCGCGTCGAGTCTGCGCATTGAGCCTAGGTCTGATAGCTGGGTGCAGTCACTGCCAGAGAAGGAAGCGGTGTTTCCGGCTATTTGCAACGGAGTGAGAGGACTGCTGACACCGCGAAACCCCGTGAAAAACGCCGCCGGCTCGGGGGCTAGACGTTTAGTAGCGGTCTTTTTTTTTAAACTTCATACCGGTTTGAGCTGTTTAATTACGGGCCACGGGTTCGAACAGCTAGAGAGGAAGAGCGAAGACGGCATAAGGCGGGGGTGACCCACCAACTACCGGCATGGCCAGGGACTACGATTACCTCTTCAAACTGCTCATCATCGGTGACAGTGGTAAGCCGACTCCGGGGATGCGTTACGGGATATGGGCCTTAACGTGTTTTTGCAAGGCAAACAGACTCAGTGGGGCACCGTGTGTGTGGTTACGACTCTTGTTGATTTATTTTAGGTTTTCTATATTCAAACCACGTATGCATTAAATACATACTAGATCAATTAAATAGTAATGTCAGGGTGGAGGTTCGTATCAGGGGTGGTCATTTCAACCGATCAGGCCGGATATCGACTGCAGGTCTGGGAACGTTTCAATCAGGTTACGCCATTGGTCATGTACGCATCATGGGTTAAAGGAACGGACATAAGCTAGTTTGTGGATGTTTTTATGTGTATTTGTATGCTTAGCTGGCTAGGTAGCTAGCTGAAAGTTATAATATTTGCCATCTTAGCTATGTAGCTAGCACTAGCTAGCTTGTGGAACTGGCCTGTAACTTGTGGATTGTCTACATGCGGGTAAGAGTTGAACTAAAACTGTAGGTTGTGTGTGTATATCTATCTATATAGATATAGATATATAATTACTTGATTTAACCTTGCAAGCAATTTGAAGATTGATGTAGAACCGACTTCTGCACACATTTAGTTTTGCAAAATGTAGGGTCTACAGTGGCAATTTGCTCCGAGTGCATCTTTGGTCACACCTCGACTGTAAATGTGTCCCTGAATGTGGTTTATGACTATTACTTGACACCTACCGCGGTTTAATTAATGCCAGTGAAGATCCTAGTGGAACTGTATTAATAATTATTTTTTTCAACCTCCTACATTGTTTTGTTTTATTGGTTTTAGGACAATATTGGACTTCTAAACGGTTCTGACTTTCCAAATCGTTCTCCACCCTCGATCCCTTTTGTAGGATAAGATTCATTCATTGACAATCATTCATTGACATTCCCCATCCTGGCACCACCCCATCAGCTGCAGCACAGCCAGTCTTTGCTGCAATACACAGGGGCCTGTGTCCCCTCAGCTGCACCGGGCAAGCATCACTAACTATACCCAAAGTTTAGACTGAGAATCAGCCAACAGACAATAGTTTGGTATTTGTCTTATAATCAGGTGGAAAATCTGTTGGATTCAACCCTGATAACCTTCTAGGCTCCCGCCAATTTACTTTGTTGTGATCATGTGTTAAACCAGAGTTGTAATTGTGATCATGTGTTATTCCAGAGTTGTCATGGTTGTATTGGTACTGTCAAAGTTTTGTACTAACTTCTTGTTATGTATGCATGCGTGCAGACGCACACACTCAAATGCAATCTAGTGCTTCCTTTGTGTTTTACCTTTAAACAAGTTTGAGGTTTTTATTCCTTGCTTTGCACATTCAAAGGCACTGCCTACCGAAAGGAGATGTTCCCTCTTCTGCTTTGTAGACTCAAGGCTATTGTCAGCTTAAACAAAACCTCAGCGCTGGGCAGACCACGGAAACATGAGCGCTTTAACATTGGGACCAATCAAACATAAGAAACCAGGAAACACAACAGACAGGTTGGGGAGAGAAAAGGGGACCCTCCCACATACTGAGCCACAGAGTTGTCCATGGTAACCTGAACACCTTTTCATCAGTTATGGACAGTTATCATCTCTTCTTTCTCTGCACTACCCCAGACCACATCTCTTTCTGCATCAGTTTAAATAGAAAATAAATGAACGGAATCCGTCAACTGTTGTATCTTTTATATATGTGTAGGGGTAATACATCTATGAACTGTATTTTATATTGGTTATACTATTATACTGTTATACTATAGTATATTGCATTCATCTTTATGTCTTACTCAGCAGTGTTTTGTCTGTGATCATATTACCATGTGCTACTTGTAATTCACACACACACACACACACACACACACACACACACACACACACACACACACACACACACACACACACACACACACACACACACACACACACACACACACACACACAACAGTGTTCTAGTTTCAAGCATACAGTGTGGCTAGAACCTATGGTAATGGACTTTTTAATGTAAAGTGTTTAATAAACAGTAATATCTGTCTCTGATCAGGGGCCCAGAGAGAAACTAACATTACCGGATCTGTGGTAACAATTTGTACACATAAGTTCAAATTTGATTGTCATCAAAAACCGATTGGAAAGGTCTGTTGGAAAAAACGTCCCATATCGTATATGTAGAAGAGCTGGTTCTAATAGGCCTGGACAGCAGCTGGGCCTCACTTCAAGCTCAGGCGTGTGCTTTCACTATAGGAATCGGCGGGTATAACGAGTGTCACTGGAACCCTGCTCCATGTCTTGGTGCACTGGTTGTTGATGCAACGGACTCATGCCATATCCCCTCCTGATGTGCATGTGCGCAAACATAAAGAAACGCTTATATGTTCTATCACCGAGCCGTTTCCTTGTTTTTCGTCCCTTCAGGAGTGGGAAAGAGCAGTCTCCTCCTGCGATTTGCAGACAACACGTTTTCAGGCAAGTTCTCGCGTCCCTTCACACCTCCAGTCACAAAACTTGTGTGTTGTTAATTCTTTCTATAGCTATTTTTATCCTCAATGTGTGTGTGTGTGTGTGTGTGTGTGTGTGGTCTGCAGGTAGCTACATCACCACAATCGGCGTGGACTTTAAGATCCGGACGGTGGAGATCAACGGCGAGAAGGTGAAGCTACAGATCTGGGACACGGCCGGGCAAGAGCGCTTTCGCACAATCACCTCCACGTAAGGAGAACGCACAACCCACACACACAACCCACACACAACAAACACACACCATACACAGAGTACAAACCCACAAGAAGCACAAACCAACAGCCAAGAAAAGCTAAGTGTGCACATGAAATAAGCCAACGATAAAAAAAAAAAAAAAAAAAGCAAAACATATAATGTTCAAATAACTATAGATTTGAAAAAGCATTCTGTGCTCCGAGCATTGCGCACTATTTCACAGGAAGGCAGCTTATAGAGGGGCAGAATAGCTTCGTGACTGACAAACATCTTGGACTCACCACAGATGCGGATCACGGATGTACAAAGTGAGGTTCGTGGTCTCGTAGTGCTACGTAGAATAGTGTATTAAATGGCTGTTCGCGAATGAGGGGGGCTATGATGGAGTGGGTGGGTTCTGGAGACGTAAAATAGGCTGTCACTCTTTCGTAGAAGGTTGGTATCCAAAACGAAATCGTTGCGATACAACTGCACACCTTTCATGTTATGAAAAGCAACCTGTATTCACGTGCCGCAGTGCAAGTAGACGTAGACTTCCAGCCCTATACCATAGGATCTCATTAAGTGCAGTGATTAATAACACCTGCATAAGAGATGTGCTCAATTACGTACTTTCATTTTTTACTAAAACTGGAAACAAACAACAAAAAAACAATAATAGAAAGGGTTTTCTCTGGCCACGTGTAAAATTAGATCAGTCGTTTTAAAATAGATTAAAAATGAATAAGAAAAGAAAATAGAAATGTTGCGGTGAAAAAATACAATAGAACCTCTAATTAAAGAATGCCCATGTGATTTTATACATCTGTAGTGTTGTGAAATAAACGAATGCATAATAGTCGTCAAACCATGGTCATTCCTCAGACTGTAATCGTACCATCAAAATCTATAGTCGTTGCATCCCTAGTCCTCACCCAACGTTACTGAATTGGGACACCACAGCATTTCAGATGGGCTGTGGACGTTTGCTAGCCTGACATCGCCAGACCAATTCGCAAATGCTTATTAGCCTGGAACCGCTCTTCGTTTTTGATTCCCAAGCTGCGTTATCAACAGATGCAGACCAAAATGCCTCTTGACGCAATTCGATAGACCCACAACCAATCAGAGCAACAAAACGTGTGACGGCAGCCATCTTGGTTGTTTACGAAAATGCCTCAACGGCAATCCTATGTCCAGTCATCGTGTCAAACCCGCCCCATGTTAGATAAACAAGAGGCAGTGAACCCATATCCTTTTTATATTTGTGGTAATATGTCTTATATGATCATCAACAATATCACTCTCAAATGAGGGTCTTATTTCAATAAAGACCCTCATCTAGAGAAAACGGGAGTGAAATTCAAAGTCTTTGCTGCCAGTCTTCGCCAAACACCTTGTGAGCGTTGCACTCTGCTCCAAACGCATGTAGCGTTCTTTTATTGTTATTATTGTTCACGACCAAGGGACACCAGCGGCGAGGTGTGTGGACGGTTTTGTTGCCCCATTTCACGGAGAACACCGTATCACAGAAATCCGGCCTCCCCCGTCTTCCTAGAACTCTCAGCCCAAAACTATATATATATATTTTTTGTTCCACGTCCAGGTGAAACAGGGGGTTCACTTTAAATAGGACATGTCTGTAAACTAGACCTACAATATATACCATCACAATGAATGGCATATCCTGAACTATGTGCCCTAAATTGACGTATATCAACATGCACAGTGGAGCCTCCGTGCTGTGGTTTTCATGGGCAGACTGGTATCCAGCGCGTCAGTCCAATACAAGGTTCCTAATGAGTTCTGCCCGGCCCTCGCAGACGGCTTGAACTCGATCATGTTTCTCACCATTAGAACCATACTTCCTGAATGGATTCATGGCATTTAAATGCTGCTTTACTATTGTATGGTTTCATAGCATTCAAATGCTGTTGTGCTATTGTACGATTCAATGTTTCCATTCGGGACGTGAGTTGATTATTTACAATTTGGTTATCCAGCAGACACTTTTGTCCAAAGCATGCTGCAGTCGATTCAGATACAGGTCATTCATATGCGGGTAGGGGTAAGGCCTCTTGTTCTAGGATACCTACAGGTAGGCTGTGGACTTGGGGGATCAAACCCTGTACCCTAGCCAATATTAATCTGCCCCAATTGTAGTGTTGTACTGCACTGTTCAGCAACACCCCTTTGCTGCGAGTGCCAGTGCACCTTCTGTTGCTTTGTGTTTCTGTCCTCATTCACCAAATGTAGATGTCTTTTGTTTGAATGAGTCAGAGAGCCCCAAACTTTCTGCAGAGAAAAGGCTTCTGGTTGTCTCGGCCTTGCATTTACCTTACCGGGGCAGCCGTGACCAAATAATGAATGAATTCACAAATGCATTGTTGTCTTGTCAAATAAATGCGTCCTAGTCCTCATCTGTGCCCCAAGTGCATGCCAGATTATATTTGGATTCTAGTCGACATAGCTTCGTCTTATTACCGTCTTAATTCGGCAGGAGACGCGTCTGCTGGCACACTGCTGCTCTTGTGTGTCATAAATGGGAGTTCTTCTTTACTGGCTCACGAGTGGTTGACGAGGGAAGAATGTTGTGATGCAGGACCCGGCTAGGGACACAACGCACTGAGGCAGCAAGGTGCTGGTTCTGCTGCGACCCATCACAGACGAGGCCTGACTTGTTATTGAGCAAGGCAACCTGGACGTCAATCACATCGATGCCTCTTTTGGATTTCTCACCGGCGTGGCGCCGAGTAACACATTTCATAGCTCTAAGCTGTCTTTAGAATTAAGCCCGTGGAATACACGGTGCAGAAGAGTGGGTAGGGCAGCAGGGGTAGGCTCTCGACCGGAGAGCTCTGATGGCGGGGAATCGCAGAGCCCCAAACGGCCCAGACACGACAGGGATACTCCAGTTGAATAAAAGCCATCTTCCTCAGTCACTGTGCAGGCGTCCCTCGTTGGTAGCGGAGCTTTGGGCCGGTTGTTTGCCAGTGCAGAAGCAGAGCAGTGTGGCGCCTCATTAGGGACCCTGAGTGCACTTCCACAGAAAGGACAGGCTGTCGCATGGGCCTCTGCCGGTCGTCCGCATCCCTGGATCCTCATTGTAAGGATCTCCATGTTACAATGGGTTGCGGCAATTTGTACCAGAAATGAGGGCGCATTTACCCGTGCTTATTTCTTTAAGTTGAATCTTCTTCTTCTTTTTTTTAAGTTGAATCTTTTTTGTTTGTCGTGACTCTAGGTTGGAGGTAATGTGCTGATACAAGGATATACCTAGGTATTGGTGTCGGAGCATGTTTTTTTTGGTCATTAAAAATGTGATGCCAAGCGATCCATTTCTGATTTATGAAAGGAAAGCGAGTCACTTTGATCATCTCGAGGGGTTGGAGCCTCATTCGATTACTGTGTATTTCATATTTATTTATTTGACTTGACAGTTGTTAAAGATGGCTTTATGGACATGTTATCAACCTGATGATGTGGAACTGGTGGCTGGGGGGTGCAGTCTGGCGATTCTACCAGACCTTCTTCTCGCTCACTCACTCTCACACACACTCAAACGGGCACCTGTACCCGGTGGCCCATTTCCTCTGGGGCACATCCTGGGGACACACACACACACACACACACACACACACACACACACACACACACACACACACACACACACACACACACACACACACACACACACACACACACACACACACACACACACACACACACACACACACACACACACACACAAGACCTGACAAAGGCTTCTTTGTGTTGGTGTTTTGTGCAGTGTGGCTCTACTGGCCATGCTGCCAGGCTCTCCAGCGGGCAGCCGGTGGCCCCTCATAGGTCCTCAGACTGCATGTCACCCGCAGCAGCACAGGCTGGAACAAACCCTCACACGCTCTCTCTCTCTCCTGGGCCCCGCAGTCCTCCCTGCTGCTGCTGCCTCAAATCAACCACTAACACACTAAACAGAGTCCTAGTATCGGGTGAGTTTGAAGGTTTGGTCATGGAAGCAAATCATTTGTGTGGCATACGTATAGAGACCAGAAGGTTAATTATGGTTTATAATATACAATTATTTACTATCAGAACGAATAGGAAACAAACATTCAACATAGGTTAACACTGAATAAATGCAATAATAATGTAGACAACTGGTGTGATTCCCATCACATCAAATGCCTTGTTTCAAACGTCTCTCAAACGTTTTAGAGGTAGTATACTGAACATTGATTAAATAAAATAAGAAGTTAAGTCTTTCAACCGTGCTTATAGGCATCATATCTTTTGCGATACAGTACTTAATTGCGCTGGTTATTTATTTGTATCGCCTCAATTTCCTTTGGTATGGGGTATTGGCTGAAAGAGCGGACACAATTGTTGGTTGTCAAGCTTGGGAAGTTTGACTAGCAGTAGGGCTGGGCTGTTGGCTCTACTTGTGGTTGGGGGGGGTGGGGGTGGGGGGGAGGGGAGGGGGGGGGGGGGGGGCGACGCTACCATGGTAGTGTAAACTCAAGCTTTCTGAGTGCTCTGTGGGGTGGTACCTTTTGAGATGGTGGAAGATGTTGGTGGTGTTTCCCGTTCTTCTGAGGACTGGTTGCCGACACATTTTGCGCCTAATGCTAGTCTGTGCTTCAGAGTTCAGGTAGCAGAAACCGTTTGCAGAGAACCGAAGCGGCATCACCGTTCTTCTGTACAATTTCTCTTGTCTTTGGCCCCTCGTTTTGGGCATCGTGGGTGGGAGGGGCCGAAAACATGCCTCATCCATGTGCGTGTGTTTATCTGCCGTACGATTGGCTAACGGACTCAAAAAAGAACAACTATCGTCAATACGTCTCACACATTCATCAATCGTTATTGTGGAAGGGTTTGCCGTGAAAATGTTTGCGATCACTTTAGTCAGCGTTAACTACATGTCGACGCGGTTGAGACATTTTCTTTGGGGGGGGGTTGTGTTGTTGACCGCCGTTTCCTCTCCTCCTCCTCCTGCAGATACTACAGAGGGACGCACGGGGTCATCGTGGTGTATGACGTCACCAGCGCCGAGTCATTCGTCAACGTGAAACGGTGGCTACACGAAATCAACCAGAACTGTGACGACGTGTGCCGAATATTAGGTGGGGCGTCTTCCTCTCTCTTCTCCCTTCTTTTTATTTTTTTTTGTTTTTGCCGTGGAACCGACGAGGCTCAACTTTGTCTAGTTCAACTTCCTGGCGTCGTTGTTGTCGTCGTCGTCGCTTAACTCGATGAGGGCGTCTTGATCGGGTGCGAGCGATTCGATTCGTGCCGTGCCCCCCCCTCCCGCGCGCGCTATGACGTTAGTTCCGTCGTTTCCGCACGCGCCGATACAGAAGGTCGCGGTTTGCGCCTAGTTGGTTTCCCGAACCGCCAATGAACACAGAAGAAGAAGAAGAAGAAGAGCATTTGTTAATGTCGCTCCGGTGTGGAAACGTGCACCAAAGTCCAGGTGGCCGAGCCCCCCTGCAGTGGGGAGGGGGGGGGGGGGGCGCTGACCTTCGCCCTCTGTCCACCCCAGGGGTGAGATGAGATTGTAATTCACCCGGCCAAATGGAAACCCGGGAACGGTTCTGTGTAGCACGCGGGCCGCCGCGCGCGCGTCCTGATGCGAACGCCGAAGCCTAACGCGTTGTGTTGGAACGAGGATTATTGACGCATTACAAAATAAAAATAAAAGACCATGGCCTACTTTGCTGCCGTCTCACGACGCAGGACTTCCTAAGAAGAGCCGCGCCGCTGAGATCGACGGTGAGATCAACCCTCAACCAGAAGACTTCTGCTCCGTCCTTTCACCACAATATCCTACGTATTCAGAGGAGTCGATCATAATGGGGTTTAACTTTTTCAATCCAAGTGTAAAATAGTGTAACGGACGGCAGTTCGCGGATGGGGGGGGGTTATGATCAGTGGGTGTGTCTAAGTGTGCGTTTGGAGTGCTCTTTAATGCAGCCATGTTTTGGAGACGTTTGTTTTTTTGTGTTGTTTCCCTGTTTGATTACTAAAAGTAAGGCTAGTAGTAATAGTGGTAGCTATTTTGGAGAAAGCTTGTATCCAAAACGAATAGACATTTTTCGTATTGCAATATTGTGTTACTTTATTTAATAATTAAAATAATTCCATATAATATATTAATATAAAATAAAATGATATGCAATGTTACCGGCCAATTGAAATTCTAGTCTGCCAATGGCCTACTGTTATCAGTATGTTGGAGACGATGGCCTTCCTGCTTCATCAGCTGTGGTCGTGCAGTTCAGAGGACGAGATCGGCGCGTGCTGCTCACCAATTACACAGCAGTCCACATCCGTGTTTTGGTACCGTTGGTTTTCCCACCTGATTCGAGCCGTTCGCTCGTGCCCCTGAACCGTACCCGAGACCACCTTTTCAGGTGGACCCGGGCACGGTTCCCCGATCCGCACTCGGATCAGTGTTCACACTAAACAAACGAACCGGACTTTGGATCCTGATCTGAAATCACGCTGAATCTAGACGTGTGTGTGTGTGTGTGTGTGCGTGTGTACGTGTGTGCGTGCGCTCTCAGTTTAAAAACGTTGTTGTTCTGCCCGTTCTAGTCGGGAACAAAAACGACGACCCCAACTCGAAGGTTGTGGAGACGACTGACGCGCAGAAGTTTGCGGAGCAGATGGGCATCAACCTGTTCGAAACGAGTGCGAAGGAAAACATCAACGTCGAAGAGGTGAATGTAGTTGCGTGTTTGTGATGGTGCAACTTGCAATCGTCCGTTTTCTGGGCCGGACTCAATTCACGCACACCTTGTTCCCTCTTTGCCAGATGTTCAACTGCATTCACGCACACCTTGTTCCCTCTTTGCCAGATGTTCAACTGCATTCACGCACACCTTGTTCCCTCTTTGCCAGATGTTCAACTGCATTCACGCACACCTTGTTCTCTCTGCCAGATGTTCAACTGCATTCACGCACACCTTGTTCCCTCTTTGCCAGATGTTCAACTGCATTCACGCACACCTTGTTCTCTCTTTGCCAGATGTTCAACTGCATCACCGAGTTGGTGCTGAGAGCTAAGAAGGATGTCATGGCTAAGCAGCAGCAGCAGCAGCAGCACGACGTGGTCAGACTCACCAAGAACAGTAAACGAAAGAAAAAGTGCTGCTAGCGAAACCAGTTTAAAGAGAAAACAAAGGCCAGCAGCATATCTTCTGCAACAAACACCCATTCGCCCACACACACACACACACACACACACACACACACACACACACACACACACACACACACACACACACACGTGATGGGACTCCAAGTATCTAAAAATATTGAATAAATATACACATTTAAGGAAAATAAATAAACTGAAAATGTCCCCTTTGGACATGCCAATCAATGAAGACTTACAGAAAAGAAAAATGAAAAAAAAATAAATGTACAGATTTTATTAAAAAGCCAGATCATGTTTTATTGGAATTCCGCAGCATCACCCAGAGATCCTCCTGTTTGCTTAGTTTTTTTTAATTTTTGAATTCCCCTCTTAACGGGATGTGTGAGCAAACAGCGGTCCGCCCTGATGCCCCCTATGGCTGCACCTGCTCATGCGTCCTCTCACCAGACGTGCAGCCACGCTCTCTGGCAGAAGATGAGGGGAGCGCGTGTCATTGCCTTCTGATCGGAGGGCTTTTCGGAGGAGTGGAGGGGCCAGGGGGTTTCCTTCGTGCGTTTCTCACCTCTTTAACCGAGGGATGTTTAGAGAATAACTCCATGGACGTAACTGGTGACCGTGCAAGGATTTATTGTTTCTGTTGGTGTTGTTTTGTCTTGTCTGTGATTTGCCAACCCCACCCCCATTTGTGCTGAGCCAACAACAGTATATATCTATTTTTTACACTGTGCAGAGCAGTGTACTCCCCCTCCATCATTTGTTTGTGTTTTTTATTATAATGATCTCCCAAAATGATCTCAATGAAAAGAATGCTTTTATGAATTCAAGTGGCAGCCGGTCCAGACAGACTGTTCAGCCTCCCCTCCCATCCCGCTATCCTGCTCACTCCACCCCCAACACACCCACATATCAGCACTTGGCATGGCAGCAGAGCATTCACCTCCTGTATTGGACCACTTGAGAGAGATAGAGACACACACACACACACACACACACACACACAAGCGCACACACGAGGCTCTTCACTCGGTGAAGGGCTGAAGACCAGAGGAGCAGTCCACAGGGTTTTCTCAGGGCCCAGTAAGACCAGGACTTAAGACCCAGTATGACTCCCCACCCCCGCTCCCGTTGTTCCCTTGGCATGTGCCACTTTTCTTTTGAAAGAGTCTGCGTGCGGTAGATGTGTCCCCCACGGTGTGTTCAACAAATCCAACTGTTAACAATGTGGCTTTGCAGCATGCAGAATCTTCCTGTTAAACGGATGGTGACGTGTCATGGTGTGTGGTTTAATTATGGTTCTATTAAGAGACTATTCATATTCTCTTAACCACCCTGCTCGCTGTTATTACCAATTCAACTGAAGTGATACCGAAGTGTTTTTTTATCCGTTTTTTTTATTATTATTTTTTTAAAGAATGAAACAAACCGATCTGTTCTGCAAACTGCTTTGGGGTGGGGTGGGGTAGGTTGGAGGAGGAGGAGGATGAGGAAGGTGGACATGATGTGATGTTAAAGTCGAATAATGTTCCTTATTACTAAGAAATGTATCTGTTTCTATTTTAATTTTATTTTTTAATGTATATGTTGGGAGAACAGTTGAAAATTCACAAGATTTCCTTTAATCGTCTTTGGATTAGGATGGGGGGGGGGGGGTTACAGTACAAGGCGGGAGTCTGCTGTGCTTCTCTGGGGGGGGGGGGGGGGGGTGGAAAAATGTAGACTCCAGATCACACACACACACACACACACACACTGATAAACTCAGTGCAGCAGTGCCAACAACCCTCAGACTGAGAAGATGGCATCCAATCTCAGACTGTGATTTAATCTTCATTATGTGTATGTATATGTAAATATATATTATATAATTGTGTGTTTATATTCGATATAGAACACACACACACACACACACACATTAGCATACATTAGTGCATGTTTACATGCTGTGTGCTCTTAATTGAAACGCATTATCAGCTGTGGTTTGCTGTACACTGGAGAAAGGATGTGCTGTTCTCCCCCCCCCCCCCCCCCCCCCCCTTACATGAATTGAATCAATAAACGTTTTAGAAAAATAATAAATATTTGACACAAAAATAAGAACTTGCTGTCACTGATTTTATATACAGCTGTAGGCTTTTTCACTATGGTCTAGCTTTCTTTCTTTTTCTGCTTAGGCTACATTGACATTGCTAGTCTTAATGCTAAATTCAGACCCATTTTCTTCAATTGTAGTTCCATTGATTAAATTACATTTTGCCATTTGTTCCGCCTATTACTTAATCCATGGGAACATTTCAACTTTTAAGTGTCTCCATTTAATTGAATGGGAAAGGATTGAGTAGCGACAACAAAATCTGATCCTATAGGGGCCTCGTCCAGCCAAGGCACACAAACGTGAACCCAGAGCACGGATAAAATGAAAATTCCTTGCATGTTTAAGAAAAATGCCATTCATCCCCCCCCCCCCCTCTCTCTCCGTCTTTCTCTCTCTCGCTCTCTCTTTGCTCTCTCTCTCTCTTTGCTCTCTCTCGCTCTCTCTCTCTCTCGCCTCCAGTCTCTACCTCATTCTCAGTGTCAACCATGACCAGGCCTGGAATATGGTCATTTTAGGGGCAAGGCCACTTGGCCTGAAGAGGGGCACATTTTTTGAGGGCACAAAGGCCACATGCCAGGGCATAAAGGTCATAAGGTAAAAAGAAAAGAAAACGTGATTTTGATTTCACTTTAAGACTATTCGATTTCTAAGAGCATTAATGCCTTTATAATAAACTGGGTAACACACTATTTTTTATCAAAATAATGATTTGTTGTTCATATTAAGGTTTAGAAAAGGTTTAGGGTCCCATACCATCAGTACAATCATTGAAGCCTCGGGGCACTAAAACGTACAAGTAATGTTGAAAAGCATTTTCAATTGAACCAATCAATTCAGTTGTATTCAGAGTCCTCGTTGTTTGATGATGGGCAATCAGGGGGCTTTCTGGTGCTTCTTTGGCCCACAAAGACTTATGTTTGGCCTCCTTTTGGCAGCTCCAGCTACCCACCATCTTGCCAGAGCGCTTGACTCTGATACTCGGCAGGAGCACAGGCCTGTGACTTGACGACCAAGAGATCTTCTATGGTCCCTGTGGTAAGGCTTAAGCGCCAGTCTCCCTGCATCCGCGTCATTCTAGAAAACCGGCGCTTCTACCTGGAGAGGTGGACACAGGGAAGACCAGTACTGTTTTGATCAGGTGCAACAGATTTGTGTACTTCTCCTGCATGTGATTCCAAGAAGACTTTCCAAAGAGGGAGGAAACTTTGGCCCTTGAGGTAACGCAACATTTCTTGCACAATGTACAAACCACCTTTTTAGTTTCATGATCATTGGAAGAAGGCTACCCCATTCGAAGGAGTGTGTCTTACCTGCAACGTCGGTGGGTCGTGTTTCCAATGAGAGCGCTCACACCGGCGCTACCATGGAGGTGTTAACAGCAATGTAACCTCATCTCTGCTCAAGCAGCAGCCATTCTATTCCACTGGAGTCATCCGACCTGCGTTCTCTGTCTACTTTACAAGATCAAAATCAAGAATACAATGTAAACGAGGGCTACACGCAGAATAACGAAGCGCACGCAAATCAGGACAATGTTTAATTCAGGGATTAGGACAACTACATTAAGGGCCTTATGTCCGCAACCTAAACTTGCGTCAGTTGCCATCAGTTTCATATAAGCGAATCCATTGCAGAATCTTTGCTAAGCACATGGAGTTACATGATTATTGGTAGGCTATTTTAGATTCTGAAAACAACCATTCAAAGTTGTCTCTAATCCATTTCGCTGTAGCCATTTGACCACCGTCGCCTGCTAAACCCTAAGCAGTGTGGCAGTGTTCGCAGTGAGTTCAAGCAGTCATCGTGATCATTTGAAGAAGGCTACCCCCTAACCCTAACCCCATCCAAAGGGGATGTGCGTCTTAACGGCGACGTCGGCTGCGGCTGCGCCTGTGTGGTTGCGCTCACACCGGCGCAGCCACACAGGTGTCAACCGCGCTGTAACGTCAGCTCTGCTCGAGCAACGGCAGAGCCGAGAGCCGAGAGCCGAGAGCCGGGAGCCGGGAGCCGAGAGCCGGGAGCCGGGAGCCGAGAGCCGAGAGCCGAGAGCCGAGAGCCGAGAGCCGAGAGCCGAGAGCCGAGAGCCGAGCTGCAAGTGAGCTCAAGCAGCCTTATTACCTCCGTATACGGCCTTGTCGAGCGGCAAGACGCAATGGGAGAGTCCCGCGATCGACCACAAGACGTGCATGGGCGCCGTGGCTCACCAGCCATACAAAGAAAGTGTTCCTGTAAGTGGCAGCGAGAATCGTATCAGTTGTTTTGCACACGTTAGTCTAAATCCCCTTTAAAAAAACAGCCAATGAAATAAAAACGTATACGACTCAGAACTCAATTTACTATTATTATTATTATTATTATTATTTCCTGATCATAACGTTTTTCTTGTTTTTATATTTCGGGAACTTTTCACACTTTCTTTTCACTCTTATTTATCAAAACGTCTTAGGAATATATGAATGCCTTGTTATCTGAAGTGAACTAAACTTGTTGTGCAAATTATTAGTTATTGTCATTTTTTTAATTACATAGATTTATATTTTCGTTAAATTTCGTTCTTCCTTTTCATAAATTGCAAAACCATGTGTGGACTAGACTGTATATTACACAGTGGTCTAAAACGCTCATGCAATATACAATTAATGCATTATATCCTGATCACATCGTGGTTTTATGTGAATATTTAAAAAACGACCCCATAGTAAACAACAAACTATTAAAGATTATTTGAGGTAAAAAGAGGAAGTGTGGCTGTAATATCTACATATGCATATCACAAATTGTAGATCTTAAAAAGGCTAATGTGTGCTGGTCATTTTAATCTGCAGGAGAGCACTTCTTTGGAAAAAAAACGAATTGGAAAGAAACACTTAATACCTGCAGTATTAGTCATTAGTAACTAGTAATACATGTGCGCTGAATCCATTGACAGGGGCCCATTTTGTAGACATCGTTTGACCTCGGCTAGGTTTCCATTGGCAGAAGCTCAGTCTGTGATCTGTCCGTCATTCTTGATAAAAAAAAAAGAATAGAGAGGATATAGGTGAAGTGAAGCTTGATTCGCCCAGGTTTATATAGACATGGAGTTACAGGAAGATGTGAAGCACCTCCTCTTTTTCAACAGTAGATATTGTTGTTCATCGCTTTTTGTATGCAAATGAGGTTCCATGTAATGCTGGTGCAAACCGGCTTGTATACCGGAAATATTCACATGCAATCTATGTTGATGACTTCTCTCTAACATATAAAATAAAATGTTATTTAATTAGGGTACTACACAGACGACTTATGTTCCTATATGGCCTTCTTAAGATGCTGATGATATATCATGTTGTGGTGAAGTATTAACAATATGATAAGACATCAGGAGACAGTCAGTTATAGACAAGGGTTAATGAGACAGTGGACAAGAGGATTATCTCTATTGCTCTCTCTCACACACACACACACACACACACACACACACACACACACACACACACACACACACACACACACACACACACACACACACACACACACACACACACACACACACACACACACACACACACACACACACTGTCATATCGCCTGTCATACTTCCTGGAAATATTTACTATTTCAGTCATACTTGCAGGTTTCTGTGCAGAACCCAGGGCCGGCTAAAGGCATAGGTCATGCAGGCGGTCGCCTAGGGCGCGCCACCTTCTGGTGGGCGCTGGTAGTCCTCAAAGGACAAAACTAAAAATAGAAACAATAATACAAATTCGCCGGGCGCCCTTCCCCATGTTCTGCCTTGAGGTAACAAAAGAAAGAAAGAATTAAAGAAAGAAATACACTTTGCACCCCTCACAATTGTTCATCTTGTAGCCTACTTTGCGCACTGAAAGTGGGGGGATGGGTTACCGTTTGATGCGCATCACTTCAAGTCAGAGACGTGCAACCGAAAGTGCGTCCACATTTCAGTTTCCGCATTGATGAAAGTAAAATTGTAGTAACATGGTTTCGGGCACGAACACCACTAGCTGTGAATAGGGTGCTGACTTCAGGTTCGTGTGTCGGGCTACGTATGACTTCCGTACGAGGTGCGCAATAAAAAAAAAGAAGGAGAAACGAGGAGGAGGAAGGCACTTTATCTATCCAATTACACCTCTGCTCACAAATGTTGTCTACCAAATAACCAGAAACGTATTTTTGCTTCTTTTATTTTACAAAGCAAGCAAATGTGTGCGCAACCACCTCTCATACTGAAACGCCTGTGGTTTTGGTGTGATAAAGTTGACCTACACATAGGGAGAAGTGGGTCCCCTGTAGTGCCTATTCTACCATCACTAGTACCCCACTGCCAAGTCCATGGTGAGGGACCACTGTGTACCAACTCTGATTACTGTATGCATCCTCGTTGTCAAGCCAAGACGTCTGACGGGAGATCTGTGCACATTTAG
Organism: Lota lota; assembly: GCA_026745465.1. Lineage (NCBI taxonomy): Eukaryota > Metazoa > Chordata > Actinopteri > Gadiformes > Lotidae > Lota > Lota lota. The sequence continues at coordinate 132,311 of JACYXH010000056.1, read as the reverse complement.
TATGTGTACAGGTCTCACGGAACACGGCGGGGTTGTTGTGTTCCACTTTCCCCCACTGAACAGCAGCATGACTTCTGGTCACGTTTTGTCCGCTTTCCGGTGGACCTGCTGTGAGACATTAAACACTTTTTTTTGGTAAACGATACACAATCAAGATCGGCGCTCCAGCACGCCAATGTTGCCCTCAACAAAGCTCTGAAAGACAGACGTGTGTTACTGCATCTTACAACTTAGTACGTACTATTAACCTGCACCGACATATAAAGTACTTCAAATCAATAATCAACCGTTTTTTCAAACTTTTGCTATAAATCCAAAACAACAACAACAACAACAACAACAGTCAGCTATTGCAAATGCGAGCCATGCTCTAAGAGGTTATAGGCTATCACTCAAACACAAAGTGCAACAGCCAATCTATCTGGGTTTCAAAATGCTTTTCACCGAAATGGTTTTTGTTCACGGTTTCACCCTATAAAAATAATGGCATTTGTTTTACAGCATCACCATCGTCACTTAAAAAATGCAATTAAGTCAAGTAAAGGCAAAGCATAGCCAAGTGCAGCAAAGCAATGCATCTGTTGTATAGTGCTATTTTAAAACAACAAACTTTGTTTTTGGACAGTGATGTAAATTGTTGTAAGATGCAGTAACACACGTCTGTCTTTCAGAGCTTTGTTGAGGGCAACATTGGCGTGCTGGAGCGCCGATGTTGATTGTGTATCGTTTACCAAAAAAAAAAAAAAGTGGTTAATGTGTCACAGCAGGTCCACCGGAAAGCGGACAAAACGTGACCAGCAGTCATGCTGCTGTTCAGTGGTGGAAAGTGGAACACAACAACCCCGCCGTGTTCCGTGAGATCTGTACACATACTAAATGTGCACAGATCTCCCGTCAGACGTCTTGGCTTGACAACGAGGATGCATACAGTAATCAGAGTTGGTACACAGTGGTCCCTCACCATGGACTTGGCAGTGGGGTACTAGTGATGGTAGAGTAGGCACTATAGGGGACCCACTTCTCCCTATGTGTAGGTCAACTTTATCACACCAAAACCACAGGCGTTTCAGTATGAGAGGTGGTTGCACACACATTTGCTTGCTTTGTAAAATAAAAGAAGCAAAAAGAAGTCTCTGGTTATTTGGTAGACAATATTTGTGAGCAGAGGTGTAATGGGACAGATAAAGTGCCTTCCTCCTCCTCGTTTCTCCTTTTTTTAAATTGCGCACCTCGGACGGAAGTCATACGTAGCCCGACACACGAAGCTGAAGTCAGCTCCCTATTCACAGCTAGTGGTGTTCGTGCCCGAAACCATAATACTACAATTTTACTTTCATCAATGCGGAAACTGAAATGTGGACGCACTTTCGGTTGCACGTCTCTGACTTGAAGTGATGCGCATCAAACGGTAACCCATCCCCCCACTTTCAGTGCGCAAAGTAGGCTACAAGATGAACAATTGTGAGGGGTGCAAAGTGTATTTCTTTCTTTAATTCTTTCTTTCTTTTGTTACCTCAAGGCAGAACACGGGGAAGGGCGCCCGGCGAATTTGTATTATTGTTTCTATTTTTAGTTTTGTCCTTTGAGGACTACCAGCGCCCACCAGAAGGTGGCGCGCCCTAGGCGACCGCCTGCATGACCTATGCCTTTAGCCGGCCCTGGGTTCTGCACAGAAACCTGCAAGTATGACTGAAATAGTAAATATTTCCAGGAAGTATGACAGGTGGTATGACAGTGTGTGTGTGTGTGTGTGTGTGTGTGTGTGTGTGTTTTGTTAATGTTAATAAACCTAACACTAAAAAAATACATGAAAATTGCATTCATGCAAATCGCAACAGGCCTTTATAAATTATTTAATATTCAGCCTATAAAAGACATGAAAATTGCAAGAGGGTTTTATAAATTATATTACATTCAGTTTGTGTGTGTGTGTGTGTGTGTGTGTGTGTGAGAGAGAGAGAGACAGAGAGAGAGACAGAGACAGAGAGAGAGACAGAGAGACAGAGAGAGAGAGAGAGAGAATCCTCTTGTCCACTGTCTCATTAACCCTTGTCTATAACTCAGTGGTGTAGTCTAGTTTATTGCAGTGGGTCTACAGTGATGATTCCCTCCCAGCCTCGTACACACCTGTACACACCCGTACCGGAGCGACACCCCAGAAGCACCAGCACACTCACTAATGCACACAGTGCAGCCACACATGGTCGACAGCCTTCTGAAAGACTGGGTATGTGTTAGCAACTATTTAACAGCCAATGACATTTACAGCTGGGGAGATTTAAACGTTTTGGACTGAATTTATTGTTAATCACCGTCTACCTCGGCCAGTTAGGAGCTACTTTTAGCCTTAGATGAATACCGCCTGGAGCACAGGTTCATCAGCTGGCAATTTCCAATGCAAAGCATGGATTACGATTTAAGAGTGCAAGTATTATTAACAATAATGGAAAGCTGAATAGGCTTATCAGTTTTAATAACAGTATTAACAATGAACAAACAACACAAAAAGGACAAATAGCAAACAAACAATACGGTAAGTAAGTGTTTGTATGATAATAGTATAATAATAGTATCATATATAAAAATAGTATAACATAATATTATGAACTTGGCAGCGAGGACACAAGCAGGAAGCATTCTTCACAAGCACAATTACACACTTTAAAACAGTATGTCCACTTATCTTCCAAACCATTCTGAAATTGAGGCTGTGTATCAGATTAAACTCATTGGAAAGCATCCAAGACAAATAGGCTTCAGAGACAGAACTCCTTAATAAATTAGGGCTGAAGGTGGGTGGGGTCACTACAGAGAAGTAGCATAATGATTGTGGGGGGGGGGGGGGGGGGGGGGGTGAGAAGGGGGTTGATGGGGTTGCTAGCCTGGTAGTCTACAAAGTTTTCCAAATACGTTTGTACTGAGGCATCTGAGGTGTGCTTTGCCTTCTTGCTTGCGTGGCAGAGCGATGCCTTCTCAACCGTGTTGTGACGTACTTCCTTGGCTCCAAAAGCCTTCCCATTGATGCTGATCCTCATCAAATGACTTACATTGGACAACAACATTGTAGCTCTCTCTTTCACAGTCAGCCGTGCTGCAAGGGATGGTCTGCATGCATCATGTGAGATGTTTTAGTCTTTCAGGCTCACTGTGTGGGTGCTCAAGGAGATCTCCTTGAGCTGCTTGCTCTTCACAAAGATTGAACCACCTTGTGGTCACAAGTGAAACCATCGTTTCACTTGTGACTCACCGTGTGCCAGGTGTCGATGGCCAGTTGCTTGTGTCCAGAATGCCGAGGTCCCGAAGCATTTCCCCTTCGAATGAGAGGCGCTCCTCCACGTTGTTGCTCTGACTTTTTGTAGGAACTTCTTAGCATTGATTGGCGTGAGCTTTGCATTTGACTCCAAGGAAACCGATCCAAAGTGTCCCAAAGCCTGTGCTTTCAACGCCTCCTCCGATTTCTCTCCTGCAGAGTCTTTGAATGACGCCAGCACTCGGATGGTGCGCTTCAGAAGCGGTTGGGCCCTCAAAAGTGCGATTGAATGGGCCTGCAGTTGCTGAGACAGGTTTGCAAGTTCAGACAGTGCGTCGTACGTGAGTCCACGGTCACACAAAAATCCCTTGCTTTGCGTACGATGTGCCAGGCCTCTGGCACATCATCGCACACACACACACACACATGGTGTGAAGGCGCCCCCCCCCCCCCCCCCCCCCCTTCAGCCAAGTGGTTGTGGGGCGGCGTAGTATAGCCCGGTTCCGTGCGGCGTTCCCGTGTGCTTCACGATCGGGCTAGGAACTCGAGGACGGCCTCGGGCATCAGTCTCCTAGACCCCGGCTTTTCCCCCCCGCTCTCTCCCTACGGTCTCTTGTCTGTAAGGAGAAGGGGAGCTTCCCGGTACGCTCGTGGCAAGGTCCTCTATCGCTCGATCGCTTAGGCCCGCCCTGCAGTGGTTTATCTCCGCTTGCAGACGAGCAATTCCATCACACACGGTGTGAAGGCGGTAGGGGCCAGACAGCTTTTTTCAGCTGTCTGCTCGCCCTCTCTTTTGGCGAGAGCGACGCGTTTACCAACATGGTTGGATAACACACTGATGTGGGTACATCACATGCATTCACTTCCAGCACCGTCCCCCCACCCTTTATGGGGGCTGGCGGAGACCAGGCTGCAGGACCCACGTTGCGAGCACGGCTCTAGCAGCGGAGGTGGGCTCGTCTCTTGGGAGACGAGCCCATTCTGGATCCTTGCCTTTTCAACAAATTAGCTGTTGCGCAGAAATTCAATATGCTCTCCACCAGAGCGTTGCTCCGAGAGAGTGAGACCTGTGTGAGAGAGGGCGCTTGGTTCACATCCCTGGAGCTCAACGGCTTTTTACTTCCACGTCCCTATTCTCAAGGCTCACAGGAGATTTCCCTGCTTGCCTTCATGTGCCTTGTCCACTATCAAGTCGGTGCGGCGGCCGTTTCGGCCGGCCACGCAGGCTGGGACGGTTACCGGTTTTTCAGTCAGTCGCCCACTGGTCAAGAGTTTCTTGCGTGGGGCTAGACGCGTTAAGCCTGTTTTCTCGTGTGCTTACGCCGCGTTGGGTTTTTCCCACTGTTGTTGCTTGGCTTATCCAGGGACCCTTTCGAGCCTCCGCCTCAAGCCCCTTTGGATACATCTTTTAGGACGGCCCTTTTCTTGGCTTTGATGTCTGTCAAACGCTCTGTCTGTCAGCCCGAGCTGCTTGTCACTTTAAAGGACAGCTCTTTAAACAGCTGCTTAGACCCCCCCCCCCCCCCCCCCCGCCTCATCCTAGTGAGGCAGAGGCGGAGTTGCATCTCCAGTTGCATCTCGGCCGCGTTCCGTTCTACACAACAGTTGTTTGTGTGTGTTTTAGCGACGCTGCCAAGGGCCGCGCTGAGAGCCCACTCTACACGGAGTATGACCGCTTCGACGGCTCTACTCAAGGGCGTTTTTCGTCGGAGGACATTTGCGTGGCTGCGTCATGGTCTTCCCCCGGCCCCTTTTCTTTTTAAATCTGTTTTTACATGTGAGACATGTCCAGGGGTTCACTTGGCCACTCTGTGTTGGAGTCGGGGGCCCCTTCTATGGCTTGGACATAGGCATATGCCACGTATCACGTAGACTACACCACTGCTTTCATTGTTTGGGGAGAACCCTGATATAAATATCGCAAGGTGATCTAGCCTAAATTAATAGAATTAATAGTATTTCCTTCATTTCTCCATGAGAAAGCAGAGGGCCCCGCCCCCGACTTAAAATAGTTTTCTGTTTTTAGTTTAGTTTTAATTTCGGGAGCGACTCTGGAATAAAGAAAATGTATTTAAATGCTAGTTATATAACTATAGCAACGTTTATCTAGCCTAAATGAAAAGAAAATATATTTCCTTTATTTCTCAAATACCGACGTCGGAGCTTATCGATACTACGGTATGTAATAACAGGCAGAGTGCGGGGCACCAAGGCTACGGTGGCCGATGGGCGTATGATTTTCAGAAGGGCATCAAGGCCAGACAGAGGGGCAACGATGGCCATGGCCGCCGTTGAAATTCCTGCCCTGGCCATGACACAAGGACATTCACTGCAAATAAGACACAGGAGACAAAAAGAGAAAAGAAACAATCAATGTTTCTCAAATTAAAGTATGAAACTACAATCTTATTGGAACACACGTTGGAAGATTAACCAAACAGGACATCGTGAACAAGTGGAAGGAGATGTTTTTCTTAGACAAAGAAAAAGAAAGAATGAATACAAATCACATCGGCATTGTGGAAAGAGCAGCACATGGCATTTTCAGTTATGGTCCCTGTTACAGGAATCTGGAGATTGTCGTCAGATTGTTGTTTGATTTTTAAACTCTTTGATATTTTACTTTTAAGTGTCCACAGAGCAGATGAGTCATACAAGATCAGCAGGAACTGGAAGAAGCATCCTGAGCTGGGTCTGGGTTGCCAGACTGGGCTAGGACGTCCCACCGGAGACCACCTCAACCCGGTTCCTGTTTGGCAGAATCAATCATCTCAAGCACGTCCTGGGAACTCACTGATTGTGTCGGCAGAACATTCCAGTGCTTATTCATATTTTGCCAGTGCTGCCCTGGGCCACCATGGGTTCATGAAGTCTGTTATAGAACCCAGGGAAACCCTCAAAAAGTCACACAATTTGACATGACACATCCGTAACACATGACAACCGAACGGAACCACTAACAATGTATACATGTATTAAAAAAAGTCAATCCTCATTGAAAAGTTATGCATTTTTATAAATATATCGATCTCGTCCAAACCTACTGAACTATATACATATGCATTATTTCTTAAAAAAAATCACTCTTTGGGTTGATCCTTCACAACAACCAGCTGAGATGACAAGGAGACATCTGCATAGGTATCACACAGGTGACTTAGACATGAAAGCCATCACAACACACAGACACTTGGGAAACCCCCTGAAGAGATAAGGTCCATTAGGTCGGTCAGACATCTACAGTTCCACCACAGGGGGCATTACAGATGTGTTGACCCTAACAGGGAAGCCCAACAGAAATCAAAGTGCACACAGGCAATGAGAAAGCAGTGAGATTGGAGGTAGATTTTTTCTCTTTTTTGTTATCATGTCAAATTGAAGATGGGAGTTTAGATGATGTAGATTTGTTCCTGTACCAACATGCCCTTAACACAACGTGGAGTTGGGATTGTCTCGAAGTGCTCTGTCACCCAATACTTTTAATTTGAAAGGGCACCCTCCAGAATTATCTCAATGTGCTTATTTAACAAATTTGGAAATGTCATCAGGACAATTACAGACAGAACATATGGATTTAGAAAAGATGTTGAATGTTCAACATTCAAACCTGCGCCATGTAACCTTTTCACTGCCGCCATCACTTTCATTCAAAATGTATACATGTAGCTCTCAATAAGTCCAGGGATGTTCTCTCTCTTAATGGACTTGGTATGAGGTGAAAAAGGGTGAGAAAATCCAAGCATCATTGCAGAGCATGTTAAGTTGGGTGTGAAAAGGATGTGAGCTCACTTATTCTATAGCCAAGTGCTGCAAAGCAATGCATCTGTTACGTAGTGCAGGTTTAAAACAGCAAACATTGTAATTGGACAGTAACTACCTCCACCACCCAAAGGTTTATTCATCTGTCAGAGACGAGCATGACACCCAGTTGAGTTTACCACAGACCTGAGAGGCAACCACAAGCCACACAGGCTGGATTTAGACATTTAAAGGTAATTGTTCTTGAGGTTAAATTTGATTGGGCAAAAAGTGCTAACTTAAAGTTATTTGGTCATAAATGAAACATTTCTTTGGGTATTTCATATTCCAAAATCCTAACGTCGGGTAGGATGTAAAAGCCATGTGCCCTTAAAACATCCAACGGTGCATTTTAAGAGCAAAAGGGGCCTTCATGGGAAAGAAATCGTTCTTAGTTACCTAATAGATCGATTTTGCCCTTTGAGGTTTCGCAGCAGTATGTAACCCCTGCCAGTGTGTAACATTGCCTAGTCCACAGTACACTCAACGAACAAGACAGTAGGAATGAGGAAGTTAAAGCCCCTCACCGCAGAATCAGCCTCTGAGCAAGTGAATAAACCTGAGCGTTGACTGCTGTAGTAGCTGGCTATGTTCTTTACAGACAATGGCCAAATTCACAGTCTGACTCCAATTAGACACTTTGTTTTTTGTTGTTGTGATGTTGCTGTTGTATTCCCCCATAAATACAATCTTTCATAGTTTAGTATTTCAAGGGATGGTGAGTAGCCACAGTATTCCTATTGAGTACCCATCTTTCACATTATTTATTTGACCAACAACCCTGCCGTGTTCCGTGAGACCTGTACACATACTAAATGTGCACAGACCTCCCGTCAGACGTCTTGGCTTGACAACGAGGATGCATACAGTAATCAGAGTTGGTACACAGTGGTCCCTCACCATGGACTTGGCAGTGGGGTACTAGTGATGGTAGAGTAGGCACTATAGGGGACCCACTTCTCCCTATGTGTAGGTCAACTTTATCACACCAAAACCACAGGCGTTTCAGTATGAGAGGTGGTTGCGCACACATTTGCTTGCTTTTTAAAAAAAGAAGCAAAAAGAAGTCTCTGGTTATTTGGTAGACAACATTTGTGAGCAGAGGGGTAATGGGACAGATAAAGTGCAAAAGTGACCACCCCCTCCCTCCCCTTCCCTTTCCTAAACTTCCCCTTCTGTCGGTGTCCATCCTCTGCCCTGCTTTGGCTGTGTATGGCCATGTATGCCACCCTGATCTCTCTCTCTCTCTCTCTCTCTCTCTCTCTCTCTCTCTCTCTCTCTCTCTCTCTCTCTCTCTCTCTCTCTCTTGTTCTCTCTTTCTCTCGTTCTCTGTCTCTCACTACATCTCGCTTTCTTTTTCCTTTCTTCCCTTCCTCCCTCGCCCCCGACAACGTTCAGTTCTTCTTAAAGAAAGAGAAGAGCCTCTTGTCTTCCTCTGAGCGACGGTGTGCTCTCCTGGAGGAAGAGGAGGAGGAGGAGGAGGAGGAGGAGGAGGAAGGCGACCGGCCGGCGCCACTGGACCCCGGGACCCTTGAGGTGGCGAAGGGAGCGTCCCGCCACTCGTCCTGGTGCTTGTCCATCAGCTGCTGGTCGATCACTCTGTGCATGTCGTCCTGCAGGAGCCAAGTGGCGAGAGAGAGAGAGAGTGAGAGCGAGTGAGAGAGAGAGAGAGAGAGAGATAGGTGAGATGTGTGTGTGTGTGTGTGAGTGAGCGAGGGACTCAGAACGTCGGACGGACAGAGGAAGAGTGTCTGGCGGCGTGTGGGAGGTGATGGAGGCGTTTGGATGGAGTTGACAGTGCATGTGGGGGACTGAGGTTGTCGGATGATGTTGTTGGTTTGAGGAGGTAACATGTAGGGAGGCGACTGAGCTGGTCAGAGGGGGTTGATGGTGGGGTCAGAGGGTCTTCAATGTTTACAGAGGTGACCATGAGGTTTGGAGGACGTGGACAGTGTGAGGAGGAGACTGAGGGGTCGAAGGGTGTTAATGGTACAGCGAAACAACTCAGGTGTTCGGAGGGGAGTGGACGATAAGGGACAGGAGGTGCAAGGTTGGAGGCTGTTTGTATTTTTGGGGAGGAGACTGAGGGAACATAGGGTGTTGACGTGATATGGAGGTGACTGCGAGGTTCAGAGGGAGTGAGCTGTATGGGGAGGTGACTGAGGGGATGCGATGGAGTTGACGACACAGGAAAGGAGACGCAGGGTGTTGGTATCTAGAGAGGACGGTTGACTTGATGATTTTTAATGGTGAGGTTTATTTTTTTATTTTTTTTAAAAATGAGCGTTTCCAGTCGCGTGACCGTAGCATGGAATGGCTCAGCGCACGGAGGACGGTAGCGTTTGTGTACGGCGACGAGCGCACGAGACGGCTCACCTCTTAAGGCAGGAGGGGGGGAGGGGGGGGGGGGGGGGGGGGGGGGGGGGGGGGGGGAGTGGGTACCACATGGAGGGTAGAAAGAGTGGTACGGAAGCTGAGAAAGGCCACTAGATCAGAAACCACAAGAGCCACACAGTAAAGAGCCCTGATGAGGCAAACTGTGTCCGGGGAAAAGAGAGAGGAAAGAGCTACTAGTTACAGGTGCGGTAGAAAACAAACAAGGGACACACAAACAGACTCAATGTCATCATCAAAAAATACATAGATAAGACTGTTGCTTGCCGTAAAACCAGCTAGAGAGGTGTAGCTAGTGCTAGTGCAGTTTAATTTAGATGTGGCCAAGGAACAGCATAGTTACTTCACTAGTTTGTTTCTATTAACTAAACCTAACCAAAACCTGACTGCCTCTATTCGTGAAACATTTGTCAAATTACGTTATATGCATTTTAACTCGAACTACGAAACTCTAGTTTAGTTTAATTTAGTCTTAATTGTTTTTGGTTTGCATTGCAACCCAAAGAGCCTAACCCTTGACCTTTGACCTACCTGCCAAGCCTCCAGCTGCTGCGATAAGTTGAGCTTCTGCTGGATGGCGTCCAGGAGTTGGCCGTTGAGAGACATGATGTCTATTTTACACTTGGCCAACTCCATCTCCACGGCCTTCTTCCTGTTGGACACACAGAGGCACAGACACAGCAGGTTCAGTATTCCTGACTCTTTAGTCACACTGTGTTACAGTTAAGCAATGTTTTGTACCTTACTGAGGTATATTGGAAAACACTTAACTGTATGAATGAAGACAGATGATCAATACAGAAATACATTATCCTACAAACATGTAGATATAAAGATAAAATATATCATATAGATATATAATTTGAAGGCTTGTATTCCAATTTGTATGAACAGTGCAAAGAACTGAAATTGTAATATTGCATTCCAACAAAGCATCCTGACAAGACGGTAAGGTTCCTCCCTTTCAGGGCGTTCGTACTTGGCTATGGCATCGTCCCGGTCACGTATCGCACTCTGCAGCTGCTCGCTGGGCTCTCGGACCTCCGACATGGCCCTCGTTCTCTCGCTCTCCTCCTGGACAGAGCGCATCTCTAAGGAGAGCAGCGCCACCTGCAGGACACACCAGATAAGACACGCAGTTGTTCTTTCTGGTAGGTTAACATTCAATTGACTGTTTCATTTGAGCACTTACAGTGATTGATATGTACACATAAAAGAGCATGTAAGGGTTAAGCACCCTGCTGAAGGATGCCTACATCTAGACTGTCAATATAACCACGTCCTGCCCCATTGCAAGTTTGGATAAATATGGGTCATGCTCACTGTATCTATGGTAGGAATGATGCAAACCCATTGACTAATACAGCTATGACCTAATAACACTTTCCTCACACTAAAGTGAGAATCTCTGAGCAGTGATTTGTAGCCTACATACAGACAAATATGACCAAATATTGACAAAAAGCTTAGACACAAGCAAGAGCAACACAACTGATGCATGCAGTAGAACGCTAGCCCGGAGAGATGCTCTTGGTGAACTTAGCAGCAGCATCCCGGTACCTGGCTGTGCAGTCGCAGTATCTCCTCCTCGCCGCACGTCATCTTGTCTCTCTCGGCGTCGTACAGATCCCTGATTTCCCTAAGCTCCTCCCCCATCTTCCTCACCTGCTCCTCCAGAGCCTCCTCGTCGCTACGCCTTGAGCCCTGGACAACGAAGAAAACACAGAAGAAGGAGAAGAAAGGAATTTGACACCACGTTAAGAGTGCACTGGCCATCTGGGAGTTCTGGAGTATTACCGAACGGCCGGCGGTTCCAGGACGGCTTTAGGCAAGCGAATGATGAACGATGTAATCGAATGATAAATGTATTAACTGGCTCAAGGTTAACTGACTGACTGAATACTGACAGGCTGCTTCTCAGCCCCAGTAAGTCCCTGGCTCCATCTCAGAACACATTCAAATGAGGATGAAGATGTTATGTCGATGCAAATCTATTTAGACCAGTTTAGGCCTATTTTCTTAAATATTATTTTGTACATGGCTACTGTTGGTATCTATATTTTATATGAACATTTGCAAGATTTTTTGTTTCTTGCCCAACAAAAGCTATTTCAAGTCCAAACTACCCACTGGCATAAAACATTACCAATTGAGGGTTTGGTACTGTTCCTCTGTGCACTGAGCATCTTGTAAATATGTAGAATTGCTTATTTTTCTCTTTTGAAATCTGGCAATAATGCCGTTGTTGATCATTTACAGACCTTTGCTAGCTACAATGGCAGCAAGGGGTTGGGGCTTGGTGCAAGGATTATTAATAATCCAAGGATTATTTTATGCCGGGATCAGACTACACACACTATTATATTTTGATACGCTTTTTCATCGCCGTCCAATATCCCGCATCGGGGCAAATTTGAACATAGGGAACGAGGAACGGCCATCTTTAACCCTTGTAGTGTGACATAATTGAAGTACAGCATTGTGGCATTATTGATGGGAAGTTCAGATCTTTTTTCGGATCAGGATCTTCGGATCTCGTTCATTCAGATGAACAAACCTTTTAGGGTCGGATCGTTCATTTGCGCATGCGCAAACGATCCATTTGTAGATACGGATCGTACGTACCGAATTGCACAAAAGATTAGTTAAAAAAGAACGAATCGTTCATGAATCGCCCATCACTATGTGACATCCGAAAAGTCTAGCATGTCGGAATTGTTTGTATTTTCCTGCCTAGTTTGCCAAACTCCTACGACGTGTCAATAAGTCTGAAGCATTCAATCACTTCAGAACACTATGAAAAATGTAATGCTTCCCAGACTTATTAACAAAAAGTTGCTCATACATGACAAACGTTGATTTTTGTGATACCAAAGGCATGCCGATACAAAGAGGATGACCCAAGCTGTCCCTAGAGGTGCAATTATGGTGAGTTTATTGCCATTAAACACAATCAGATAAGACTTATATTTTCATGTTTAGGGCATGGAGGGAATTGTGGGACGGGGGCGAGACAAAAGTTAAACTTCAGTGAACTATATGCAAATGAGCACATAGGGTCAGGCCGGTGTAAATGTATAAGAAAATGTAGGCCTACTGGACTTACCCGTTGTGCAAGTTCATGAAAATAATACAAAATAATACAAACTAAACCTGTGTGTTGCTTTTACACCCATCATCGCTACGTTATGTGGAGCAGCGTGTTAGCCTAGATTAACCCACTGCCACATATAATGTAGAGACAAATATAAGGATTATTTTGAGATCTGTGTTGCTTTGCTTTTGTGTTTTGACAAGATCGATGCCAGCCCTACAGACTTTCTATGGCGCGTGGAGAATCCGTGGTAGCATGCGTCACACGTGCACGTGCAAATGCACATGCACGTGTGGAGGCTACCAAAAACAATGGTGTCCGTCGCACTACGGAATAGTAAGGCCCTACCATAGGACAGTAAAACAAATATCTGCCGCCCCACTGACCAGATGCCTTTAGCTCTCTGGTCGCTTTTGATAGCTTTTGGGTAAGATAAGTGTGCAGTGTGAATTGATCTTAGTGTATACATTTTTTAAACGCTTTAGGCCTTTGAATTGTTTTGAATCTCTCTTGAATCTTAAATGACACATTGAAAACGGGTGGTGAGATTGCGATGCAAAGAGAGAGGTTTCCTCTGTCTTGACCGAGAAATTCATTCTAGATCGACTAGCGGTAGATTGTTGTCTAGACAGAATCTCTGGCGGAAGCGTTGTCAAGTCATAAGCTAAGCTCGTACGTCACCTGACGTCAACCAATGTAAGGCGAGGGGGTCATGCACACGTCTCACGTGTAGCCCGCTATCTCCACAATGAATCGACCCGGACGTGTACAGTGCGTAGCTCGGATGAAGAGACTCTCTCCTACCGTGGACTCGTTGCCATCCAGCAGGTTCTGGGTGAGCCTGCGGAGCTCCAGAAGGCTGGCGCGGAGGCTCCCGGTGGGCACGTCTTTAGCGGACGATGTCTCCGACGACTCGTCCATGGAGGAGTCGGTGGAGAGGGCGGAGTCTGTGATGTCATTTCCCCTCAGGTGGGAGCAGAGGGAGCGCACCTCGCAGTAGGCCTCCCACAGCTGGACACGCAGCTGCCCAACCCAGACACACACACACACACACACACACACACAGGGAGGGAGGGAGGAAGCTGTTAGTAAGAGCGTGTGTGTATTTGGGTGTATGTGTATGTGTTTATGTGTGTGTGAGAGAGAGTTAGTGTGTGGTTATGTTTATATGTGTACATGTGTATAAATGTGTGTGTGTGTGTGTGTATGTGTGTGTGTGTATTAATGTGTGTGTGTATGTATATGTATGTGTGTGTGTGTGTGTGTGTGTGTGTGTGTGTGCGTGTGTGTACGTGCGCATGTGTATGTGTGTGTGTGTGTGTGTGTGTGTGTGTGGTGCAGGTGTTTTGCTGCTGTTCCAACCTGCTCTCTCTCCTGCTCCTGCTCCTCCTGCTCCATGCTCTGCTCGATCTCACACAGCAGGCTGGAGGGGTGGTGGCCGAGGCCCTGCAGGCTGCGCTCGTCCGCCAGCTCCTCCAGCCGGGCGCTCAGCTGCCTGTGGGAGGACTTGACCTCTCGGAGCTCCAGTTGACTCTGACGAAGCTGCACACACACACACACACACACACACACACACACACACAGACACACACACACACACACACATACGTTTGGTTCGATTTCGTATAACCACCCACTACGACTTCCACACACTCGCCTACTCCTATACTTTGAGCATCTCAACCACCTGTGGTTAGACCCAGGCCTACAGGTGTTAGGTGGAGGGAGGGGTGTTTGTGGGTGTCTAGTGAGTACCTGCTGGTCCTTCTCGTGACACTGTTTCTCCAGCATCAGGGTCCTCTCCCTCAGGGCGTCCATGGTGTTCTGCAGCAGCTCGTTGTCCCCCAACACGGCGTCCACCCGGAGCTCCAGCTCCACCTTCCTCTCCGACAGCATGGTGATCTGATGGAGGAGGAGAAGGGGAACAACTCTTTTTTTTTTGGGGGTGGAAAAATAGACAATGAGGCGGAGAGCTGCGAGCGTGGCCCGTAGCCATGGAGACCTTGGTGGCCTCCACAAAGAAAACTCTGCCTTTGAGAACATGCTCGATTCAGTTTAGACATGTTACTTTGTTGTCCGCTGTGTGCGTGCCGGACCTCATTCTTTTTCAAACCCTGGCGGCAAACCCTGATTGGGAATGCACTCCCACAGAGCAAAATCATTTCAACGGCCGTAGGATAGCCTGGAATCCATCCCGATCACATGACCTCACATTCTGGTTTGCTACCCGGATCAGTCTGGACCTCTAGCCGCCCACGTCGATTCCCTGAAAAATGACAACCTAATGGGGGCAGACCGGGGATTGTGTCTTAGTGGATGACCTAAAATACAGGCCGCCACTGGCAAAACTGTCATGGCGTCTCCCGAAGCAATGAGCCGTCACGTTAACATTAGTAAAGCAAACACAGCCATAAGTGGTGTTTACCATAAGAACAAGTTTATGCACTAGCGGAGTTTCTGGTTGGGAAATATGTTTTCGCCGTTCTGAACAGTGCACAGTGACGGCGTCACGTGTTTATGTTTTCATGCTGATTGGACGACGGAGGTCGTCTGTCGAGGCAAGTAATCCCGCCCACTGAAATCGAAATGGGCGGCTAGAGTCCAGACTGATCCGTGTTGCGAAACAGAATGCGATGGTCTCGTGATCAGGATGGTCTCCAGGCTAGGCGTAGCCCTGCACTACCCTGAAAGCAGCGCCCAGAGGGATGTGTTTCACAACAAAGGGTTAATAACATCCACAAAAAGCAAGCCATCTCAGTTTGTTGCCTTCGAGTGCGACAGGCTTGAGCTTGTCTAGAATCGGACAGACGACCGAGACAGTCAACGACAGACAAAACACATGACTCTCGTGCCGGAAGGGACTTGTTTAATGCTCTACCGTGTTGTGCAGTCTGCCCCACTAAACTAACATCGTTCCGTGTTCATTTATGTTTTAATCCTCATCGCTGTCGACCTACATCTGGTAGCCTACTTTGCGCTTCAGCGGGTGAGGACGCTCTCACAGCCTGCAAGGTTTGTCAGCCAGCCCTTTGACAACAAGCTTTCAACCCGAAGAGCTTCTCTTTACCAATTGCATGTAGCTGAGCCTTGTGTCTGCCAGAGAGTGAACGTAAAGAATCACACTCCGTCATCGTCCTCATCGAGGTGAGATGCTGCTCTGGAAGAAACCCCAAGATGATGAGGCATCAATGCTAAACATAGACTTTTTCGGTCCGTTTATAGTGCAGACTTTTGCTGCAGTGGGGGTGTTTCCTGGTCCACTTTAGGAGAAGTCACATTGAATTTGAAAGGAGGACACTGTTGATTGTTCCTGGCATAGCATGTGAACAGGTAGGTAGGGGACTCTTAGGGTGGTCCCTGATATCGTACAAACATGCTCACATGCTCATCATGACGGAACACAAGAATCATGCTAAGACTCAGGAAACAAGGATTAGACCAGTGAGTTAAGAGATGATCATTCGTTAGCACACCAGCACACCTTGTATATCTGTTTATTCGGAAGGACAACCAATCAATGGATGGAACATCATAGCACCATGTTGATGGCGCCTTGAAAATTTTGCAATTAGTATACCTTGAAAATATGTGTAGTATACCTTCAGAACCATGAGAATCTATACTCTAGATTACTAAATTTAGCAATTCATTTACTAAATTACTAAATACTAATGGTAAAAGGTACACTCTAGATTCTAGAGTGTACTTTTTACCATTAGTACTTAGTAATTTAGGAAGAGGATTTTAAACTCACAGTTAATACCGATACAGCTCATTATGAAGCAGGTAGACTACACCACTCCACTACCCTGCCCACTAGCCAGTACAATGACCTTGTCATTTTACAATCAATGTCTTATTGCGTTACTCCATCATACAGCTGTACAGCTTCAAGAATACAATGTTCACGGTGGAAAGGTCAATCCTTGTTTTTGAGTTTTGTAATCGTTTCATGCATGCAGCGTGCAATTTGATAGGTTCAGATATGGTCTGGTCACCACTCACTTCTGACCCTTGCTGCTCCAATTCAGTGGGCCGTGGGGTGGGGTGGGGTGGGGGGTGGGGTGGGGTGGGGGGGGGGGGGGGGGGGGGGTGAGAGGAGTGGACAGGGAGCATGGGAGAAGAGGACGACAGGGTTTCAGTTTAGCTTCGAAGAAGTGCTGTATCAGAGCTGATTCCCACTACCCTGGAATAGGGAGGATGCTGTCTCAGTGACACATATGTTCTTATTTCACACATTTACAGAGGACCTGTGGATGTATAGGCATGAGAGACATACATTTTACACCAACCTACCAATCAACTAAAAGCCCAGTCAAAATATGAATTACATTCTGAGTTAGTCTAATTTCTTAAACCATACATGATGTATTAAGCAATAGGTTGGGACATGTACAGTACAGTACATACAGTACAGTACAGTACATCTGTCCTCTGGCTCTGATGTCATCCGAGTTGGACACCAGGGCCATGTAGTGATGTGGACTGTGATGCAGCCTAGGTAGCCTTAGTAGCCTTAGCTTTACAGCAATAGCCATAGCCTCACCTCAACCTGCAGACTCTCCAGCCGGGTCATGTGCTGGCTGCTTGACACACTCTTCTCCCTGAAGTCATCCCGTAAAGAATGGACCTGAGTGGACAGCTGCCTCTCTACCTCTGCAGCCTGGGGGGAGAGAAAGAGAGAGAGACAGAGAGAGAGAGGAGAGAAAGGGAGAGAGAGAGAGGTTCAATGCATTTTCCCAAAATGTGAATCTGTCATGAAATAAATAAGCCTCCCTATTCAGCAAGTTGGCTCTTTTCCCAGTTGAAGATGAAGAATGCAGGGGAGATACTAATAATGTTGACACCAGGCATACACCACTCTTGGTTGCTTTCCCATCTGACTCATTTGATACTGATAAAGAACAAGATAATGTTTTGCAAGCACACGTCCACACACAAGTAGACCGATACACATATATAACAATTTACATACACAAAGCCAGAGCAATGTTTTCTCTGCTCAGCTTCATCCCTGTGCTTGCTAGGGGTGAGATGTGACACACTGTTTGTTGCCAGTGAGTCACTTCCACATCACCACCCCGCCACCAGCCACCAGCCACCAGCCACCGTACTGTGCCCTGCAAAATCGGTGTTCCTGTGAAGCGCAGTAGTACACCAGTTGACTCACAGGGCATAGTTCTCCTCTCAAGCCAAAATATTCCTTAAACAAGGCTGCCCCCTTAGAACAATTCTATTGGCAGTAGAGGATCAGGCCACTGCTCCACTACTGGGCTGTTTATGCGTGCAGGACACGCCCACGCAGAGAGATACTGGTGGCGGTACTACATTAGCATAGAGCGACACAGAGAGCTGGCACTCATGTTATTATCATTAGTGCCATGGCAACAGTGGGAGCCTGAAAAGCAGTGACAGTAACAGTTAGAAAGCAGAGGGTGAATTACAAGAATTCACACCCGGGTAGGGATCATTTTTATTTGTATCTCTATGATGAGTGAGAACAGTGTGTAGCTCTGTGGAAACGGAGACTGGTTTACAAGCATTATTTACTGTTACATCTACGTTTTGTTATTGTGGAGTGATTGAAATACATGACACATTTTATCTCCATCGTTTTAGCAATAGAGTGTGTACTGTCAATGTGATTTATGTAGTGGCCAGTAGCTGCCCGTAGAGGGCACTGTGAAGCTAATTGGTTTGTTTGGACTCCTCCTAGCTGAAGCAGCCTATCACTGGTCTCTCTGATGATGTAAGGTAACATCTACTCATGAATGGCACAATTTGGTCAGCGTGTCAGGCATTCGGTGACTCAGTTTCTCTCTCTCTCCCTCTCCCCCCTCAACCCCCCTCCTGTGTGTGTGTGTGTGTGTGTGTGTGTGTGTGTATGTGTGTGTGTGTCTGTGTACGTGTATGCATGTGGTTGTATGTGTGTGTGTGTGTGTGTGTGTGTCCTTGTGCTTGTGTTTGTAATTAGCAGGGGTAAAGGACACACACACTGCCAAAATTACATGTTGCAAACGCAACAACACTGGTACTTACCCAAGCACCCACTGAATGCTGCCATTGTAAATGCCACAAAAGTTGTTGTTTTGTGCGAGTTTTGCTGAGTGCTGGCAGTCAAAGTCTTAGTCTTAAGTCAGTCACCCCATCACTTGCACTTCAGTGGCTGGTAGCCTTTAACCCATTTGATTAGAACAACACATTTCAACCATATAGAGTGCTACTTCCTTTTACTGGGTGAAAATGACCTAGTCTTGTCTCTAGGATTTCTGAAACACCAACTTTCTCAATCCAAAACAATAAGCTGTATTTCACAAAACATGGATTATGCAAAAGGGGCATATAAAGTCTCTGAGTGGTGACGTGGAACTTCGAGGATGTTCACATAAGTGCAAGATGCTGATGTGTGATTTGGCCCTTAGACTAACTTAGCCTAACTCAGGCTAACTTAGCCTACCTCAGGCTAACTTAGCCCAACTCAGGCTAACTTAGCCCAACTCAGGCTAACTTAGCCTAACTCAGGCTAACTTAGCCTAACTCAGGCTAACAGCACATGTCCACACTCTATTACGTTCAGTCTGTTCAGTTCAGTTATTTAATGGGGGGATAATCAATATGGGCAAAAAATGAGGCCCTCTTATTATATTGTATTGGCCACATTTGTAATGTTGCACTGCATTTATGTAGTCATTATATGTATTAATCCAAACTACGGTGGAAGAGGAGAGAGACAAAACAGACCTTCTAATCAATGTCGCCCCCTTCTCCAAGCTATCGAGATGACATTTGCTTGATGAATCGTAACGTCATGAAGTCAATCAATGAGATTAGCAGGGCTGCTGGTGCGTCTCGGTTCTGTGAATTTGTTTGGTGTCGGGGACTGGCTGGATTGGGGAGGAGGAGAGGGACGCGGCCGATTCCCATGCTACCAAACGACAACACTTTGATATTTAAATTGAGCGTGTTGTCATAGCAACCGAACGGGAGACGTGAGATTGGTGGAGCTGTGACTTGTGATTGCCGTGTTTTTTGTGTTATCCTTAGTCACTTTCCGAGAGCGTTGAGTGTTCTACACTCAGGAAGAATGGACATTGAAATGCCCAAAAACACATGTTATCGCCGCCTCCTCAACCCACAATGCACTGCTCCACTGATGCTATCTGGACTGGCCACTGTTGACTATGCAGGCAAAGGTGCATGGTCCACTGTATCAAACACACTGTATCAAACAGACATCATAATACAGGACACTATAGGGTTTAAAACAAATGTTCGCAAGACCTTGGCTTTAATAATAACACCACTAATGCCCGTCCTGAGATTGAGAATTGATCTCACAAACACTGGAGTCAGCTGTTCATTCTCTGAGCAAGCATGTCGTAATGTAATAAAGAAAATGTGTTGCCAATCAGCTCCCTCTGATCAGATTAGAGCGCAGGGGATTGGCTGTCCTAACAACCTGACAATACCAGGTCCAAGAGGAAGCCCATACCAGGACCAGGAGCAAGACCAGACCAGACCAGGACCAGGACCAGGAGCAAGACCAGACCAGACCAGACCAGGACCAGGAGCAAGACCAGACCAGACCAGGACCAGGAGCAAGACCAGACCAGACCAGGACCAGGAGCAAGACCAGACCAGACCGGGACCAGGAGCAAGACCAGACCAGACCAGGACCAGGAGCAAGACCAGACCAGACCAGGACCAGGACCAGGAGCAAGACCAGACCAGGACCAGGACCAGGACCAGGAGCAAGACCAGACCAGACCAGACCAGGACCAGGAGCAAGACCAGACCAGACCAGACCAGGACCAGGACCAGGAGCAAGACCAGACCAGGACCAGGACCAGGACCAGCAGCAAGACCAGACCAGACCAGGACCAGGACCAGCAGCAAGACCAGACCAGACCAGGACCAGTACCAGGAGCAAGACCAGACCAGCACCAGACCGGACTAGGCCAGAAAAAGATCAAGACCAAAACCAAGACCAAGACCAGAACAGACCAGGATAGAACGTACACAAGAATGCACTCACAATACAACCCCCCCCCCCCCCCCCCCCCCCACACACACACACACATACACACACATAAAAATTAATAAATTAAACACTGTGCCCAATATGTGGGTAAGAGGAGGGTATAGTCTTGGGGCTGGAGCTGTGATCGGAGTGCGTTGGTCTACACCGTTGCGTTGGCAAGTGGATCAGGGGCAAGCCTGCAGCCCTCCATGTAGCTGGTGGGTTATGAGTGGTGGCTCCTGATTGAATGCATACGGCTAGGCTATTATCCAGGATTAAAGCCTAATCCCCTTAGGCCTTCATTTTAGCCACCTTTACATCACTTCCTGTTGATCACCCCTGTTGATATCCCCTGCTTCAACAAGGTCTTAGAAGAGAGGGGGATTTAAAGATAAATCCCAACAGCAGGCAGTACTTCAAATCAATCTAATTGTGTGTTCTAAAAAGCATTGGCTTTTTCATTAGAGATATCCACTGAGTCCGTTTTTCTATGTTTCTTTTCTTTCAGATGTGCTTGTTGTATGTTCTTGTAAACCTCCCAGGATCTGATTATGATTGTACTGCCATTAGTATTGCTATATATAGTCCCCCACAGCTTGCATATACAATAGGTATAAAAGCTTTGTTTCTCCTTTAGACACACAAGCACACAAACACAAACACGTGGGTGTACACACACACACACACACACACACACACACACACACACACACACACACACACACACAGCACGAATCCCTGTGTTAATTTAACGAAAAGAGACATAGTGTGAGAGAGAAAGAGAGAGATAGAAGAGAGAGAGTGACAGAAGTGAAAACGGGATAACACTGTGGCTGACCGGGTAATAACTTTATTACCCGGCAGGTCTCTCTACCCGCCCCGACGTGATTAATCAAACGATTTGATTCAGACCAACAATCTCAATAAGGATCCCATGCATTTCACCGAGTCATAAATGCTGCAGGATATCTCTCCCGCATTGGGAAAGTCCCTTTATGGAGAGGAATATGGCCCATGGATGTTTAAGAGTCCCCCCAGCCCAGCCCTATCATTCATCTAACAAGGTTTTATTACACTGGGTATCCTGTGTCTTGTGCCGGGGTCTACAGCCAGAACAACATAGGGTCAGAGGCATGGTGAGGTGTTTTGATGTGTGTATTCGATGGGGGGAGGTGGGTTGTTGAGTTTGATTTTATCAGAGTGCAAGCAGGTCTGCAGGGTGGTGGGTGGCTGCCTTTATGCTGGCATAACAACAAGGTATATAGTTGGAGGTGTTGAGTTGAAGTACACAATAGAGACTGCTGCCAGAGTCTACAGCAGTATGCTAGTGAACCAGAGAGAATGCTCAACAAGGCAGCCACCCATGCAAGCAGACAGTAGACAGACAGTAAGCAGGTAGACAGATCTGAACTCTGAACTGAGCTGAACAGACAGGTAGGAACACCGTATCATCACCAGTGAAGCTGGTAGCTATGGAATCCTCCAGGTCTCCGACACAGACGACGACCTCTCCCAGAGGAAGACCTACCTTCTAGGGGAAAGAAGCAGCATGCTGCTTGTGTTTGCAATGTCAACCAACCTGCGGTTAAAATAAATTAAATAACAGTGTTCTGTCCACTCTAACTGGCTGAGCAACTGTGTGATGCGAACCAGCGTATCCCGGCTGGCTGGGTGGCGTGACTGGGAGGTATGGGATTGTCGATAGTAATATTCCTGATACCTGCATGACAGTGGTAGAATGCTGGGCTGGCCAGCATTCTTTAGTTGTAGAATATATCAGTAATAGGATGTGATTTAATTGATAACATTATTTATATCACCATCGATCATCACTGACTACAGATATTTCCAGGTTCTTTTTTAAGCGTGGTGCTACTTGAGGTGTTCCACATTGCAGAGAGCAGCAGTGTCACTTTCTGGCCACAATGTTTCGAGAGAGACCGGTGCCTCCATCAAAGTGCAGTGACCAGACAGCGGGCAGTTTGCCTGAATGTTGAAACCTGGCTTCACTGACCGTCGTACCACACAAGCTGTCCCTCTTTAATGTAGACAGAGTGATCGACGGATGGCACTGTAATCAGAAGTAGCTAGACTGCTGCTGCTTAATCAATCCAGCTCTTGAGCTGATGAAACCGGTTCAACCCAGATCCGAATCCTGTCAGTTTAAGTGGTGCCCTCGTGGGGCCTTAAGGTCAAAGAGCACTGAGGATGATAGTGAACTTTGACCTAGGGGCTATACCGAATTAGCAAAGTGGGAAATTCCCCTTGAACAAGAACATACTAACAAACTGGGTATGTAGAAACCAATCTGATCTGAAAACAATGCCTCATTTTTGACATTTAGTATTTCTTAAACTTTGAGTCTGTCTGTGTTTGTGTCTTTCTTTTGTCTCCCCTTTAAAGCCCAATTTGTTGCTTTTTACCTCTCTGGCACTGAATGAATTGTCTCTGCTCTCTCTGTCTCGCAGTGTATCTCATCCTCCCCGTTACAGATGATTTCCTTCCATTTTGTCCCCCTGTGTAAATACCCACGCTGCAACACAACCGGTCAAACGAGTATACAGAGCGAAGCTTCGCAGAAGTTCGATCACTCAAAGTGATTCAGCATGGGATGTGAGGTTTCCACTTCTATTCTGATGAGCTGGGACCGTCCCAGCGGTCAGTGAGCAGGGGAGGGGGCGGTGTGGGACACAGTGTTGCGGTGTGCTGGGGTTTGGGGGGAGGGGTGGCTCCTCCCTTGGCTGAGCATCATCTGAGCCAGATCAACTCGAGCAGAACCGAGTGACCCTGAGGCCACTTTGTTGCAAGGAGGGTTACACACACACACACACACATAAAAAACATTACACACACACATGCACACACATAAAAACACTACAAACACAGACACACACACACACATAAAAACATTACAAACACCCACACGCACACACACATACCAACACCCACACCCACACCCGCCCACCCACCCACGCCCCCGCTGGCTCTCACCCTGCTGAGTTGCTCCAGGAGCCGGTGGTTCTGCTCCGAGAGCTGGCCGACGGTCCTGCTCTTATCCCGTTCCGCCTCCCTCAGCTGCAGCTGCTGGCGCTCCAGCTCCACCTCCAGCTGCTGAACGTCCGTCTCCAGCTCGGCCACGCGGCCCTCCCACTCGCCCTCACGCCTCTCCAGACGCCGACGCAGCTCGTGCTTCTCCTGCTCCAGGTGCTTGGGAGAGAGAGACGGAAAGAGCGAGAGAGGCATAGAAAGAGCGAGAGAGAGGCAGAGAGAAGGAATGAGAGGGACGGGGTGGTATGAGGGGGAGAGAGGGAGGGAGAGAGAGAGAGAGAGGTAAAATGCCAGGACTAGTTATATGTTTTGATTGGATTTAATTACAGGCCTTTGAGACTATAATTGTGATACATTTATTTCACAGTATTCAAAAATCGCTAAACGTGTCCCTTGACAGAGACCTTGTTTCCAAATGGTCCTCATGATGTATCAATGGCATATCTAGAGTTACAGATACATTTGTTAGAGGAACAAATGAGTAAACATTTGGCTCAATGTTTTGTGTCTTGGAATAATGTATACTGTGTAGAATCTTTTGAAAGTGACCATTGAAATGTGGGACCAGTTCCAGCGCTCAAAGCAGTAAACATTGCAGTCTTTAGACTCTGGACGTGAGATGAAGACGGACAACATGTCCAAATATTGCACCAGAGGTTCCCAGATGTCTGGACAACCCTGGTCATTATGGCTTCGCAGCTGAAGAAGATGTGTTTGTGTGTTTTGAAAATAACAACAGCCGTGCGTTACAGCAGCAGGAAGACCATCCAATGCAAGCAGATTAATGGTGAGTGGACGTGGATACCTGAACAGATGTACAGTAGATACAATCAGGAGAGACTCAACTTGGGTCCCCCCCCCCCCCCCCCCCCCCCCCCCCCCCCCCACACACACACACACACACCCTGAGACACGTGCTGGATGTGCTGAGGAAGGTTATCAATGCAACAGGAATTAAAGTGCTGCTGTATGACCAAAGAAAATACTATTTAAGTCGTTACTCGTTATCTGCCGACCTGACTCATACTCACTGCTTGTCCCATAATAATGTAGTTTAGATGAACACTTTAGTCTATATGACGAGTCCCATGTTGTGCATATAGTTTGTGAGTCGGTACAGGCCTGCTTAGGCCTACGGGGCTAATATTTTGCCACTCGGGGGATTCTGATGATCTTGTCTATATTTTTATCTCAAGGCCCACATAGGCCAGCTAATTAAAAAAAACAAATAGACGTTGGACAGAACTACAATCACTATTTACATCGTTTTAGGATTTTATTTTTTTACCTCTAGCTTTTCGTTAAGATCTTTGTTCATCTTCTCATATTGCTTTGTTAAGTCTTGGTTTCTCTCGAGCAGTGCTTTGCCGAGTTTTGCAGCTAAAACCAAGTCTTTTTCCTTTTGACGGAAGAGCGACAACAAGTCTGTCTTTTGGCCCACTGTGGGTGCTTGTGGGTCAGGTAACTCCTCCTCGTCCTCCCGCTCCCCGGTGAGCATGGCTAATTCCTCCTCTAACGCCATCCCGAGGCCTCCAGAGCAATTTTGTAGCAGCGAATGACCCTGAAATCCTTCGGTTCCTTGTGCGGTCGTGTTGGCCTGATCCACCGCCGGCTGCTCCATGCAGTCGCTGTCCAGCTCGACTGGTGCTGAAACCACGGCTGTCGTGTGCAGGTCCTGGCAGAAAGCTGACATCGCCGCCCGGCGGAGAAAAAGCCAACGGATAAGCCGACAGATTTATTTCGGCTGATCCCACTTGCTTGTTTTTCTGGGAAGCTCAGTCATTTCGATCGACAGTTCGTCCATGGATGCGGCCAAACGCTCCTCCAAACCAGATACGCTTTAAAAGACTGCCTAATCACACCTGTCTTTTACATTTCCTCACGCTTCTCTTCCCTCCCTCCCTCACCGGACGCAGTTGTGATTGCTGAAAAAACAACAACCCTCCTCTTCAGCTGCTTATTGACGACGCGGGCTAATTAGTAGCGATGCTAACTCTTTTATTACCGCATCAACCTCCTTGACGAGCTCTCAATAACGGCCGGTCAGTCGGAGTCCAACCCGTGGCGGGGTCCCAGTCCCCCATAATGACTGGCCTGTTACACTGGCGGCGTTTGCCATCCAGATAGTCTACTCAGCAGAGCGCGAGCCCGCTAGCTCCGAAACGCGCGTGTGAGCGTGCTGCTACGTCACGCGCAACCGGTTACAAACATCCAGCCATTGGTTAAAGAGGATAGCGCCATATTTTGGTACTCACCATCAGACGAATGGCATGCTATGAAACATTATTCGACGTAATTTGCTCGTTATTTCAGACGCTGCACATCACCCAGTACGGTAGGCCAAACGCTAGGGCTAATGTCAGAGCGTAGTGTGAGTATATTGCATAACACACGTATTTGTTGTTGTTCTGAAAAGTAGGGCTACTCGAGGACACGGTAGGGCTCGAGCCTCCAGTGAATGATGATAAAGGAAAACCAGGAAAACCAGGATGACCATGAAACCAGGGACTTAGCGAATTGTGCTCGTTATGAGTGTGACATTGCCACTTTTCGGTTCGACATCATCATTAATCACGTACAATTTGAGGTGTCCTTTAGAATTCAAACGTCGGTGTTTGAAATGTGCTCGCTGTAGGCATAAATATGTCAAGAGAAAAACAACTTTTGGTCGCTGTGACTAGAGATGTACAGTCATGTCAGACCTAAAGATGGGCAAACAAAATATATGAGTATGAATCCTAATAAAATCCTAAAATATATGTAGGCCTATTCTATAGGCTGCTTGGCCTATTGGGTTGCAGCTTTCATGCAGGTGCTGTGGTGCGTGTCTCTGAAGGTTTGATGGTTTCCATTGCAACCGTTGGATTGAAAAAATAAGGGGGTGGGGGGGGGTGAATGATGAGCGATTATCAACAGGGGCTCTCGAGTTTATGAAGTAGGCCATGGGCACAAAAGAAATGGGTCACAGCCCTCCCCCCTGCCGTTTTATATCCAAAGGCTACAGGGCCGCTCCAACGCTAATGGGTGATTTCATGACAGCGTCTTCAAAAACCCGTTTTGACAAACCAGCGAAAATAACGGATTAAGTAGATCGCCATAGACATCATCATCTTTTTTTTTTTAATAGTGTAATACCACAGCTGTTCAAAAACAAGGAGGGAAAAAAACCGTGGGAAGTTAAATATAGACTCGTGGGATAGGCCTATCCTGAGTGATAGTTTGTTAAGTTCATATAAATATTCATTATTCTAGGCCAACTTGCAGGCTAGCTGAAATCACATTGTCAGTTTGTTTCAGCAGAGTCAACCGTAACAATTCGGTGATAGAAATGAAATCATAGAAGTAAAAGCTGCTGTAAGAACCGAGAGCTGTAATGAGTGAGCAGATAAGAGCAAAAAATAAAATGAAACCTCTCTACATTACGGAGATAGGCATATTCCACCGAAGATAACTCGTTCATCATAAAGGGGACTTTTATAAGTGCATTTCTACAGTAGTCAGTCAACACGGTGTTGATTTGAAACCGTTATAGACACTTTTTATTTTTATTCTTTTTACACTTTACAACTGCTGGCCAGGTTTGTTGTTATCCAATTAGCGCTTACAGATATCTGCCGCCAGCAACACGATTGGTCGGAATTGAATACGAAGAGAAACGCCCCGTTCAGCCAGATTTGAGCTCGTCTGCCATCGGACCTTAGATATTAATCTGAAGTCTGATTAGTGAGACTACATTTGACATAATCCCAAAATAATTACATTGATTGTAATAAAATGGGCTATTGATAAAATGACACTGTTTAGCTAACGGGCCTACAACACAGCATAATCCTAAACCTATAGGCCTACTAGTAGAAAACATTTAGTTTGTTTTTTCCGAATAAACATTTGTTCGATTATCACTAAATGGGGTTCAATAATTTGATTATTATGATTATTATTAGTGCAGCATCACGAGTAGCCTATCAACTGTTACCCCTTCTGACTATTGCTGATAATCACAGTTGCATAACATCGAAACCGTTTATCATACTCATGCTGCCTTCCCTCTTAGCAATGCCAGGTTTGACTCGCTGCTATGCAACCGAACCTCTAGTCTGCAGTATTTTTCCTTCCACCGCTCCTAATTTATACAAAGTAGTATTGGCATCGGGCAGAAAACGGCGGTAATTCTGTGTTTATGCCAGAAGAGGGCAGTGTTTCTTCTTTGGTAATTTATGAATCGAAGAATCCCCATTCAAGCCAACCCAAACAAGTTCCTTATTACTAATACCCTCCTGCATCATGTATTAAAGTTTTACCTTCATTTATTAAGTGGATGATACTTTTTTCAAGCTCAAACGTTTCGGCGTTTTAGAGTGACACGGTCTAGGTAAAATGATGTTAATATTAGTGGGTCTATGTATTCCTATCCAACATATTTGCTGTCTTTGGCTAGGTTTTTGGGGTCAATCTTTTCCCAAAAAACCTTTTCAGAGGATATATTATATCTGTATTTGTGGTTCTACTACCCCAACACACCATTTAGTTGCCCAATTTTCCACTTACAGTTTGTGCCACACTGCTCGAGTATATCTGCATCTAAACTGGGAATAAATGGTTCTTCATAGACATATGTAATATGTAACATATGAAATATCTAGCCAAGGGTCAAGTGAGGAGGTTCCTTGATTGATTTATAAATTGTATTTAGTAATTTTGTCAGTAAACTACAGGTCTATCTTACAAGTAAGCTAGTGATTATGATACAAACATTTAAAACACATCCTCTCTAGAGCCGTTCTGGGCTACTGTAGGAAATAGTGTGCAGCATGGCGAGCTCCATGGAAGAAGACCAGCTCCCTTTGTAGATATAAAAAGCCAATTCTAGGAAACAAAATCAAAATGATTCTTATTTCATGAGATTATACACTAAATATAACATCCTTGTGAATTTTTATATTCCATTCCTGCCAAATCTGTTCCGCTAAATGCCACTTCATTCCACACACTGTCCCTTATAAGGTTTCACTCTGTGTGCTGGTATGCATCATGGTTTTCATGGAAACATATTGCTAAGACAAATCATTTGTATGTGCAGCAAATTCAATGATTGACTTTGTTTGGACATATAACCCCCAAGGTGCACATATACATTCAGAACAAGTCATATATGATGGGTTTATGACAAAGCACACCCTAGAAAACCAATGTATAGATGTCAATTATATGAAACTAGCATTCAGAATTTACCTTGATCCACTAAGTATATAATGGTATACTTTTTATTTGTTATTTGGATGTCCCTAGGGATCACATAAAACCTTGATTGATTACTATTGTAATTTTCCCTGGGTCAAACCACTGATTGACTGGACTACTGGGCACCAGATGAAGGAATCCAGTCTCCGGTCCAACCCACTGGAGTCAGTATCCTGTCAGCGTCACTGCTAACAAATTGCAAGACACATTTTTTATTGAAAATACTCACAAATCTTCCTTATATATTCAAAAACCTTTTTCTATAATTTCATAATTTACTGTGGATTCCTTCCTTTCCTGCGATATTAAGCTATGGTTGGCCTTACATTACAGTACCTTGTTGCTAGGTTACATCCGCAGAATGCCCCTGCGACTCTCTCCAACCATTCCTCGGATTCACAGCAAAACATTCAACCAGTTCTATATTAGTATTCATGAATCAAAAGCAACTAAAACCCCTCATTTACCACATAGTGAACATGGTAAATGTATGCATGTGTTTGTTGTGTGAAGCCGTGTGTCGACCGCTGAGAGATTAAGAACTGGTTGTTTCTTAAAGCTGCAATATACTATGATGCTATGTTATTTACACCAGAGGGAATTGCCCTGTGACACAAGATTACATTCCACCCAGGTACAACACCTCACACTCAGACATCATATAGTATTTTTCCACAACAGTGTGCCGGATGCAGAGGTTTAGGTACGTTGGCCGACCAAAGACTCGCTATGACACAGCTGAAGCTACAGCTGTGGCTCTATCGATCACATCCCCCTGGCAACGCACCGCATTATGTAATTCTGCTAGCGAGGAGTCCGCGCTATTTATAATTTATCACAAGTTTCTTTACCTAAAAACCTTTATTGGAAATCCTCGACATTAAGTTCTAAAGTTATATAAGAAGAATTTGCAGGACTGCAGTTTTAGAAGTGATAGTTTAAATCCCCTGGGAGATGCATATGCACCATTTTAATAGTACAGATTGTCCTGACCTTTTCTTGTCTGTCTACATTGTGAGGATTTTAAAGGTTTCAGGCAACGTTGACTAAAAGGATCGAATAAATCTTTCCTAAAAAACCATGCCTAATTTATTCATCAAAACAGGGTGACATTTTTAGCAGCAGTGATTTGGTGCCCTGTTCGAATACCAAGGGGTGTCATTGGAATTCTTCAACACGCTGAGCATTATACATGGTGGACGTTCGGGCCTTTTGCTGTGGGCTGCTGTCACAGTCATTCACTGTACAGTATTGCACCTGCACCTTATGTGTGAGGGAGTGCTGCCTTGCCAGGATATGTTTTGCCATCTGCTCCTGTGTGTGCTTCTCTGTGTGCGAGTGTGTTATATTTGTGTGTGTGTGTGTGTGTGTGTGTGTGCGCGCGCTTCTGTGCATGTCTTGGTGTGTGCGTGAGTGTGTGTATTTGTGTGTATGTGTGAGTGTTAATCTCTGTTCAAATAAGGCATCAATTAGCTCTCGCTGATATTGAGGCACCAGAGGCCACCCTACAACGTGTGAAGTCTGCTCTCCTTACAATGACCCCTGTACAAGGCTGTCATCCGGCCCAGACTCTGTGTGTTATGAAATTATGTTCCTGCTATTATATAGTTGGTGGTCTCTAGGTTAGAGGGACCCATACTTGATGTTCTGTAGTTTAAAGGGACTCAGACTTGATGATCTGTAGTTTAGAGGGACCAACACTTCAAGATCTGTAGGTTAAAGGGACTCAGACTTGATTAACTGTAGTTTAGAGGGACCCTCACTTGATGCTCTGTAGTTTAGAGGGACCCACACTTTGTGATCTGTAGTTTAAATGGACTCAGACTTGATGATCTGTAGTTTAGAGGGACCCACATTGGATGATCTCTAGTACAGCAGGACTAAAACTTGATGGTCTTCTGCGCTGTTAAGACTGTTAAGACTCACTGGATATAGAGTATATATCAACATGGAAAATATAGAAACAGAGTTTTGTTTTTAAGAGTTGAGTTGTTGGACAGTGAGTTCAGCCTGTGTTTCTGATATGATCAGATCTGCTGCAGAATGGATAGAGGGAGAAAAGAGTTTAGGTTGTGTGGGTAGGAAAGGAGTATGTGTGCGTGGGTGGGTGGGTGTGTGTGTTTATATGTCAGAGAGAGAGGGAGACGTTCCTTGCCTGTCGATGGGGTCGTGCTTTCAGTGGACTGCTGCATTACTCTACGACGCAGTTTCTCTGCTCTGCACTCCCTCCCCTCTCTCTCTCTCTCTCTTGCTCTCTCTCTCTCTCTCCATCTCTCCTAATCTCCGCTCACTCACACTGCTCGCAGCTTTCGCCCCTGCCACAGTGTAAATTTCTCTCTTCACTCATTGTCTTTCTTCGTCTCTCCCTCTCTCTCCCTGTCTCTCTGTCATTCTCTCTCCACCTCTCACTCCTCCCGCCCCGCACTCAGTTAGGATGCCATCCCCAAATTTGATGAACCAGCAAAGCTCTCGTCCTGGCTGGTGGCTTCCGAAGGAGACCCCCATGATCGGGCTCACAGGACAAGGAGGTGCCCCTTCTAAGGAGCTTGGTGGAGGCGCTGGTCGGCTCTGAGTAAGTACCACGCTGTTCTGCTGACATGCATATGTGTCAAGAATAAGAGGAGAGAAATCTATTTATTTTGTTAATTTTTAAGAGGGTGTGATTGACCGATACATCAGGGTTGATGTTTGTTTTGACAGCTGAAGTGTGTTTTACACTTGGATGTTAATATGTAGTGTTGTCATTACGTGGCATTTTATTTTAATATTTCGATGTTTAATGCGCTTGATCTAAGCAGCATGATTGATCAGCTGACTCATTGTTTGAGTGGTGTTTTGAACGATTGATGAGGTTGATTCCTTAACATATTCATTGATTGATTCTAAGCAAAAGAAGCCGAGGTTTCACTAGCAAAGTGTAAACCCACAAGGAGTCTTGATCACGACGCTGAGGGTGCTGTGTCTTTGTTTACCTGTATCACCAGGTTGTTGTGCTTACAGGAACAGCGGCTCCTCTTTAATAAGACACAAGCAGCCCTAAGGGGGTCTCGGGCTTCCCCATTGTCCCCCATTGTCATTTACATGCTGTCTGTGTATGACCCTTTGGATTTCTTTCTTGAGGCAAAAAGTTGTTCCAATGTTGATGATGTTGAGTGATCATAGAAGAGTCTGTCTAGATTCCCTCAACACACTCCACTTAATCTAGAACAGCCCCCTTAGTCACTAATGTATAACCTTGATATTATCGTCCAGGAAATCGATCATAAATGATCGATTTGATGATTTGATGATGATGATGATGGTTAGGGTTAAGTGAAATTAAGTCTTTTTTTCTGCTTGATGCATTTTCTGAAATGATGAAGGATGTGGTTGGAGGAGAGACCATCTCTATGGAAACAAGGCTAGTGGAAAGAAAGGTGGAGGATTCGTTATCATTCTGGATCCTGTTCAACAGGATTACCAACCACATGTCTGAATAAAAGAACAGGATTAATGGATACAGGACTATTAAAGCAAGATAGATGGATAGAAACACAAATGGATTTATCGATGACACATAGATTGGCTGATAAATTCATTCATCATTTTAATTGATGAGTAATTGATTGATATGATAGTTAAATGGCACAGCCCTCTGATTCTACAGTTCCCAAAATGGAACGGCGTTCGCTCTGTGTACAATCTTTGCCTTTTAACCACTGTATTTGGTTTCATGCTGCCAATCTCTTGATTGGCAGCATAGCAATACAAAAGAACCTGCACAATGCTAGCAACATGATGCACTTACCTCCTAATTTGGGAGGAAAACAAAACACTTGGTTTGATGTGGATTGATTTTATTCCAGTTATTTAGTCTTTACCTTGACGAGGAATGGGAGGGAGAAGCAAGGACAGCCAGCAGAGTGACAGCGTGTTCCCCAGCACACGTCCATGCATGATAATTGGAATCGGGATGCTGCAGCTCTCTGGCTCTCCCTTATGTCTTCCTGTCCCCAAAAGCCCCTGTAGAAGCCTTCATGGATTTTCCTCTACTGGATCCACAGTAATCCAGGGCCTGGGCGTCGCATGCGTCCCCCCCCCCCCCCCCCCCCCCCCCCCTCCGTAACTCTAAATGGATTTACAGATGAACGCAGTTGAAGTGTCATTCATCCTGGCCGATCGTACCCACGCACCGGGCCCACTTTGGAGGTACCCAGCTGAGTCTGGCTCTGATGGAGCTCAAGCCAGGGTACTATTCGACTCATAAACATTACACCCAGTAATCAAGTTGTGATTGCTGGGTGGATTAGTTAGATACTACATATGGACATAGTTTGAATGTGGGGAAGTTTATATTGTGAAATGGTCTCTTTAAAATACGCATAAAACACGCTTCTTATAACACGTTGCGGAGAAGGAGGAAACCAGAGCACCCAAAGAAGCCCACATGAACACAGGCATTGACACCTTCTAAATAATAATGACGTAAGTTGGGTTCAAATCGTGGACCTCCTTGCTGTAAATGAACAGTGCTAACCACGAAGTAACCCACAATCGAACATATTTTTACTATAGAAATCGATTACATTCGATAGCATGCAATTGCAATAACATAATACGATCATCTCAATAAAACAATGCTATTCTCAGAACAGCATTAGGGGTACTAGCACCCCCATAGGGGTACTAGCACCCCCATTTGAGAAACAAAGCCGTTTCAGAAACACTAACCTTCGGCGATGGCAGCAGTAAATTCCTATGCGTCCGGTTTTCCTCAAATATCTGACATGGGTTTTGCTTACTTCTGGAGGGAAGATACTCCAGCTGCAGAGGGCCTTGTGCACCAGTGACTGTTTGTCCCTTAACACAGATAACACAGGTGAATATACAGTGAATGGTTGACCACTAAGAGCAAGTATTAGTCATTATTGGTCCTATTTTTAAATGAGAAGTATATCCTGACATAATTCTTCCTTCGTCTTACAAATAGTCCACTTGTTTGTCAACAAAAGGGAACCCATTTCACATTACCCATTAAAAGGGGACATCTGATCATGTCTCAGTACAGCCCCACTCCAGAAGGCGATGCATATAGGTGCAACAGTTCATTCAGCTTAGTTCCCAGAAGGTAGTTGTTTGCATACTACCAGTATTTGAATCATTATTTAAAAACAAGGAGACATGCTTCTGAACTGATCCAGGTCAGGTGGGATGAAACCGAGCTGAGGGGAGGGGAGAGACAGCTGTTGTGGAAGGCAGTATATTGTGGGGTGAAACATACACAGTACACCATGCAGGACCTGTCTGTTTTGGGATATAGGTCCAGTGCACACAGAGGAAATTCATCTCATTTCTGCAGCTGTTTCCCAATGATTGCTATTTTACTTGGCCAATTCATTCTGGAAGAAGCCATAGAGGGATGACCAGAGTAGGAATCCTGAGTCCATCTTCTGTATGAGGTCACATGACTGAGCTCAGTTTTCGCCCAACCAGTAAACCATGTGAACACAATTTTGGAAACACAAAACTCTGCTGTGGCAACGGGCCCAGAGCACTCAATTTCACTCGCATGTGTGTGCGCGCGCTATTACTAATTTGCCATTGTCATGACGACGGGCATTCAAAAAAATATTTCATTACTCTAGGAGAGGTTGCGCTGATGGACGGGATGAGACGAGTGTCGACGTGCGACGGGGGGGACAGTGACCCGGCTTTGTCAGATAATCTGCGCAGCTGCACTGTTTGAACTGCTTCCTGAGGGTTAGGGTTAACCCAGGTTGGGTTAGCTAACCCACCGCCTACAGCCCCCCCCCATAGCAGCAGAGTCCCTTGCCCCTGGTCTGCATAAAGAGCCACACCAGGACTGGGATTCAACCTCTCCCCACTCTACGCCTCTTCAACGCCTCTGACTCACAGCCTAGAATGCATTAATCAGCCCACAGAAACAGAGCATTCTCAGTGCGCTGTCATGGCTTTGTTTGCGTGTGTTTTAGTTCCTTGTTGTTTGTGGTTGTATGAGAATACGTAATGAGCTACCTGAGGAAAACTTTCTATAAATCTGGGACAGTGCATGACACATCACCTATTGAAAAGGAAACAACAGAGTGTGCCTTCCGTGCACATTTCTGTTGATATTTATGTCTAAACCAGATCCATTAAATTTCGATTGCTACTTTGATTGCAACTCTTTCCTCAGGGGTCGCCATTGATTTTGAAATTCTGCAAACTAAAGATCTCCTTGCTTTCATCATGAAATGAAATCCCTGATTGATGGATTGATGGATCAATCAGCTGAATACCGATTGATGCTATCATTTTCAACTTTTGGAAGAGGCGTTCAACAGGCTCGAGGCCAGACTGATCTGCAAAGAGAAACAGAATGTGAACTCTTAAGATCAGTGTGGTCTCACAAGGCTATCACACTTTGGCCATCATTATGTTTTGGCAGAAGTAGTGACAATTGCTGTGGGTGCTTATTATTGCAGTGGAGGAGCCCAGCTGCATGGTCAGGTTGCTCCGCTCACTGAGAGAAGCAGTGGAGACGAGGGGGAAGACAAGCAAATCCGTTCCCATCTGGCGCTTCATGTTAAGACTGTCTACTGCCTACGGAACCACGTTACTGAGCAAGCTATGTATTTCATCTGATAGTGTGCTTTACTTTAACTGCCTACTCCCACCAACATGCGCAATAATGGCTCACTTGCTTTCATCAGAGGGTTGAGGAGGTATCATTTTTCCATAGAAGGATCTTGGCCTATTAGTTGAGAACTGAGATTCGCATTAGGGTACAGCCTCATGGAGCAGGCATCAGTCACACTCTCGATGTGATGTCAGCTTATGTTCTCAACATCTCAACTCAGCTGCAGATCCTTGTGGGTGTGCGCAGGCTATTACAGTGACATATGCCGAAAATTAGCGTTACCACCTGTTCCTTTCAGTTGTGTCACATTGTCGGTACAGAGTAGCTAAAAAGCCTAACAGCTTGGGCTTGTGGGTCCGTCGTGCTGCTGTTTAGTCCCCTAGTCTCCAGCATGAACCTACGAGCGAAAGATTCGATCCATCACATTACTGGGCAGAGCCATGTTTTATGCGATCCAACGTAATTATGTTAGCGATGCCAGGGGCAGTGCGCTGGACTCCTAACGTCGGTTGTTTACAAGATGTGGATTAGGTAGTAGCACTGCACAATGATGTCCATGCTGGGGCACACCCCCCCCCCCCCCCCCCCCCCCCTCCAAATAACATAAACCTACTGGGGGTTAGTCTGTGGGGAGTTTGAACATGGGTCGTGTTTAAAAAGAAATCTCCCTGGAGGTTGCGGAGGCGAGGGTTTGGTGCGCCAGTGTGGAGGAGTGGGAGTTCTTGAGCCTTATGCTTTTAATAGACGCTCTCTCTCTCTCTCTCTCTCTCTGTTTCTCTCTCTCTCTCTCTCCTGCCTCTGTCGCTCATTCTACCACCTGCCTCTGGATCACAAAGGCTGCCAAATGTATCCAATTCTGGCTGAAGACACGGTTGTGTACACACACGAACGACCTGCTATTTTTTAGCCTCTTCACCACAACAACCCTGGCTAATTTGCACGTTATAGCTCCAGGACTCCCACTCCTATGATCAAAACTTTACCAGCATATTTGGATTTGCTTATTGACTGTGTGATGATGCAATAACATGTGTGTTTATGTTTAGATCACACTCTGCGAGTAAACAAATAGGATCATGCGTTTAGGGTTCTTGTGCTTAGAATGAGTGTCAACGTTTCCATTTGAATTGTGGTTAACCGCGTCTCATTTCGTTCATTGGCTGTTTTGCAACAGAGGGAACATCTCATTATGACTGCAATGAATCCACCCTCGCACTGGAGTTCGGTCCATTATTATCTTTAGATTGAACCACCTTCTCTTATTACAGTTTTGTAATAACAGAATATTTTCTGCTGCCATATGCCTGCACACAATCCCTGTAACATCTATTAGCTCGCCCGTCCCACTCGACAGACCTGAAATGTCATGTTACCATATTGTGTTTATAAACGGTTAAGTGCGTTGAATAAAAGCTGTGCTTCAGCCCTTCAGTTTGCAGGAGAGGCTGTCTGTACAGAGCGTTCACCGCAGTTTATCTTTCTACTCTCTCTCTCTCTCTCTCTCTCTCTCTCTCTCTCTCTCTTTACATCTCCCTCTCCCACGCTCTTTTTCTCCTACAGATTAGCGACTACATCCCCCCCCCCCCCCCCCCCCCCACGCGTTCCTCGTCTCCATCAAGAAAAGTAATAAAAGGACTCTAATCGCTCACAGCCGAGACTCAGCGCGTGAAACCGACAGCCGTGCAACCGCACATGTCCCAGGTATCGCCTGCTGCGCGTCAAGGGAAAACGTGCGTGTGCGTTCATCAGTTACTACTGTGTGTCGGGTCCTTGTCACAGCAATGCGCTGTGCGCTATGTATGTACAGCACTGTGCATACATAGTGCATTTTTATGTCAGCGCCAATCCTCCAACAATCTTTTCTGCAGGGGAGAACATCAGGGCGGCCAAATGGTTCTCATAGGGAAATACATTAGGTGCATTCACAATGGTTGATGAAATATTTGTATGTAACTGTATCTAACCTAATACCTAAACGTAACTATATCTAACCTAACACCTAAACGTAACTATGTCTAACCTAATACATACACTTAACTTTATCAAACCTAATACCTCAACTTAACTGTATCTAACCTAATACCTCAACTTAACTATATCTAACCGAATACCTAAACTTAACTAGATCTAACCTAATATCTAAATGTAACTATATCTAACCTAATACCTAAACTTAACTAGATCTAACCTAATACCTAAATGTAACTATATCTAACCTAATACATACATTTAACTATATCTAACCTAATATCTCAATGTAACTATATCTACCCTAATACCTTAACTTAACCTTCCTTAACCAAATACCTAAACATAACCCTCGCTAACCTAATTCTTAAACTAACCCTAACCCAAACCCTAACCGTAACCATCTCTTACCTAACACCTAAACTAACCTTAAACCAAACCCTAAACTAAATCATCTCTAACCTAATACCTAAACTAACCCTAAACCAAACCCTTAACTTTACCATCTCTAAATGAATACCTAAACTTGACCAATCTCTAAACAATTACTTATTTAAACATAATTTAACATAGAATGTAATGGGGAAAACCTAAACATAATTTGTAACACAAAATGAAGTAGAGGCTGGAATCAACCACGGATTTCTCTCAGCAAAAATGTATGCTCTATCCAGCACGCCACAGAATTTGTTTAAATAGTTGTCACCATGGATGGTGTCGCTGATTGGCCAGCCCTACACCTAATCAGATGAGGGCCAACCTACTTCCATGCCTTCACCCCGTGGGATCTAGTGTCAACCATTCCCTGTTGTATTCCCTTTCCCAAGGGACCTCCCATTGAAGTATTTTTGGTCAAAATAAAGTACTTTGAGATGTATTTACTATTATAATGACAATTTATTTTCAAACAAACATCCAATTGTCTTGAATTACCTTATAAGGTATACAGGGCTGTCTTATGATGTGATGGACTCTGTTGTTCTGATCGTGTTATCGTCATTTTGTGGCCCATGTGCCTCTGCCTTGTTCCCTGGCTCCTCGCCCTGTCTGACATCTGTACTGATCTTCAATAGCGTATCTCATAGCACCAATGCATCACTTTATGGGTGCTTCCAATGCGCAGGCAGCCACCTGCATTAAAAAGCAAACACATATGCACGCACTCTTACATGGCTATTGAGGCATACATTAGCATATATTGAATGTAGTGTAATTAGTTGTCTGTGCTTCACGGCGACACCTACATACTGATACATATGTCGATCTCATTATGGAGTTTACAGGCTCGGACGAAACCAATCAAAAAGGTTCCAGCACTAAGTTCCACGATTAAACTTACTGTTTTTAAAGTGCAAGAGAAAATGTTTAAAACGAAAATCCCAACTCATGCATTCAACAATAATGCATTCATTCATCCAGTCTGGATGTATCCCATGATGGGTGAGGTTTGATATTTGGGATCAGCACTGCTGTGCGGCGTTGTGGTCTTCCAGATGGATCAGGAGATCTCGCTGGTGCAGAGGAAGATGTCTGACCTGGAGTCAGTGCTGCAGCAGAAGGACGTGGAGCTGAAGGCCTCGGAGACCCAGAGGAGCATCCTGGAGCAGGACCTAGCCACCTACATCACAGAGTGCAGTGTGAGGAGCACGCGCACACACACACACACACACACACACACACACACACACACACACAGTGTATATGAGGGTTTCAATCATGCGATCTAAAGCTACAGGGTTCAGACTTCAGATCACATGACGGAAGTGTGTATGTGTGTGCGTGCATGTTCTTTGCGTGCATGCATGTGTGTGCGTGTGTGTGGCGGTGGGCTGCATGGGCTGTGCTCTCCAGAGTCTGAAGCGCAGTCTGGAGCAGGCGCGCATGGAGGTGTCCCAGGAGGACGACAAGGCGCTGCAGCTCCTCCACGACATCCGGGAGCAGAGCAACAAGCTGCAGGAGATCAAGGAGCAGGTTGGTGTCTGAACACTGGAGGTCTTCAAGTCAACTTTGTTTGTAAAGCACATTGCAGACACCACGCTGCCTCAATGTGCGTCACAGAAAAACATCACACGGTCAAATAAAACAGGAGTCTTTAGGAGTGCATTAAATACTTTTAACAACTGGATTTAAGATAATCCATGAAAGACATATGAAAATAGGATTTAAAAGAATGCATGAAAGACATTTGAATAAAATAATAAGTTAAAAGGGCATTTTAGTTTAGTTTAGCAGAAAGCAAAGGTGAGCATAAACGTTTTTAACCTTGATTTAAATGTAGTCTTCAGGATGTTTATTCCAGATATGTGTTGCATAATAGCCGAATCCTGCTTTCCATGTTTTGTTTTGACTCTGGGAACAATTAGCTGACTGGTCCCAGTTCCCCCCTGGATTGATAATTACACAGGGGTATGATGTGATTCCCTCCAAGCCTTAGCATAGCAAGAGTGCAATCAGTCATCATGCCATTAAACACCTACAGCAGCCTCTATTTATGGAAACTACCAGTCCTAATAGAAACAGGACTACTTGTATACACTGTACATGATTTCACATCTGAAGCCTGACTTGTGTTTTGCCATAGGTGTTTTTCTTTTAAATTTTTTATATTTTGTCCAATAAAAAAAAAACACAATTCACTTATCTGTCAAATGAATATTTTCAGGTGTGATGGTGTATGGTATTCACTCACTGAAGTTCACTTGTTGCACTTGAAGCTTTCCAAATGCCAATAACAATGTCAAAAGTACCCAGAATTGTTGGGTGGGAAGCAGTGGGATGTGAGTATGTGCTTTCACAGACTGTGGTGTGCGCGGAAACAAATGTAATGTAGTCGGTCGGTTTAGCTTGTCAGTCAAAATATCCGTCTCTCTTTCAGCTGAGCGGGGCTATGCCTGTCTCTCTCTGAAGCTACACTGACAGACAGGGACAAAAACTCCACCTAGCCCCACTGCACTCAAACAAAATAGGAAGTGAAGGTCAATGTACGTATATGTGTCCACTCCCTACTATGGTACGACACAACCCTGTACGTAGTCAACATTAATGAAAGGTTTTTAACTCATTCACTCTTTCGTTGTGAGCGCACCGCCCTCATGTATTTCCGGTTATGCCATCAGAGTGGTTCGCACAAAAAGATCTAAATGGTTAAAGAAAGAAGTTGGGGTGTTAATGCATTGCCCCAGGGTGTATTACAAGACAAAGTTGTGCACATTATCATACTCTGCATTAACAAACTCATAGCAACCCGTCCTGATACCGTCAATGGGCTGGCTGTATTATGTATTATGTGTCATATTGTTAATACATTAGATGACTGAAGTAGAAATGACAACCAGACAGCTCTCCATCTGTATCCTTTTTTTTAATTGTAATCCGCAAAGCAAATCCTATTCAATATCTTTCTTACTTGACCTCAGTTTCTAACTTGGCTTCAACAACAAGCTTTGACTGCAACCACTCGGCTGACGTAAAGAAGACGACAAAGTTTAAAAGTGGGGGACATAAGTATAGCGGTCAGAATATATATATATTTAGTTTTAGTCTGTGAACTTTCAAACGTAATACTTATCCTGCTGTCGATATTTACATACATAATGATGGAATCAAGCTGAGAGGTGGGTGTTTTTGTTCCACTTCAACATGTGTTTGTTGTGTGTGTGTGTGTGTGTGTGTGTGTGTGTGTGTGTGTGTGTGTGTGTGTGTGTGTGTGTGCGTGCGTCACACCTGCATTCATTATTCCTTCTTTTGGAGGATTGCCATGATCTTCCCCCCTCAGAGAGAAGGAGCGTAAGAGATTGAGGCAAAACAAAGAAAGAAAGAAAAGAGATTGGGACAGAGAAAGAGAGATGCACTGACTGAAATGTATGTACATTTGCAAAACATTTTACGGAAGTGTGGTGAACAAACAATATGCGCATGAGTGAACCTATGCCCTCCACAATTCAGCAACCCATCTCATGAATGCAAGATGTTGAGCTGCAGACCTGACAGTGATTGAGAGAAAGAGCAGCCTGTCACGACAGAACAATCGGAAACATAGTTAGCATTTCACACTCTCAGGCAATGTTGAATGTGGAATTCAATTAGCCTTTAATCGGCTGATCCATCAAAGAAACTCATTTTTCATCTGGGACATGATCTGATCTGCCATTGATTAAGCAGTCTAATCGTAAGCTGTAATTAAACTGCTTGGCAGGACCGGGGTTCTCCAGTGGGGTTCCCCCCTTTTCATTTGGTAACCGTGGCCACGTTACAGAGGGAGGGGCTGGTATGTGGTGCATCATGATGGTTGTGACTGACTTTTACTTTCTGATAAATCCTAAGACAGAAGAACCAGTCGTGTTCCTCTCTGTTGTCTGCATCCAAAAGCTTTCCTGCACACTAATGTTCAAAAGCCTCTCCCGTGGCGCAACATGATGTTTACCCACGATGCACTAACATTCCTCAGCACTACCCAATACTGTTTAATTTGGACAATTTGTGGATCTGTATGTTTTGTGTTTCCAAGAATTCGTGCTTTTTTTGCTACGTTTGATGGTGTCTAAGAGAAGGCATTGCAAAATCTGTCGTTG
The DNA here is from genome assembly GCA_026745465.1 of Lota lota. Taxonomy (NCBI): domain Eukaryota; kingdom Metazoa; phylum Chordata; class Actinopteri; order Gadiformes; family Lotidae; genus Lota; species Lota lota. The sequence goes on along the minus strand of JACYXH010000056.1, from coordinate 90,308 downwards.
TACACCATGGTAATAGTAAAAACCCATTTTCTCTCCATTTACTCTGGCACTGGTTACTAGGCGCTGAATATATCTTGTGCAAGTGGTTGCCATGGCAATGAGAGAGCCCCATACCTTGGAGTGAAGAAAGTGTTGATGCAGTGGGCAGGTTGTCACGGTCAAGCCTACACAGCCGAGGAGACTTAGGCTGTTTGCCTCAAAGGGAGCAGACACGAAACCTTGCACCACGTGTCATTTGGTCGAAGGGTTCAGTGAGCTGGGGCGTGGGGGCCTGTAGGCCAGCGAGGTGGGGCCACAACGCTCCACGTGTCGGCTCTAATCCCCGGGGGATTCTGGGGAAGTTTGGCGTCCCAAAACAGACGGGGAGCGTTTTACAGCTGTTCGTGGCGACCCTGGCACACTGAGATGCCCTTGCTGACAACATTAGTACGTGATCCACCCCCGCGTCCTGGCTCCTCAAACGACGAGGGGAGCGCTCTGATGATGCCTTTGCCCTCGTGGAGTGTCATCTTCCTCTGTACTTGCCATCACATCTACCCCCAGTATGCTCCATTGAATTACACGGGGAATGATGAGCCTACTAATGGAGGGTGGGGGTGGGAGGGTGGGGGGGGGGGGGGGTACTGAAAAGCATCTTACTCCCACGCGTAGTCACATGTCACATGTTCCACATTGCCATCTTTCACACAGTGATGTGATCATCACGCCCAGATTGGGAATAGATCCCTTTCCATAAAACAAGGAAAAACGCAATCGGCACCGAAAACAAGCGTGTCAACTGACATCCACATCATTTGTACTGACGTTGTGGGAATATGATATGATGAAGGGGCGGCTGTGAAGCTGGCAGCAGTGTTCTTTCTTCTCTGTTCAGAGTGAAACATTTTGAATGAGGGCCTCGCTGTTCTCAAATATTTACCCGATTATTTGCTGAGTATCCAGGCCTCTGGAAATTACTTTGGAAGGAAGGCAAATCAAAAGTTCCCGGAGAGAAAGAAAACGATTCTACCCAGAATAAAAGAAGTTATTTTGCCCTGGGATTATTTTACTTTGGGGTGTGTTTTTAGAAAGTTTGTCGAATGATGTTTCTCATTCTGACAGGCAAAAAGGCAAGCTGTCATACATTTTAGCTTCCTTCCTTCTCCCCTCTTCATCTCAGCACGAGGGCACAGGATAGGGTCCATACGTATGAATGTTAACAAAGGTCTATGTCAGTGAGCTGTATGTTAAAGCCTATCCGTCTCAAATGTATGGTTTTTCTGCATGTGTCTGTGCGTATAAAACAGAACTGAAAGCAATCAAAAAAGTTGATTTCATAACTCCTTTCATTGAATGCCCGTTGTCTTAACATTTTCATCTAATTTGATCTCTTTGCCAAACTCCCCTGAATGTCAGCACACACTGACATCAATAAGCACTTGCTAACTTCTCTCCTGCTGACCGACTGCAGTCACAGCTGCTTTGACTGCCATTATGCTATGATGGACTCCTGGGAGAATGGACCGGTGCCACAGCATAGGGCAACCATTTTGGATCTAGACTAATTATATTCAGCTGTCTCACCTTTTCTCTCAATGTTTTGAGACTAAACCAGCAGAGTAAATTAATTTCATTATCGGGAAGGAAAAATGAACAGATAAAAACACTAAATAAGATAATAACAAGGAATGTTAATCATAGATATTGTGTGATAGTGAATGAATGAGGTCAAACAGAAATATATATTTATGTTCCATTCTCATGAAAGTACATTCACTTATCTTTTATCCAGGTGGGACTGAGGGACCGAGTGTATTATTGATGAATAGGACAATACATAATATTTCCTCCATTATATCGGCTTGGTATGGGGGAGTCATGAAGCACAGAGGACAGACACAGACAGTGTTCCCAAGAGACCACTGCTGACAACTGAGTACTTTCTTTCCAAACTTTAAAAACTCTCCTTACTGCTCCTCCTTTCTTTTCTCCTCATCTCTCTGCTCCATTTCCTTCATCTCCTATGCCCTTCCCTTTTCTCTTGTCCCTTCTCTTTCTCCTCCTCTGCTGCTCTGCTTGTCATCTCTTCCCCTCATCCCACATCCTCTCCTCTTTCCCTCATTGCACACCCTCGACTCATTTCTGCTCCTCGTATCGCCTCTCTCCTGTCCCCTCTGCTGCAGGAGTACCATGCCCAGTTGGAGGAAATGCGCGTCGCCATCAGACAGCTGGAGGAAGACCTGTCTGCCGCCCGTCGCCGTAGCGACCTGTATGAGGCTGAGCTGAAGGAGTCCAGGCAGACCAGTGATGAGTTGAAGCGGAAGGCGGCAGACTACCAGCAGAGAATGCAGAAGGTAGTTCAGCTCGCCGTCCTGAAGATGAGCGAAAGATGAGCCGTTTTTGGGGCAACGTCGATCATTTTTAATCTCCCTTGTGTATGTTGACAGGCCAAGGAACAAGGCAAATCAGAAACCGAGGAGCTTATTGGCAAGCTGGAAAAGGTAGAGTCCATGGAAAAAAGGTTCTCGCATACACAATAACACTTGGTATCAGGCTCTAAACTAGGTGGGGTACGCGGAGGGAACCACTACTGGGGGGTAAGGTGCCCCCCCCCCCCCCAGACCTTTATTTCTACATATTTCCTGCCATTCCACGCAACCTCACACAGGGAACTGTCATAAACGAAATTACATTTTGGAGATTTCTTTTATTCAAAGCCCTATTGGCAAGATGTGAGCTCTAATATGTGCATTAGCGTGTACGTTTATCATTTCTTTACATTTCAAACCAGCCTCCACCCCCAGGTTTCTTTTTTTGTCTACTGTGGCACCTAGGCGAGATCTCCAGCCAACTGGTGCACTGACCGTCCACACGGTCTCACGGCCCCTAGGCTGTCTCACGGCCCCTAGGCTGTCTCACAGCCCCTAGGCTGTCTCACGGCCCCTAGGCTGTCTCACGGCCCCTAGGCTGTCTCACGGCCCCCAGGCTGTGAGGCAGTGGCTAAATCAAAGGGTCGAGAAGGCACAAGCCGGCCCATCGGGGCTTGTCTGCCTGCTGATTGGGGTTGTTACTAATTGTTTAATAGTAACAACCATCGCTGTTGCTACTCCTGCGATTGTTACTCCTTAATAAGGAGGTTGTTACGCTGTAATGAGGAGTAACAACCAAGCATTATGGTATCGGATGACATGCGTGCCCTGCAACCAGGCATCTTGTTAACGGCGTACAAACAGTGAGAGAGAAAGTATGAGAAGATTCACAGATGCTTTGCAAAACGAAATATGCAGTGTGCAGTGTCGCAGTTAACAATAAATCATTATGAGGAATCTACAAAAAACGTTTGGATTATTTGTATTAGAGTTTGGAGACAAGGGGAGAGGCTTTTGACCGGAATAATCAGCCCATGGCTTTGAATCGCCCTTGCTAGCTTTTCGCTGTCTTTTCTTAATTACATTTTTGGGATCTGGGGAGACAGTTTTAATATTTGCGCGGGCATTGCCCACCCCTGCCCACTTTCGGCCCCCGTTTGGTATCATCGAAGGGATCGGGGAAGTGAAGTTACTAGTCAGCAACAAGTCATTCAAGAGCCGACTAAATCCAAATACACGACAACCTGTTGGATGAAGCTTTGGATGACACCAGGAAGATCATTTTAAATTGGGATTGTGTTAATGAACCAAACATGTTTGAATCTGTTGAAACATTCTGAATCATTGAGCCTGACTTTTCTTTTCAGACTAACACCGAACAGCAGACTAAGATTCAAGAGCTCCAAGATAAGTTGGGAAAGGTACATTGTTTCATCTGAGCAACATCGTAAATAATTAAGACAAGAGATGTAACAGTGTCTCTCTGCAGATTCATTTTCTCTCCTCTCCCTTCTCTTTCTTTACTCTTTCCTTAACTTTTCTTCTCTTCTCTGGGTCTCTTCTCTCCAACTGTCTGTCTCTCACCCCCTCACTCTCTCTCCAACTGTCTGTGTCTCTCACCCCCTCACTCTCTCTCCAACTGTCTGTGTCTCTCACCCCCTCACTCTCTCTCCAACTGTCTGTGTCTCTCACCCCCTCGCTCTCTCTCCAACTGTCTGTGTCTCTCACCCCCTCGCTCTCTCTCCAACTGTCTGTGTCTCTCACCCCCTCGCTCTCTCTCCAACTGTCTGTGTCTCTCACCCCCTCGCTCTCTCTCCAACTGTCTGTGTCTCTCACCCCTTGCTCTCTCTCCTGGGTCATGATTCAGTGAAAACACTTGTCCTCAAGCACTTGTCCTCAAGCACTTGTTGCACTACCACAGACTGATATCAATCAAACCATCCCTCTGTCTCTTCCGGCTCAACTCAAGTGTCCTATTTTGATAGTTTGATGTGGATTTATTGCTATGGCGTGTAGAGTATACACACATATGAGGATTGTACTATTTGTATCAGTTTACATATTTATTTATTCAATTATTGAACAAGGCAGTGTGCAACATGTTAAAAGCCTCACCAATTCAGCTAAAGAACTCTTCTTCTCCTCCTTATTATTAGGTATTCACAGAGGATCTGTGGATACCTATGGTTATTGTGGGGTTTGGGTATTATTGTTCCGGATTGGTAACGCCCCTGATTGCGCAAAACGTTTTCAAATTTGTCGATGACATTTGTATTCCCGGTAAGCAGGTCTCCAAAACGTTTGGTGCGGAAATTCCCATAGGGGGCGCTATAATTCGCGGCCAAAGTTAAACGATCAGCCCCGCCGCTTGATGGATTAAACATTCTGCAACTTGTGTGTATGCCTTCTTTTGCATGCTGAAATTTTTTATTATTCTTATTGTCGTTATGCCTTTCGTCTTTTAAAGGCAGTGAAGGCCAGTGCAGAGGCTACTGACCATCTCCAGAGCATCAGGAGCTCTAAGGACCGCATGGAGCGGGAGCTGGAGCGGTTCCAGAACAAGGAGGACGCAAGCGACAGCCTGCGGAGACGGCTTCGGGAGACGGAGGTACCCCCCCCCCCCACCCCAGATACCTTCGAGGCTGAATTAATGACTTCTCCAGGGCAGTGGACGTGTGGGAACATCCATTGTTAAGTGTAACTTTTGGTGGATTTGACTGTTAACCAGTCAGTAATATACCATCGTGAGACCTTCCGGATTTTGAGAGTTTGTATTTCGCAATGAAAATCTGTCTTGCCTTTGCTTGGCAGCAATTGGCTTCCACGTATGGGCACGATCTATGTTGTTCAAAAAATTCCAGCCAATCAATGTGATGCGTTTGCTTTATTCTCTCATGCCGAATAATGGTCGGAAGTAAAGCAAAAACGTAGTCTCCTCTGAGGAAAGCCTTCACATTTTT